>CM070875.1:71742742-72060242 GCA_036365515.1 Torymus aiolomorphi
TGCGCCGTCTGGTACTTGCATGTATAGTGAGCGCTCTGAATGCGAGCGCTCTACGGTAAGATTGTGGAGATCCTGCCGATCTCGTGTCTCTCTCTCTCTCGCGCGCGCGCGCGTGTGTGTGTGTGTGTGTGTGTGTGTGTGTATGTGTGTGTGTGTGTGTGTGTGTGTGTGTGTGTGTGTGTGTGTGTGTGTGTGTGTGTGTGTGTGTGTGTGTGTGTGTGTGTGTGTGTGTGTGTGTGTGTGTGTGTGTGTGTGTGTGTGTGTGTGTGTGATTTTAAATCATATATGAAACTATAGTTTCAAATTTGAATATTGTGGCACTATGGGGCAGCCATAATACATTGACCCTTTCTGGTGGTGGGGGTTTATTATGTCTGCCCCATGGTGCCATAATATTCAAAATTTGAAACTATGATTTAAAATTTTTCTTTTACAATTCAACTTTATAATTTAAAATTTGATGAAACTATGATTTAAAATTTTTCTTTTACAATTCAACTTTTATATAATAAATATATATGAAAAATGTTGAACAATTGAAAACAATCTTGTGATAGTATTTTAAACACACATCAATTTTTCTTATAATACCACCAACAATTTGTGTTTTTAATTGTATATTTATCTTATATAAATTGACTAAGTCAATAATAGTTAATATTATAGAGTTAAATTGTAAAGTTAAATTTTAAATCATAGAGTTCAATATTATATAAATTTTAAAAGTTCAAGTTATATTTTAAATTTTGAAATCATAGAGTTAAGTTTAAATCATAATTTTAAATTTTGAAATCATAGAGTTAAGTTTAAATCATAATTTTGAATTTTGAATATTGTGGCACCATGGGGCAGACATAATAAACCCCCACCACCAGAAAGGGTCAATGACCTCAAAGTCGGTGGTGGGGGTTTGTTGTGTCTGCCCCATGGTGCCACAATAACTACTTATAATTATAATTCATGTAATCATAACATATCTAAATTGAGGTTAGAAGGTTATATGGTTAATTTTGAATTTTAAATATCATTTATTAGCATTCATTTTGTACACTGATAGATTACAAACAATTAAGTATGAAAAAAATGTAATTATTAATCATTAGCTCATCACTATTATTTTAGGTTAGGTTTTTAATTAATATTAATTGTGTCATCTAATTCAGCGCTCTGTATTCTATGAAAAATGACTTTAAACATTTGATATATAGTGTTAAGTCGTATACTGCAATCAACTAAAGAAGTTTTTTTAGAAAATTGACACTTTAACACCGTGTTTTCGAGGTTATAATGTTATAATATCATTTTCCCTATAGTTTTCCTATATTCGGCAATTCTTAATCTTGAAGCTCCAACAAGATTCATTGAGTATGGATATTCCTATCGCAAGTTATACGATTTTGAAAAAGAAAAAGTCGGTTTTGCCCACTGTGCGGCGTAGCGCCGCGTCTGCCGCTCTCTGCCATCTCGCTTCACTCTCGGCTTCCTCCCGCTCCTCCTCGACCACCATTTCAAACCAGCTTCGGTGCGGCTCGACTGGGAACGGGGGGCCAGTCCTGCTCCTTACGAGGCCGGCAGCCTCCCGCCGTTCCCTCCTAGCCCTCGGCCTCCACTCATCTCGGCTTGATTCCTGCAAATACAAACAAAGTAAGTTCAGGTGTTCACGCTTTTGTCACCTTACTAGAAGGAATATACCGCTTTAACTCGGAAACATGCACTTTTGCGATTCTGCGGTTACCCTCGCCTATGTTTTCTACCATATAGACAGATTAAAGCTGCTGCTGCTGCTGGTCGCACCCGGCCCTCGCTCGTCGCACATACTCAAAATTCAGACGGAAGAAAAGTAAGACTCCTTTTCGCACGTGACTCGCTCTCGACTCTTGCGCGGCTCAGAGGAGAATGCCGGCCGGCGCGCGTCTCTCTCTGCAGGGCCCCATCCTTCCGCGCGCTCGCGGCGTGGCGCGGCAACACTGGCGCGCGCGGCAGTTTTGATTTTAACTATTCGCCCCCCCCGTTACACACACACTCAATTTTTTTTCTCAATTCATGCTCAAAATGCAAATTGTGAACGAATTTCTTCTCTCATGAAAACTCAATGGTCTGATGAAAGAAATCGTTTTTCTGTAGAAAATCTTCGCCATGCACTTACAGTGCAATTTAACTTCAGCGAAATGACTTGTAAAATGTTTCTAAAGTACTTGTTGGAACCGAATAATGTTGAGATTTTTAAAAAAACTGGGGGGGCTGGGCCCCCCTGCATGCCTTTGGCACGCCCCCCCCCCCCCCCCCCTTCACCTGCTCCTCGCTTCGCTCGTCGCCCGCCCCCTCCCTATGTAAAAACTTCGTTTTTACATAATAGGCGCGACCGCAATACTCGGGATAACTATTGTCGAATAATCTTAAAAAAATAATTATAATAGTTATAAAACCTAAAAGAATTAATTATAATAGTAGATTATACACCTAGGGAGTAAAGTAGGCTATGTACGCCCGTGAGAAACTTGATGCACGAGCGAAGCGAGGGCAGCAACTCGCGGACATTAATAGCCCTCATTACTCTCGAGGGTAATATACAATTATTTCACATGCCCGGCGGAAAGTTATTTATGCTTAATCCCCGATTACAGGGTCGAAAACGTCACATAACCTCATTTCTAGAAACTGCGACGCTTATGCTCGTGTGTCTATTTTTTTCACGATTAGTGCTGCCTTCAGTAATTTGCGGCCCGAGCGAAGCGAGGGCTGCAATATGCAGGCGGTGCTAGCCGGGAAAAAGGTAGCGAAACGTGCATGTTCGTAGCAGTTTCTAGGAGGGAGTACATGTGGCGTTTTACTCCCTGACAACGAGGAGTAAACACAATACTTTACGCGTGGTATACGAAAAAAAGAATGAAAATGGCACCAAGGTATATGGTGGTTTAGAAAATGATACCAAAATATTGTTATGAAAAAAAAAAATATTGCCAATTCATTGGCACGTAGCTACCTCCAAATTAATTTATCGCTCCTATATATATATATAGTATATATAGCTCAAATGTAAAATAATGTATTTATTTTGTATGTTTTTTCAATAATTTAGAACTTATTTTGTCTTATTTTTGAAATCCTTTATTAGTTTCTACTGATATTATGTCAACACAAAAGTTTAATGTTAAGATATTAATAATACAAAACACCTACCAACCCTATATAAGAACCTCTTTCCTACAATCCTATTACTTCCAAATCATTGTCCTTCAATATTCTGTATAATAGATAATGTTTCTTGGTGAAATTTGACAAATATATTGCCTATACTACACACAAAATTGTCTATAAATTTCATGTTTTCATTTATAAAAGAGAGAACGCGATTAATATCGAAGTGCAGCCAAAAGTATTGTTACGTATTTCTCGGATTATAATTGGCCAGCGTATCTCGCTAATTTCATGTATCGGTGAAGCGCGCTGTAAATTAACTTCAATAAAAAACAAACGCATGTAACCAACACGTGACGCGTAGGATGCGTCATTTTCATTTTCTAGTATACATCATAAAGCCGTTCCCGAAAAATTATGTTTTGAAAAGAGGGCTAAATCATTTTTAACTTCAAATATCTTTGAAATTCATAAACGAATTCTTTTACCCAAAGAACACATATAATAAATAAATAATATACAAACTCTACATCTCCACCAAATTTTAAAGAAATTGGAACAATTTTTGTCTAGTTATCATGCGAGTATGCGACAAAGAAAGTGACTGTGTAAAATATGAAAATTTTCAATACTAAATATCTCAAAAAGTAATTGTTCGATCTTGAAAATTAGCACACATATTATCACATACAAAATTGTTTATAAATTTGGAAATCGCCCAATTTGGAATTCAAACCGCTAAAATGTTGGATGTTTCGCTTATATCAAAATTGGCGCGTGTTCGACCTATACCGGTGGACGACTGTCTGCCCAAATTTCTTTCCGTCTATATACACACATACATACACGCATACAAGCACACAGACACACACAAACACACACACATTCACACGCACACACACACACACATCCATATGGATATTTTCTAAAAATAGTATATTTGATTCCAAATGTGCTATACAACATTCCTAACACATTTTCTTCAAAAATTTTGCTTCCTCCTAGAGGAAGATTTGTAATAGTAATTTTTTTTATTTGTTGTAAAAACATGTTATAATTGTTATCCGAGGTGTAGGAATCAAAATACATGGTTTTTGAAAAAAATGTCTGTAGAGATGTATGTGTGTGTGTGTGTGTACTCCTGGATCTCAGCTTCTACTCAGTCGATTTTAACCGGACTCTCTTTTTTTTGTTTTTTTTTGCGATTGTGGGTTAAAAATCCGTTTTTTGATTGGGCCGATGCGTTTTTGTTTTATTTCGAATTTTCGATTTTCTCAAAATTGTTTTTGCTTTCTTTTAATGATAGGATCGAAATAATTGAATCGGATGGGTAGCATTCAAAAGAGAATTAAAATATCTATATTTGCTAAAAAAAAAATTTCTAGCTATCACGGTTCTTATGTTATCAACAAAAACGTGTTTTTTTTTAAAAAGCTCATAAGTCTCAAACTAACTGGTCAATATTTTTGAGAAAAATCATGATAATGTAGAATATAAATAGCTATAATCTGTAATAATTTTAATTCATTCTTTTGGTTAGTTTTTAAGAAAAAAATTTAAAAATTTTAAAAATGAGTTTTGTATGTCCAACAATTTCGGGAGTCAAATTGATTTAATCGATTCAAAATTCCTTTTAGAGGTAGATTTTGGATAGTTCTCGGTCGAGTTCTTTGGGCAAAATGATTGATCCATAAATTTTAGAGATATTTGAGGTTAAAATTTTTTTAACCTTTTTTCCAAGCCGTAATTTCTCGAAAACGGCTCTATGTATCAAAATCGGATGGGTAGCATTTGAAAGAGAATTAAAATACCTATATTTTATAAAAAAAAATTCTAGGTATCACGGTTCTTTAATTATCAACAAAAACAACAAAAACGTGTTTTTTTTTAAGTTTAGACCGCCCTAATGATGTTATCCTCTCTTAAAAAAGTGATGGATGAAATCTGTCATCACAATAAAAGTGTTTTAATTGGTTGTTGTAGACTTATTTGATTGATCTATATAGTATAGGCGCCAAAGTCCAAGATGTCTGAATTTTCAAGATTGAATTCTTGAGTTTAAGTATTCAAAACTGCTGAATAATGAAAATAGTTTAAGAGAAATTTCATTATTATATTTATCAATCTTACGTTATTATCGTAGAATTTAAACTCAAACTTTTAAATTAAACTAACATGATCATGTTCATCACCTCAAAAACAAAAAAAAATCAATAGATAAATAATACGCGCGAAGCGCGTTGAATGTAGCTAGTATATTATATGTTATACAGGGTGTGTCAAAAGTTCCGGGACGGCCAGTTATCTCAGCGGGAATGCATTTTCGGAAAAAATGTTTCATACAAAAGATGTAGGATTTTTCCCTGGCTATCTGATGGTGACCTTGAATTTGACCTTGGGCTTGACCTTCAAGGTCATTTGAAGGTCAAGTCGAATTTTTTAAATGGGAAGCCCCTTTTTTATTGCGGAAACCGAAAGAGGGAAAAATTCTCTTTCCACCGATATAAGATACATACGGGGTCAAATGTGATCTAGAGGCCGTTTCAAGGTCAAGTCGGTAAAATGAGGTCAAATTGATCTTTGGCAGTCCATAACATGGAAACTAAGGGCGTTGGGAAAAAACTTTCCATACGAAAGTTTCCGCAAATCGAATGGAGCATCTGATGGTGACCTTGAATTTGACCTTGGGCTTGACCTTCAAGGTCATTTGAATGTCAAGTCGAATTTTTTGAATGGGAACCCTCTTTTTGTTGCAGAAATGCGGGCCACGGACCCATGGGTTTTCGGGGTCGCTGAACCCGTATCTGGGGTCGGTTTGCCCCGCTGGATCGACCCAAGGTCGTTCCAAGGTCAAACTAGAAGGAATTGCAGAAGGTGCTTAAAACCACGGACCCATGGGTTTTCGGGGTCGCTGAACCCGTATCTGGGGTCGGTTTGCCCCGTTGGGTCGACCCAAGGTCGTTCCAAGGTCAAACCAGAAGAAATTGCAGAAGGTGCTTGAAACCACGGACCCATGGGTTTTCGGGGTCGCTGAACCCGTATCTGGGGTCGGTTTGCCCCGCTGGATCGACCCAAGGTCGTTCCAAGGTCAAACTAGAAGGAATTGCAGAAGGTGCTTAAAACCACGGACCCATGGGTTGTCGGGGTCGCTGAACCCGTATCTGGGGTCGGTTTGCCCCGTTGGATCGACCCAAGGTCGTTCCAAGGTCAGCGGTGATTAGCCAGGTCCCAGGTCTGGGTTTTGATCCAGAAACGTTTGAAAAAAAAATGTTTTTTAACGCCCTGATACACGAAATTCGATGGGGTGTCCAGATGATCGGAGTATAAGAACGTTGACCTTCAAATGACCTTCAGCTCACTTTTAACCCCGTATGTATCTTACACCCCTGGAAAGGTAAGTTTTCCCGCATTTCTGCAACAAAAAGAGGGTTCCCATTCAAAAAATCGACTTGACCTTTAAATGACCTTGAAAGTCAAGCCCAAGGTCAAATTCATGGTCACCATCAGATGCTCCATTCGATTTGCGGAAACTTTCGTATGGAAAGTTTTTTCCCAACGCCCTTAGTTTCCATGCTTTGGACTGCCCAAGATCAATTTGACCTCATTTTACCGACTTGACCTTGAAACGACCTCTAGATCACATTTGACCGCGTATGTGTCTTATATCGTTGGAAAGAGAATTTTTCCCTCTTTCGGTTTGCGCAATAAAAAAGGAGGGTTCCCATTTAAAAAATTCGACTTGACCTTCAAATGACCTTGAAGGTCAAGCCCAAGGTCAAATTCAAGGTCACCATCAGATAGCCAGGGAAAAATCCTACATCTTTTGTATGAAACATTTTTTCCGAAAATGCATTCCCGCTGAGATAACTGGCCGTCCCGGAACTTTTGACACACCCTGTATATTACACATGTATATATTATGTTAAACCTAGGGCATTCTTGCCCGTTGATCTAAATAAATAAATAAATAAATAAATAATTAATAAATTAATACTTTAAATCTTCATAAATGAATTTAATTATAATTATGCAATACATTTTTGCAAAAAAAATTCAGATAATTCGATCCTATCATGAAAAAAAATCAAATAACAATTTTGAGAAAATCGAAAGAAAAACAAAAACGCATCTGTCGAATCAAAAAACAGATTTTTGACTCACCATCACACAAAAAGAAAACACAAAAAAATGATACCTGTCCGGTCAAAATCGACCGAGTAGAAGCTGAGATCCAGGCGTATACACACACACACACACACACACACACACACACACACACACACACACACACACACACACACACACACATCTATACAGACATGTATTTTGATTCCTAACACCTCGGAACAAAAATTTTATCCAAAATCTACCTCTACAAGGAATTTCAAAGCGATTAAGTCTCTAAAAGTATTTTCAGCTTTACACACATCATATCATGCATGCTGAGGGATTATATACCTTGTTTCAGATCTAAATAATCAGCAAGTATGGAGTTACAGCAGTTTCTGTGTATTTTTCAGGAAATTTTTAAGAACAAAGTCATTTTCTCCGTGCTAATAATACATAATGGAATACATGCTGAGGGACAGTTTATCAAGTTTCAGATCTACATTATTAGCAAGTCTGAAGATATTGCAATTTTTATGCTTTTTCAGGAAATTTTTAAGAAAGAAAAGTAATTTCCTCCAAACTGGCTGATTTATTTGATCTGAAACTCAATATACAATGCCTCAGCATACATTGCATTGTGTGTGAATATTCTGGTAAACTTTGAGAAAGGGTGAGGAGGTTTTAGTCGAAAATGCACATGCGGCTTTTCGACTTTTCGTTCCAAAGATCCCTTTCCATTCCCTACAAGTATCTTAAACTTTCCATACATAATGGAATACATGCTGGGGGACAGTTTATCAAGTTTCAGATCTACATAATTAGCAAGTCTGAAGATATTGCAATTTTTGTGCTTTTTCAGGAAATTTTTAAGAAAGAAAAGTAATTTCCTCCAAACTCGCTAATGGCAGATGGAGTAGATCTGAAACGTAAGGGGACAAGCCATGGTTAGGGGGTCGAAAAATCGATTTTTTTTATGTACTATTTTGATAGCAAATTTTCCGCTGAATACTATGCTTCCAACCGCATTTCCAAATTCGATTTCGTTTAGAAAATACAGCTAAAACCGTGAAGTCACTTTTTTGCATATTTAGTGATTTTTCTTAAATTATCCATTTTAGATATACTATTGTTAATCTTATATTATTTTATGCTTCACAGCATACAATACTGAATTTAGAACGTAAATGTACATTGACATAGTAGGCAAACTTAACTCGAGGTATAAACCTCGTGTATTTTACTTTTACTCTACTTATACAAAAGTATATACGTGTAATACATATAGATGGTTTAAAATCTCATCTGTTTACGTTCTGTCAGCGCCATAGTCGTTGGGATTTAAACTAAAAGTGTTTTGAATATAATTGAATCTGCATTTTTCAATGCAATTTATTCAGTATTGACAAAAAATTTTTTTGAGTGTAGAAGACAGCGATTTTAGGTTAACTGCACTGTGCAAAGTGTTATTAATATTTTTAATTTAGTGAGTTCAGTGAGTGACTTTTATTTGTGTTTTTTAATAACTAACATTATAGAGGATTAGATATTAGCCACTATGGATTCTGACAAGAGAAATAGAACATCAGGAGCTCCAGGAAAGAAGAGAAAATTTGGAAGAAAAAAAAACATAAAGGATTTAACAAAAATTCAGAGAATGTTCAATAAAAAATCACGAAGAAAAGGAAAAGAAGTACAACTTCAGGGAAAATAAAAGATATATCTGTAGAAGCGTCACAAACAAGAAACAGAATAATAGATATAAACATTCTGTTCTTACAGCTGGGGAAATTTCTTGTATGTGCAACATGTAAAGGACAAGTTAAAATTATAGAAGAAGATATTCGAGGACTTGGCTCCAAATTTAACATTATGTGGAAAAATTGTTCAGAGAGAAGAATTATAAGCACGAGCAAGCAAGTTGGAGCTCAAAGCAATGCTTATGAAACCAACAGACGCAGTCTTCTTGCACTAAGAGCAATTGGGCAAGGATATGCTGCATTGCAAACTTTTTGCGGAATCATGGATTTGCCACCACCTGTTGCACATAGTTTTTATGACCATCTCAATGAAGATTTAAGCAAAGTGACTCAAGAGGTAGCACAAAATTCTATGCAAGAAGCCGTCAAAAAGGAAACAGCATTAACACCAGCTGAAAATCAAGGCCTAGATGTATCTGGTGATGGGTCATGGAGAAAAAGAGGATTTTCTTCATTGCAAGGAATTTCAAGTTTGATTGGCTTGCGTTCTCAACAAGTTCTTGACATATTTATCAAGAACAGTTTTTGTAAAGCATGTTTAAAGTGGGAAAATAGAAAAGGCACAGAAGAATATGAAGACTGGTTCAGTGATCATCAAGATAAATGTGCAGCAAACCATGAAGGAAGTGCTGGAAAGATGGAAGTCGATGGAGTTGTGGAAATGTTTAGAAGATCTCAAGAAAAGTATAATGTAAAATACCATCATTACATTGGAGATGGAGATTCGAAAGTGTACAGTGCTTTGTGCCAGGCCAAACCGTATGGAGATGAAGTTAAAGTTGAGAAGAAGGAGTGTGTGAGACACGTCCAGAAACGAATGGGAACCAGACTCAGGAATTTAAAGAAAAATTTTGGAAAAAAGTTATTAGACGATGGAAAAACCATTGGAGGCCAAGGACGATTAACAGCAAAAGTAATTGATCAGCTCACCACATATTATGGTAATGCCATCAGAAACAACACGGACTCTGTAGAAAAAATGCTGAATGCTATATGGGCTACGTACTACCACAAGATTTCCACAGACCAGAATCCTCAACATTATTTATGCCCACCAGGACAGAGCAGTTGGTGCAAGTGGCAAAAAGCGAAGGCTCAAAAAAAACTAAAAGATTTTCATCATAAAGACAGTATTCCTGCAGTGATTATGGAGCAGTTGAAACCAATTTACAAAGATCTCTCTGAAAAGGAGCTGCTTCACAGATGTTTAGGCGGTTACACCCAAAATAGTAATGAGAGTTTTAATAATTCAGTTTGGAAGATTGTAACCAAGACCTCCTTCAGTGGTGTACATGTGCTCACAGCAGGTGCTTGTATTGCTGTCACTTGCTTCAACGATGGAAGAGTTGGTTTTCTGAATATTATGGAAGCCTTTGATGTGAAACCTGGAGTAGCTGCAATTGAGTGGGCACAGAAAAGCAATGACATCAGATTATTTCATGCTGAGAGGAATGCCGAAGAAAACACTTTAGAAAATAGGAGAAAACGAAGGAGACTGCAATTGAATTTACCTGAAGAGTCATATGCACCAGGTTCTTACTAGAGTAGGTAAAAAGTTATTTTTATGCGATAATAGCTAATATAATATTTATTAATTTTTTTCTTTTTACAGGTGTGTTATTGGCTCTCATAAAAGGATTAATTTATTTTGAGGTTATTTTTACTGTCAATAACATTTATGACTAACAATGTTTTCAGCCTAGTACGAAAAAAAAAAAGAAGTACAACATTTATGTATTAATCTAAAAATTTAAAAATATTTTTGAATTAATGAAATTCTTTTTTATAGGTTTATTCAACAGTTAAAATGATTTAGCCAGGACTACTTTCATCTAATTGGCATCTGTTTCATTTTTCCACTAAATTATATCATACAGAATGAAAAAAAAATTTTTGGTAAGTAGTTTTGAAACTTATATAAAGTTATAGAAAACCAAAACTTTGAATTGAATTTCTGAATAACTTGTTTTTTGTATTTACAGGGACTTTGCCGCAGGATTTCTTTTAAATAAAGCAAGCTAGAGGTTTGGAAATTTAGGAGTATCTTTAAAATTGTGTTGGTTATAGAAAATGTGAGGTACTTTTTTGAAAAAGGCTTTAGAAAAAAAATTATAAAATAAAATTACAAAAAATATTGAAATTTTAATAAAAAAAACATAAAAAAATTAGATTTTTCATTAAAAAACAATTTTAAAAATTTTTTAAAAAAAAGGTAGCTCACATTTTCTATAACTGGTATAACTACAAAGGTACTTCTCATTAAAAATATTACTTATGTCGACTGCAATTTAATATCAACTGATAAGAATTTTTCCATCGGTCTTACAGTCTTACAAATTAAATTAAAATAATTAATATTTATGGCAGTCAGATTGCCCTTGTTTATAATCACCCCCGCAGAATCTGAAATAAAAACTTAATTAAAATCTGGAAAAAACTTTGTTAGCAAAGGACGATCTGACTGCCCACCACCACCACATTGTCCGACGTTTCGAGCCTGCTCCGGCTCCTCCTCAGGGACTGAAATAAAACCCGCGATACACCTCCTTATATACCATGCACCCATACCCCTTCTTTTCTCTTACCCCACCACCCTCCACATTCCCCTCTCCAACTTGCCATTCTCACTTAAATTAATAAAGAATGATAAATGTTATCTAATTTACTTGACTCTATCATTAAATTTACATTATTCCGATTTCTTAGAATGTGAATACTTTCAAGGCTTTCCCTCTTATATTTATTCTTAATCCCCTGTTCCAAAATATCCACACTCCCAAAATCGAAAGAATGCAAACTATTTAAACAATGTTCTTTCAAACCCGATGTACAACTTGAGCTGCGTAAACTATATTGATGTTCATATATTCTCTTTTTCAAATATCTACCCGTTTGACCAATATAACAACCATTACAATCCCTACAATTAATTTTATAAACAACTCCCGATTTCAAACATTTATCATCCTTGTCTTTACAATTACTAAATAACCTTTCTAAATTATTATCATTTCTAAAGAAAACTTGAATATTATGTTTACTAAAAACCCTTCTAATCCTTTCCGACAAACCTCTAACATATGGTAAACTAAAATATGCATTCTTTCCATTTCTATTCCTTGTTTGATTATCTACCCGCTGCTTCAATCCACCATTATAAATTTCCCACACTCTCTCATCAATCATTTTATCAATAAATTTTACGGGATAACTATTTTTAATAAATGTTTCTCTAACTAAATTTAAATTCTTTTTCCTAAAATCTTTATGTGACAATTTAATCGCTCTGTCAATGACACCTTTGATCGCACCTGTCTTGTTTCGGAATTGGTGGTGAGAATCAAAATTTAAAAATCTACCTGACCATGTAGGTTTTCTATACCAATCTAATTTCACTCTATTATTATTACCTCTAATGACTCTAATATCTAAAAAACTCAATTGATAATCTTTCTCAACTTCTTTTGTGAATTTAATTCTATCATGGATAGAATTAAACACATCCACCATTTCATCCACAAAACATTCTGGTACAACTGCAAAAATGTCATCAACATATCTTTTAAAAATAATTAGCTGAAAAACCAACTTAGACAAAGCAATACTTTCCAATTTTTCCATTACTAAATTGGCTATAACAGGTGACAAAGGTTATGCGGGGGTGATTATGAACAAGGGCAATCTGACTGCCATAAATATTAATTATTTTAATTTAATTTGTAAGACTGTAAGACCGATGGAAAAATTCTTATCAGTTGATACAAAGGTACTCCTAAGTAACCAGACCCCTGCCTTGCTTTGTTCAAAAAATTTCCTGCGGCAATGACATGCCAGTTTCTAATTCAGAAGGGTTTCTTAATCTAATGGACTGCAAGACCAAAATCTTAAACACCTGGATGATGTAGTCTTAAATTATAGGTAATGGTATAACTTAATAATAAAAAAAAGTTTGAACTCTTAAAATTATATATTGGCTTTGTTATTAAAGAATTAATACAATAGCTTTTTTTTCAGGTTCAACCATGGCTTGTCCCCTTAATATACAATGCCTCAGCATGCATTGCATTGTGTGTGAACATTCTGGTAAACTTTGAGCAAGGGTCAGGTTGTCTTACATTAGTAGGAAATGCACATGCGGCTTTTCGACTTTTGAGCCCAAAGATGCATTTCCATTCGCTAATTATATCTTAAAGTTTACACACACCATTCAATAATTGCTGAGGGATTGTATATCAAGTTTCAAATCTAAATAATCAACAAGTGTGAAGCTATCGCCTTTTCTGTGTGTTTTTCAGGAAATTTTCAAGAAAAAATGTTTTTTTCTAGACAATGGCTGATTGAGTTGATCTGAAATTGCATATACAATCCCTCTGTATCTATTGCATTGTTTGTGGAGATTCTGGTAAACTTTGTAGAAGGGTCAGGTGGTTTTAGTTAAAAATGCACATGCGCTTTTCCGATTTACAAGTCCAAAGACCCCTTTCAATTCTCTCAACATATCTTGGTAAATATATAGTGCTATGTATGATCTTATCGACACGCTAACACTATATTGCGAGTAGTTTGCTGTGAGAATGTTTTCTCGTTTACTTTACAGCTAGCACCTATCCTGCAATTGTTCCCTTCTTTTTGGCAGGAGCATGGCTTCACTGTGCTTCTACCGTTACTAATTTATTCATGTTTTAATTATTCTTTATGTTACCTTGGCTGAAGAGCTCCTGCAGACGACATCGCGTCGTCGTAAACTCCTGCAGCTACCGTTTTTTATTGGGACCATATGTTGGATTGATTGACATATTTTATGTGGACATTGACAACCTTTGAACTTGTTGAAAAACTTATCTGGTGAGTAGCTTACTGTAAGAAAGTTTATTTGCTTATACTTTTCATCTAGTATCTATCCTGTAATAATTTCCTACCCCTTTGACAGGAGTGTGGCTTCTCTGTACTCCCTCCGTTGCCAACTTATTCTTGTTGTAATTATGTTTTTGGCCTAGGCCGAAGAGCTCCTGCAGACGACATCACGGCGTCCTAAACACCTACAGTTACCGTTTTTTATTGGGACCAGATGACGGAAACGTGTATTGTATATGGGCAAAAAGCTCCTGTGGATGAGATCATCTTGAGTTGCTGCTTTCACAGTTTTACTACATCATCAGCCGCGTTCAGTTACTGGTCTTTATGGTAAGAAGCTACGGTATTTTTAATGAACTCTTACAGAAAGGAAACAAGTTTTAATGATCAAATGTGTGATTTGAAAAAAATGCAGTTTTTTAGTTCAATAAGGTGATGTAAAATAACTAAAAATATTTTATCTATAAATAAGTGTATTTTTTATTAAATTTTAGCATATTCAAGTTAATAAAAGTATTTCTAATGCATTGTTATAGGAAGAAAACAAGTCTTAACCGTTATTACTGGCATCTCAGTAATTTATAGGCTTGTAGAATACACCAAATAACTAACAAGATTAAAGATGACAGCGTGTACATGGTACACAGCTTTCCTGAAGAATATTTCTGTGGTGTATAAGTATGTTTTTTCTCTTTTAGCTGACTCAACTGTTTTTTAATATAATGCGTGTTCACAAATGTCCATTAATACTTTTATTAATTTTGTAATTATACTTGTAGTTTAATTTTTTAATTAAACTACTAATTTAACTAAATTTTTTCATTTTCATCAATTGTTGTAATTTTAATAGTTTAGCAGAGTAAGACATGTATATATGCTTATAGTGGGCAATTAATTCTCCATGGTATTTTTCCTGTTTATTTTTCTATTTAAACCTTTTTGTGTGGGCTTATGATAATTTTACACTTATTCAGAGTTAACGGATGCATGGAATGGATTTTTTACTGCAACTGTTCCAAGTTTTATATGCATAGTACAAAATTATATTAAATTTTATAAAACCAGTATTGTAAGAATAATATATATATATATATATATATATATATATATATATATACACATTTGTTTTAACAGATTTATGGAGCCCTTTTATAGACATGAGCATATTTATGGAGCCCGTTTTCTTTTATGGAGCCCGGGTCCCATAAAATATTTTTCTCGGGCGTTTATGGAGCCCGATCTAGAGTCTATAACCCCAGGGTCCATTATTTCTTTAGTCACTTGCCATAAGGATCTCTGGGCTGTAGGTACTAATATACAGGGATGGGCTCCATAAACGGATGGGGGGATAATTATATATATATATATATATATATATATATATATATTTGTATGGAACGTGACTTATGCAGACAATTTCTGAACTGGTGCGAGACTTATGCTGACTTTGCGGATAATTTTTACGTGTTAATTTTACATAAGTATTAAGACGCGATGTCAACATAAGTCCTGTTTCATATATATATATATATATATATATATATATATATATATATATATATATATATATATATATATATATATATATATATATATATATATATATATATATATATATATATATATATATATATATATATATATATATATATATATATATATATATATATATGTCGTTTATCGGTTTTGGAGAGTTTTTCTAGATATTATATACCGGTTTTGAAGAGTTTCTCCGGTTTTGAAGAGCCTCTTCACACCGGCAGAGATATATATGACCGGTTTTGGAGAGTTTTCGGCCATTTTCTAGAGTCTATAACCCCAGGGTCCATATTTCTTTAGTCACGTTAACATAGGCAACTCTGAGAAAAAGAACTATACCTCTCCAAAACCGGGTCACCCACATACTTACACATATATATATATATATGTATAAAATATCTAGTGATTATTCTGTTTACAGATTTGGAAACTACTCTGCAACCAATGGGTATTTATGGCATCCAAGTACTCGAGTAAGTACTTCACTTCGGATTTGGACTTTATTCTGTAGTATAGCTGAATCTAGCCTCGAACTTTCCATCTATCTACTCCTCTGTTCCTGCCAGTTCGATACTGCTCTCCTCATACCTGCTGCTTAACACATTATTAATATATTTTGTTTTGCCCTAGGCGAACAGCTCCTGCAGAAGACAACACGTCTTCATATAATTGTTCTTTCCTCGAGGGCGGCCAACACAACTACCACTTCCCAAGGACATCACCTAGACGACGATATCGTAGAAGGACGGCAAAGGTTCAATTGAATGTAGTCCGCGCTTCCGCGACAGATTCGTGTAAGTACTTCACTTCGGATTTGGCCTTTATCTTGTAGTATAACCGAACCTAGCCTCCAACTTTCCATATGTCTATTTCTCTGTTTCTGGCAGTTCGATACTGCTCTCCCCGTCTCCACTCATGCTTAATACATTATTAACATTTTTTTTGCCCTCGGCGAAGAGCTCCTGCAGAAGACAGCACGTCTCATATACAATACTACTCTCCTCGAGGGCCTCCATCGAAACTCACTTCCCCAGGATCACCTAGGCGAACACGACGGAGAAGTGAAATATTTGAATGTACCCATAGGTGATAGTGTGATAATTTATTCTAAGCAGAATTTAGTCAAATATATTATTGATAATCCATGTCTTTAGTTTTTTTTATTTAGTGTAATTATTTTTCATATTAAATTTAAAAAATTTCTATTTTTGTTTTTTCTTCCTGGCAAAAGAGACCATGTTGATAGAAAGTTTTCTGATTTTCCCTTTTCTTTTCTACACGTGTCAGGGTATTCGAATCTAAAATAAAAACCATTATTTACTAAACCAAATTTTTTTCCCAGTACAGTTCTTCAGCATCGGTTGGAAGTTATAATGGACTCTCAATATATGGTCATTATATGACCATCATAAAGCAGGAGACTTTAAAAAAAATAGGACCAAATTGGGAACGGCAACTTTGAGAAACTCAACAATGGCTTTACAGTGGGTAACCTTGAGTGAAGGGCTTCCTGATACACATATCTTGGCAGCTTCATCTTTCTGCAGATTATCCATGGAAGTTGATCTAGTCTATATTTATTTTACGAGGGGTGTTCAAAAAGTAAGTTTCCCTAGTCTGCCGTTTTGCCCCAGCGCCATCTAGCGAGCTGGGACCGAACATAGTTTTAGTTTAGGATATACCGATAAGAGCCGAACCGGTCTTAGCTGCCGAAAAAATTTTTTTCATCAGTACCGGCTCGGAAACCATGGAGCTACCTGTGAAAAACGTGTCCACCTGTGAGTTGCGTGCAGTTATTCGCTTTTTAACTGCAAAAGGGCTTAATGGCAACGAAATTCACACTGAATTAGTGCATATTCATGGTGACAAATGCATGAGTGTACAAATGGTACGTCGGTGGCGTACATATTTTCTCGAGGGACGCGGAGAAGTTGATGATGAGCAGCGTGCAGGCAGGCCAAAAATCGCCATTACAGATGACACAGTGGCCTCATTCAGCAAAAAAAACACAAACCTTACTGGAAAAATTCAAATGGGAAATTTTTGATCACACACCCTACTCTCCAGATCTCGCACCAAGTGACTTTTTTCTTTTTCCTAAATTAAAAGAAAGTTTGGGTGGCCATCACTTCAATTCAAATGATGAAGTGAAAGACATTGTTAAATTATTCTTTAAAAAACAGGGCACGGATTTTTATAAACAAGGTTTGTCAAAGCTTGAGAACAGATATAAAAAATGTATTCAAGTCCAAGGGGACTATGTAGAAAAATAGTTTATAAGTTCAACAATAAATACATATGTTACTTTAACCTAAAAATTGTGTTTTGCTTTTTTCCTGGAGCAGGGAAACTTACTTTTTGAACACCCCTCGTAATTCACTGTGACCACTTTGTGGGCTCTTCTTTGAATAATTATTATTTCAGTAATCTACTGCTTTCGACCATTTCTATAGCTTCATTTTTTGTTTCAGTGTTTTCATTATCCTTTCAGAAAAAGCAGCAACTCCAGGAGGCGACTGGTCAAATTTAACAGTTCTATTCCTCATTTATTGATGTGGTTGTTATTTACTTTGAATGATAGAAATCTGCTTTTATAATGCATTTCAGGCATCTCATGTATTTTTGAGCTGATTTTATTTTTTTTGTAGGTATAATTTAATAAAAAAAAATTAAGTCACGCAATTTCTCAGATTTAATTGAGGCACTGCTTGTGTATTTTTTATAGAACTGTATTTTCATTTTTTTTATTAAATTACGTGTACTTTCAAAAAGATAAAGTCAACTCAAAAATACATGGAATGTCTGAGGTGCATTAGAAGCCGGTTTCTATCATTCTTAGTCTTTTGGATTAAGTACGGACACATCACCTCAAAGTAAATATCGATAACATTGAATGCTCAATGCACCTGCTAAATCTTACAAGTGGCTTTTATATTGTAGGAGCCGGATGAATTTTCTTATTAAGTTTTTAATTTTGGCCTGTATACTGTAGTGTGGTGTAGTGTGAGTGTGTCTCAAAATTCTATACATCTTTGTCCTGCCGTAACAATAAATCTGAGTACGTGTAAAAATTGTGAAAAAAGTTATTTTAATCTGTAAAATTCAGTTTAATTGTAGTAGTTAATGAACAATGAGCTTATCGACTAATTACCAATATAAAAGCCACCAGTCAGATTTAGCAGGTGTACTTATCATTCAGTGTTGTTGATGTTTAGTTTGAGTAAATGTGCTTTACTATTTAATGTAAAAAAGTATAAGAATATTAGAACTCTTCTTCTATAATGTATTTCAGGCACCGTATGTTTTTTTAAGCAAATTTCATCTTTCTAGAAGTAGGTATAATTTAATAAAAAAAAAAATTGAGATATCCAATTTTTCAGATTTAGCCGAGGCACTGCCTCGGAATGCCCAAAAGAATTTTATATATTTTAACTAAATATATAAAATTGTATGAAATATGATCATAATGGGCATAGCACTGAACTTATTTTATATTGCATTTGACAGTTTAGAATATTTTGAATCATATTTAACACCAACAGTTTCTTAGTAAACAATAGTTTTATTGAAAGATCGTATGTTGTGCGGTGATCATTTTTATTATTAATCATTTTTCACCATACCCAAGCTCAAAATATTATATTCGCGTTTTTGAGTCGGGAGCGTAGCTAGGCGTTTGCCAGTTCAGAGCACGTATAAATTGACACCAGAGCCGAAGGCGCGGGTGGCAAACATGTGGTCTGGGGTGATCTTCTTTATCCTTGTGTTGTGTATATTATTTTTCACCATATTCGGACCGAAAATACCACGTTCCCATTGCGGAGTTGGGAGCAAAAGTGGTACTTTCGGCCAGTGTATGGTGAATATTATATTACACAACAACAACAAGGGAGGTAAAGAGTTGGATAGTTTAAATTATTAATTTCTGTAATATGTTTATATATATATATATATAGTTGTTGTTATTTTTTTAATTTTTTTTTTTAATTTTATCAGTAATTTTATTTCAGGTGGGGGGGCTTCGCCCCCCACGCCCCCCTGAGTAGGGGCTTCGCCCCCTGCACCCCCACCAGGGGCTCTGCCCCTGGACCCCGTTCTGCGTCCCACACACTCGCTTCCGATGCATTTTTCCTTCTTGCTAGTGCCTTATTATCATTTATTAAATAGCCATGATTTTGAGTTCGATTTAATTTTTTGTAGGTAACTGATGTATCGAGGTAAGTCAATAACGACCATTGCTACAGACTTTTTTCATACGGTATTATTTTTTGTATCATGTATTTATTAGTCATATGTGTTTTAGGTGCTCAACTCTCTTACTTGGCTCATAGAGTAGTGCTTGATCTGTTATTGTATCTGTTGTCGATCTTTAGGCTTAAGTTATTTCTACAGTGAGACAATAGATGGTATAGTTACTGACCTAGTCAATGGTTGCTAGTTAGATGTTGTTGAGCAAATTGATATTTATGAAGTAGCGTAGTTCCACTTTGCTACTTCTACAGCTCCGTTAGTTATTTTAAGTGTCAATACTTTAGAATGTGAGTGGTTAGGTAATTAGGAACTGGAAGGGAATCATAATAAAAATGCTCTATGTTTGTGGCTAGACACAATACGGTTAGGTAGTTATCGCTGGTAAGATTAGCTCTGTTGGTTAATTTCTAAGTTTGGCTAGGAATTAAGAATTCTTCTCAGAGTCCGTTATATTATCATTATGAAATGATTGTATATACAAATGTCAAATAGGAAAAAAGTTTTGTTCAACGATTATTTTACTCTTTTGTTTATGTCTGTTTATGTCAAGTCAAATTTTGCTAAATAATAGTCGAAAAACGATGATTTTATCTGTATTTAAGCATTACAAAAAATCGTTTTTATAAGCCTAGCTTCTCAAGTATTGATCGTACATGAAAATATTAAACGGGAAAACGTTTTGTTTTCTTATAATGTACAACTTTTACATTTATAAATTGTGTGAAAGAAGATCCTGTCAAGTTATAGCCAAAAATGTCCATTTTATGTATATTTTAGCGTTTAAAATCGTTTTTATAAGGCTAACTCGTCAGGAGTTGATTTAACACAAAAATGTTAAATGGAAAAAAGTTTTATTTCAATATTATCTATAACTTTTGTATTTAACATTTTTGTGTAAAATAAAATCCTGACAAGTTATAGCCGAAAATCGTCCATTTTATGTATATTTTACCGTTTAAAACCGTTTTTACAACCATAACTCGTCAGGAGTTGATTTTACACAAAAATGTTAAATGAAAAAAAGTTTTGTTTTAATATTATTTACAACTTCTGTATTTAACATTTTTGGGTAAAATCAAATCCTGTCAAGTTATAGCCGAAAATCGTCTATTTTTGACCTTCTTTTGCCGTTTTTCGCGTTTATCTTGGCAAATATTGCTCGTAGAGAAAAGTGTCGAATAGAAAAAATGTGTATTTTAATTAGTTTTAGCAGATAGACCTATAGATATTAACTGAAAATTAATTTTTCTAGACATTAGGCTTAAAAATCAATTTTTTGAGATATTTCTTTGTGCTCCCATTTGACAAATTTTCCATCGATCTTTCTCGATAGGATTCCAGCACTTAGCTATAATTAGAGGAGTATTTTCCCGCAATCCCGATGAAATCGATCGAAAATTCGCTGAGATAATCCCCATAAACTTGATTACATACGAACGTAATACATACATACATCATAAAAAACGCCTAAAATGAATTATTTCTGAGCGGAAAATAGTTTTTATACAGTAAATTGCTAGTTTTCGAGGAGTTACAATTTTCACTCTGGTGAAAATATAAGGCTCTCCCGAGAAGCGGTCGTGCCTAATAAGTAATTCCGAAAAATACAGCTTTTAATAAATACATAATATTGGAAAAATAGAAAAAAACTTATTTGTTACTATTAAAACCTGATTCAAATTCTACGGATTTGCGAGTAGGACATTTATAAAAAAATTAAAAATTAATTTCGAAAAATGATGGGAGGTGAAGGGTTGAGTGGCGGGTCAGAGAGAGTGTAGTGTTGCCAGAAGTTAAGCAACCCAAACCGCCGATAGCGCATATACAAAGAGGCGATGAATATTTCAGAACTATATTTAGCCGGGAGATGAGAATTCCACGTAGAAGAGAAACTGAGAATGGCATGTAGATGCCCGTTTATTTTGGTTTTTCATTTTTTCAATAATTAACTCACTTCTCCGGCTCGTCTGTGTACCTTTCTCTTCTATGTGGAACTGACATCTCCCGGCGATTTGGGCTTTGAAATGTTCATCACCTGTTTGCCTGCGTGCGGATACTGTTTTAGTCGTTATAGATGAATTTTGAATCCCTCGCCTATTTGCTATATTGGGCTACATGCACGCGCTATCGATGGTTTGGGTAGGCTAACTTCTGATAATACTAGGAGTGTCCGTCCCGGTTTGCCAAACAAGCGATCTGGTCACCCTATCAGCAGAGATAATTCTTTCAGTCCGTCTTATCCAGAGAAATGAGTAGAAATAGAGGAAAATGTGGAAGCAAATCTCATCGAATAGAATATAGAAGTAAATAGTTGGAAAATTATCGCTAAGAACACACACACTAAAGAAAAAACTCCCCGCTCTGTACTTCCAAAAAACAAAATAGTCCTTCCTTTCATCAAGCACCTCACTCCAAAAATCAATCGCATCCTACATAAACATAACACGATCCCCATATACCAATCCGTAAACAAATTCAACAATTTAATAACCTTAGGCAAAGATCGTTTAGATAAGATGCATGGGAGTGGTATTGTTTATCAAATAAAATGCCATGATTATACTTCCACATACATAGGCATGCGTAAACGGAAACTAATGACTCGGACTAATAAGCATATTAAAGCCGTTAAACAGTGCATTTCTAGACCATTTCCTTAAACCTTTAGGATAATTAAAGAAATTTTTGCTTCTGAAGTCTTCAATAAAGCTTTGTGAGATACATCTATGTGGTCTTAAAGCAGATATAGCGGTTTGAAGTTTAGAAAAAGAAATGTTATCATAAGATAAAATGCCTATTCTTTTACTCGTCGCAGCGCCCAGGTCTGTATAATAAATAATACTTTAAATTACTAAAATAATACTCTTAATTACTTAATATAATATTTTGATTAATGTAATATGTAAGTTAAAACTGTAGCTTAATTGGTCCACAGTAGTTTGAGGTACAGCCTTAAAAAATTGTAAAATTGGTTATTTTCTGCTATTTATAGTTCAGTTTTACAATTTTGCTAGATTTGAAATTGAGAGAGGCACATAAATTTTGTGCTATAGTTTATAACAGCTATGTAAGGTATACCAGGAACTATGTTAATTTTCCCTGCATATGTAGGTATAGAAACAATGTATTTTATTATTCACTGTAACTAGTTTCTATTACGTATGGAAACCCTCATTTTCGCGGTATCTTCCTTCGTGAAAGGGATAGTGTCAGTGGCAGTATTTCTTTCCTTTTCGAATTAGTGCAGTTCACATGTGTAAAGGAGTGTCTACATCAAGTGCCCTGTACCATGTACTGTCTTCAGTGTCACGAGTAAAAAAAATGTTGTCGAACATCTATTAATCGATGTAACCACAGATTAAATGGAACCGTGTTCTGACGCTGGATTGTCGATCTGTGGTTGCATTAGATTATTAGACGTTCGACATTTTTTTTTTACTTGGAACATTGATACATTGTGTCCGGCAAACGGTATACGGAATATAACATGGACACTCTTTTCAGGTTCCAACTGTGCGAGAGAGAAATAAATCCTGTCGCTATCGGCTATCCCTCTCTTTTTCTAATGTCGATCCCTCTCATTGGATGCACAGTCTATCTTTCAAGTCTATGGTGCTAACCGACTGTGTTCATGTGGTATACGGAAACTCATTTATAACTGTTAAACTGTTATTATTTCGACTATTTAGATAGAAAAATTTGCAAGATTTACACTGAAGGCAAAATTTAAGGTTAATATTAAATTTTTGTTGTATAAACTGTTATTTAAAATAACAGTAATTGAAGACTTCTATGGAAAAAAGGTGTATCTCAAAAAATCACATTTCGGAAAAATCATATTTAAAGTTTTATATATTTCTGTAGTATTAATATAAATAAATAAAATGCTTAACCCTTACAGATATAATCTACGTTATCTGAAAAATTATAAAGCATATTTATGAGTTTGAAAAAGAAGCTGCTATAATAACTCTACAAAAAAGCAAAATGTTAAAGATATAACGCCCTTTTTCTGTTCAACAGGTTTTTTTTAAAAAGGAAGGGAATTTAAAGTTTCTTCTTGAACTTATATATTTTTCAAAATTTTTTTTAATAAATACAAACGTATAAGAAAAAGGTTTTAATACAAAAAATTCGTCGCTGCAATAAGTATAATAACAAATTATAATAATATATAATTTTGATACAATAAATTATTTGAAACGATATTGAAATGATATTGAAAAGATACTGAAATGATATTCAAACAATATTGCAATATATTTCAAAGGTAATACATAAATAAATTTCCTTACTACTTATGTTTCAATAATCTGACGAAGTTTTTCTGCATTGTTTTTCTTTAAAAATTTCAACAGATATTTCAAATTATTGATTTTAGCACGTTTTAGAAGAGCTTTTGAAACTCGTTTCAACAAAAAATCTATTGACAAAATGTTTTCTGGATTACTCGAAAAATGTAGCAGATGAGTTTAAGTGTAGTTTCTTAAGATATCCATCGATCCGTTCGGCTTGTATAAAAATGTCTTGTAAGATTGAATTTTAAATTTAACATTTTTTGTCATTGATTTTGGTTTAGATAATCCTAATCTTACGAATGCACTTTTCCAATAACGATTGAAAGGTGTGCCTCATATAACTTTGAAATGTTCTCGATTATTTCGACAATTTTTCAACAGTGATACGTAGGGTAGATGTACCGGTTTTGGCCACTGCTCCGTTTTTGGCCACATATCCATGTTCTTAAATGGATTTTTAGGAGGCCAACCGGTGAAAAAAGAATCCTTATGGTGACCAGAACCGGTACATCTACCTTATTCCTTAACACTTTCCACAGTTTCAATTTTCTTCAACTTGCTTGAATAAACATCAAATTTCGGTACTGATTCTAAGAGTGTCCACGCACAGGAAAAATATGAAAAATTTGTTTAATTGAACTCATCGATAACCAAGAATAAAAATTTGTCACAGTAGATTTTTTGTTTTGACCTTGTATTTCGCATCTCGAGATATGCCCTTTTTCCATAGAAGTCTTCAATTACAATTATTTACTTAATACATTTTTACTTGAGGGTATTTATAATACTAATTGATTTCGACAGGATGGATGATATAAACAATTGTAGCATTTGTCAATTTTTAAAGAGTGACTCGGAATGTTCCTCTCTAAAGAAAGTTCTTCATAAAATAAGAGATCTTACATGTGATGCTAACAAAACATTGATGATGGATTCATTTGTGATGATCATTACAGAAGATTTTTACTTTTCTATTCCTCATACCAAAAAAATGTATTAATCCATGGAATAAACACTCAAAAAATGTTACAGTTAATTTAAAAGAAGTGAGTTTAAATTTTTTAGAAAATGGTGGATATGGTTGTAATGTAAATATTATACCAGGACAAAAAGTTTGTAAAAACTGTTATAGCAAACTAAACGATGAAGTTAAATCTTATCAAAACCAATCCATTTATTGCAGTGATCCATTTGAAAAATACAGGGTAAAGATTGTTAATAACTGGAGTTATTTAGATCATGAGGATATAGAACACTTAAGAACAGTTTATGATAAGAATTTCACTTCTCAACATAAACTATGTAGGACTTGTGGTATTCGAATAAAATCAGATATTTTAGAGTACAGAAACCAAGTCAGGACAGTTACAACTTTATCAGATGAGAGTAAAGAAAATTCTAGTCAGAATAGCATTTAATCAACAAATGAAAGTACGCCAATATCAGAATTTTGTACAAATAGTCAGAACAAAAGAAACCTTGATACAATTCTTGATACTTTTAACATTGCTCCTTTTAAACGACAAAAGATGAATGATAATGTACTTGTAAAGGAAAGTATTAGTATTATACAGATTGTCACGAAACAGACCTCAGAAGCGTTTGAGAAAGTTTATAATATAAAATTGTCAGAATTAAAAAATATAAAAGAAATGAATGATGAAAGTTTGTGGTTTAGAAGTATGATTTCAGATATTCAAACAAAATTTGCTACTTCTACTTTTAATGAAAAAATTAGCTTATTGACTTTGTTGCCTAGTGAATGGAATTTTCTCAAGGTCAATATGTATATTAAATGCACACATTATATGTTCACTGAAACCAGACGATTAAAACTAAAAGGTAGATATATATTCATCAATTTTATAGATTTTTCTACTCATAACTTATTTCATCAACATTTATATATAGCAATACAAGCAATTAAGGGTGTCAGACACCTTTAGATTTTTCTCCATGAAATGACCTGAAAAGAACAAATTTTAATAATTACAAATATGTAAAAGTAATATTCTAAATGTATATTCTGGCTCTGGCGTTACTTACAGGTCCAGGATTTTAAGGGATTTTGAAAATCAGAGTCTCAAAATGTTCGTATTTTATCTCTTCATTAACTGAAAAGTTGTCTGAATTTAAATTTATATGAGTAAATAATTTTTGACGACCAAGAACTGCATAAAAAACTTAATAAAGCTTAAATTAGAGCTGTTTTTGGCCGTAAAAAGTTATTTATTCAAATAAATTCATACAGCTCTTCAGTGAATGGAGAGATAAAATACCAACATTTTGAGATGCTGATCATCAAAATCCTTAAAGATCCTGGACTTGCAGGTTACGGCAGAGTCAAAATTTTACATCGTGTAGAAAACATCTTTAAAGATACAATTACTAAAATACTTCTTTATTTCTTCTTCTTTAATTCTTAACTTTGTCTCTACTCTGAAATATAAAAAAGTATTGTTTTGATCTTAAAATATTTTTTATTCGGGACCAATATTCTGGTACCTCAGTATACAGTCTATGAAACGTGTAAGCTATGAGCACACGTAGCAGCAACAATATCCACATGAGTCAGTCAAGTTTGTTAAGTGGTTTAACATAAAGATCCTTTGGTGCCTTTGAATCCGAATTTTTTTAATAATCTTTATTACATATATTAGATTATCATATACTGAGGTTAATGTAGAATATGTTGAAAAATCCAAAAATCTAAATGCATGTTATCAAGTCACACTTTGTGTAAAGAAGGTGCTGATTAACAGTGTTTATATGAAATAACAGCTGTACATATTTACACTGATGCTAGCAGACGTTTAGGTATATAGGTTACAATCATCTCTGCTACAATAAAGGGTTGTGACTGTCGGTAAGTCAGATTTAGTTTCAGAATCAAATTTTTTTTTTGTCAAAAATCCCGTCCATAAATTATATTATAGGTATTTATTTTTTATCTTAATATGAATGTTTAAAATATAATTTTTGGATTTCTCAAAATATATGTGAGAATTTTAAATATATTAAGAACAGAGACATAAAGAAAAAGAATTAGTAGAAATCAATAATATACGATTATATAAATATGTATATACACAAATGAAAAAAAAATGTACGAAAATGTAGAAAACCGTAAGAAAGTGTACAAAACTGTAAGAAACTGTATAAAACCAAATAAAACCATTGGTTTTTGGACATTTTATGCGAAACGACTTTTATACATTTTTACACGTTTTTATACATTTAAAAAATTGATAGCACTGCATGGCATAAGCCCGCACTTCAGTCACGTCTATCTGTGACCTAAGTAGTACTTTTTGTACTGTGTTTATCGCTAACCTCACAGTGCAAAAAACGGCTACTTAGGGCACGGATAGGCATGACAGTTGGCTTAGGGGGGCAGGCAGTGATATAAAATGCTATACGATACTTGTGACCTAAGAGCACTCTGCACGGCGTGGAATTAGGGGCCGAGCACAGCGAGGGTCCTAATTTCACGCAGTGCTAAAAAGTGCTACTTAGGTCGCACGTATCGTACTATACTATAAAAGTTTTTTCCAGAAAATTTTTTCATATTCTACAAGTGCTTTTTAGTGAAAAATGAAAAAC
The DNA here is from genome assembly GCA_036365515.1 of Torymus aiolomorphi. Lineage (NCBI taxonomy): Eukaryota > Metazoa > Arthropoda > Insecta > Hymenoptera > Torymidae > Torymus > Torymus aiolomorphi. The sequence goes on from CM070875.1 coordinate 71,770,293, forward strand.
AAAAAATCGATTTTTCGTCATTTTAAACATGTCTGACCACCTTAAGTTATAGGCATTGCATAATTATATTTACATTTAATTAGTTACCAACATATAAGCTTAAAACAAATTTTTTAAATATTGGAACATTTTTCAGATATTTTAGGACAACGTTTAAGAAAAACTTATTTTCGTATTTCACCTGATGTTAAGGAAGATATTGTTAAATATTATTTGGATGATTCTAAAAGCATAAATTGTAGCGGAATAAAGGAATGTATAACAGTAAAAGTTCCTGGCCAACCTTCAACATCAGTGCAGAAAAGAATATTGATCTATGATCTGAAAGATTTATATCAAAATTGGATAAAGGACACCAGATGCGATATAATTCCCTGCTTATCTTTTTTCTCTCAGCTGAGACCTAAGGAATGTGTTTTTGCTGGAGATCCAGGAACGTTCAATATATGCGTATGTTCCGTATATCAAAATGTGAAATTAAAACTTGCATCTATGAATGTGAAAAAAAGTTACAAAGAAGTAATTGAAGTTGGAGTATGCTCCATGGAAAACCCTGATTGCATGTTTCACAAATGTATTCAAAGTCCAAATAAGGATGGGATACGTAAATTATTATTTAGTACTGAAACTGACAGCAATAGGTGTATAAAATATAGCAACTGGATATCTACACCTATATCTAGTAAAAACTCGGAGGGCTCATCAAGTACCCGAGTGATTTTACAAGATTTTGAAAAGCCTTTCGAAGAGTTTCTTGATGACATATGTAATGACATATGGGCTATAACTGAGCATCATTTTATTTCATGCAAACAAAAAGATAGTTATGCTCATTTCAGGCAATATTTGGACAATGATACTGGACTATTGGTCATGGATTCCACAGAAAATTATGTATTTATCTGTCAAAACTCTACCCAAGGATTTTACTTTAATAATATTCATGCTTCGTTATTTACCGTATCCTTGTACTACGCAGATCAAATAAATAATGAGGTGAAAGTTGCAAGTTTCTGTGTTATTTCAGACAGTACGAAACACCAAGCATATTCTGTACATATATTTCAAGAAGTAGTACTCAATGAAATTAAAAGCAAGTATCCCTGGATAAAAAGTCTGATTTATTTCTCTGATGGAGCACCAACACAATTCAAAAACAAGTAAGAACATATTAAACAATCATATCTTATTTAATTCCTTTACTTTCCACTTTTTTTATTAGATTTTTACTTTTACAAAAAAACTGAACCAAAAAAAGGAATTTTGGAGATAAAATATGTTTAAAAAAATATTTTAAGACTATTAGCATAACAATCTATCTATTGTAGAAAATATTATCTTTTTGGATTTCTATTTTTCTGGATATTTTAATATCCATACACATAATTATCATTTTATAACTTTTATTTAGGTACTGCTTTATTAATCTATGTCACCATCAAGAAGATTTTGGCATAAAAATAATGTCTTACAATTTTTTTGCTACATCACATGGTAAGAGTGCCTGTGATAGCATTGGGGCGGTAGCAAAACGCACCGCAAAAGAGCTTCACTGCAAGGTGTCACAATTTTGACTCCCTAACAAATGTACAATTATTTAAATGACAACGTAACAGGAATAAGGTTGATGCAAGGGCAAAGGCCCGGGCAAGCGTAAGACTCGTAGAGGTCGAACGCACCTCCGAGCGAGCGCTACCTTGCGTCACTTCCTGCTTAGAGAGCGGGGCAAGTATACTGATGCCAGTAGGTCAAAGGGAGGCTCAGCGGGCGTGAGCGTGTTGATCGGCGGAGAAGGGGGCACTCTACGCCGATCGGTGAGAAGGGCGAGCTAAGTACGCCGCCGCGTACTAAGTTCTCAGCTGTGAGCGCAGAGCTGAACAAGCCTGCAGAGGCGAAGTCCCTCGTTGCCGGTCGCTGGGCCCGTTATCCACCGACGTTGCTTCTACGTTGCGTGGAGAGCGGACACCGCACGGACCCCTCCACGTCGACTCAGGGTTGAGTCTGGACGAGAGAAAGCCCGCCCAACTTAGTGTCGGCCGCACCACCCGGTTGTAAGGGAGGGATCTCCACGGAGAGTTTTGTTTGGGAATTTTTCGGGGTTAGTCCCGTAAGACCAACCCACTAAAAAATAATGCCGGGGCTAAAAAACGCCCTTAATGGCCGACCGTGAGGTCGATTGGTCCTTCCGAAGGGGGCTCGGAAGTCCCTGGCGCCTTTGCGGGGAGAGTTAACGCAGGGAAGACCCGAACGTTACTCACTACTCGAGGTTTGCCCCGAGGTCTCCCGGGCTTTCTCGGTGCGGTGGGTTTCCTCTCTCCGTCGGAGAGATGAGCAATGCCCTCCGTGGTGCTTCGCCCTTCACCTTGCCGCAGGTCGGCCTCTGATAGGCGAAGGTGGGTGTGTCCGCCTGCGGTTCTAAAAACCGGTAGGTTCTTGAAACCGTCCTCGGCTGCGAGACTTGGTTATTCTCAAGCAGCTCCTTCAGGATGGACCTTGGTGGCAAGGTCGGTGGCTCCTCCGATGTCTCGAGGGTTTCTGCCCGAATGCAAGCAGCGGAAGGTTGAGAGGTCGAGGCACAGCTCGACTTCTCAGATGCCGAAACCAGAGAGGCCGAGACACAGCTCGACGACCCTGGGTTGGTTTGGGTCGCTACGTCCACCCTCGACGTCCGCCGACGATTCTCCAGTACCTGCTCCTGATGTAATCGAGCGAGGTAATGGTGGCACAAAAGTAGCTCGGCAAATTGCCCACGGTCGAGGACAGGCATGGAGAGGATATCGGAAGAGGAAGGGAGAGCGCAAATAACAAGGCAAGATTATTTGCTCACAAAAGTGTCCTTTTATTCAACTCGATAAACAAGGCTGGATGTGCCGAGACCATCTAACGAAAGACGAAGATGTTCGAGCGAACGAAGGCTGAGGAGCCGTCCGCCGCGGCGGCTTATATGCCCGCGGGCCGCGCAACTTGGCTGTAGGAAACGCGGCGCCGCGCCGCGTAGCGGCCGCGCGCGAACTACGCTCCCGCGGCAGCCGTTTTGGCGCGCGATTCAAATTTCGAATTTCGCCTAAACTGCGCGGAGGGTCTTATAAATCATTTTAAATAGTCTTTCGTGGTTTAAATAATGATTATTGATAATTAACGTAATTATCAGGTATATATAGACATATATATATATATATATATATATATATATATATATATATATATATATATATATATATATATCAAGGTGTATACATTTACTGATTCTATAGTTCAATTAATTAAAAATAAAATATGTATAAATAACTTTTCAAATAATGTTACAGATTTCTTTATGTCAGTGAGAGCAGAGTTGAAGCCAGAGGTAAAAAACTTCAAAAATGATTTGCATCTGCAAAGACTGTGAAAAATACTCGACAATATCATTATTTTAAGATTATTGATGAACGCAAAACACGCGCCAAACTACACTCAGATGATACAAAATCAGATATTATAAATTTATGAAGTGGCCATAAATTATATTCTCAAATATATTCGTAAATTGATAAATATTGTCTTCAATTAATACATGTTGTTTCTAAAAATGTTAAATTATAAATTATTCTATAGGATTATTCTATAGGAAATGCATTTTCCTTTCAGATTACAATATGGAATGTAACTTATATCATATTGTAAAAACATTATGTATATACGTTACTCTGGAAACAAATATACTAAATATACTAAATTATGATTTGCTTGAGACTTCACTACTTCCGATAAATTTGAATTTTTGAAATTAAATTTTTATTCGTAACTATTTAAAACTAAGTTATTAAATCAAATTAGAATAAAAGAGTAATTAAGAGTATTATTTAAGTAACTAAAAGTATTATTTATTATACAGACCTGGGCGCTGCGGCGAGTAAAAGAATAGGCATTTTACCTTTTGGTACCATTTCTTTTTCTAAACTTCAAACAGCTATATTTGCTTTAAGACCACATAGATGTATCTCACAAAGCTTTATTAAAGACTTCAGAAGTATATTTTAATCAATAATGCAAAAAATTCCTTTAATTATCCTAAAAGTTTAAGGAAATGGTCTATAAATGCAGAAAGTTCTTAGTAATTTAGACACCGAAATTGAAAAAATATCATAATTCATCAGCTCGAATGAATCGGAAATCGTTTGATATCCATGCTCGGTCCAATTAGACTTCTTTCAGGTATGTTTTCAGAACACTTTCCAATAGTTTTCAGCCAAATAAAAGTTGCTACAAAAATTTCGCACTGTTTTGAATTTCGTAAAAATGGCTATTTTTTCAAAATCTGCGAAATTCAAACTAACACACGCACTGTATTTTTAAACTTTTTTTTATGATATCCCAGTAAAATCGAAAGGGTTTTTCACCCTCTTTCGAACGCCCTTGGGTAGATTGGGGTGCGATTATAACTAATGCACGAAAAATCGCTTTAAATTATCGTTAAAATGTCAAAAAGGTGACTTTAGCAATGTGGTACTTAGGACATGTATACGTAAGTTTTGGTTTTCGAAAAAATATATCTGTAAAGTTCAAGTCAAGACGAAGAAAAAACCTACTGATAAATTGCAAATTGATATGAATGAACTTATTTAAAAAAAGTTTGAAGAACACCAAAAAATGACCTTTTTTGCACCTTTATGATGAGCTTCTGACGTCAATTTTGAATATTGGACCCTAAAAATTGGCAAAGATCATTTTTTTGGTAAGTTCTATAAAATATCTCAAAACCAGAAAAATCGGGGACCCCCGTGCGCACGGATTTTTAAAAAAGTATTTTTTTGACCCATATATATATATATACTAGGGGGGATACCCCCTACTCGCTCCGCTCGTCAACCCCCGACGATGATATAAGGACGTATATGGACACGTATAAAGATGACATACAAAAGTATTATATATATATATATATAGTCATGTATGACTATACTTGTTTATACAAACATGTGTTTATATACATATATATATATGATCAAGTATAGTTATATATACCCCCAGGGTGACGTGGAAAACTGTTCATCTCTTCAACCACTCTTTATAGTCAAGTCAATTAAAAAATTTAATATTTTTATGGTAATATTTACAAGGATTGCATATAAATATATTAAACTGTTTCTTTGTAATTGTAACTCGTAATTGATATTTCCTTTTTTAATGTTGGAATATGCGAATGCTACATAGCCGCTCTATGGTGTGGAGCGCCCTCCCCTTCCATGGTGTTCCGGCGGGCGAGAGCGCGGAGCGCAGTCTGTATGAGAGTGCCTCTCTTAGGATACGCGTGCGGCGAGCTTGCTCTGTCTTATAGAATAATAAACTCTTATCATAAAGTTATTGTATTTGTATTTATTTCTGCGAGCACCTCACAAAAACCTAACAGGTTATGGGCCCTGAATCGCTTTCCACTGCGCAGAAATAAGTGCCTGGTATCTTTGTGATTTCGGAAATTTCTAATCGGGTGTGTTTCAAGAAGGTGGGTTTTATTGTGTTCGGCGAGACTAAAGGAGAGCTATTGGTGAGTCAAGACGTGATCATCCTCAAGGCCGATATCCCAGGGTTTTCGACATGGATGACAAAGGAGAGAATGTACATGAGAATCTCATGGAGCTTGATTGTAAGTACACGTTCTAGTGATTAATGAGGGCGCGAACGTGTAGATGAAAATGGCGCGTTTTACTGCATGCATAGAAAATTCGAATTTAATAAAGAGGAGAAAAACTCTATAGAATACCGGTGAGATAATGGCGTGTGGGGGACTTATAAAATACGTGATCAATGTGTGCTGTGTGTGTAGCCGGAGATCTGTGTAGACATTGGTAGAGTCAGTGCGTGAAAATTTGGGACTGAGCACCGTTTGGCGACCGAGAGGGTTTTTGTTCTTCCCGGAATCGGCAGGCGCGAGCCGGCCGGCGCGCGCGCAAGCGTGCTTGCCGCGGGAGGGACGGAAAGGTGAGGTAGGAGAGAAACATCGCGGGCGCTGAGCGGGGAGGGGATGCCGCGCTCGCTGCATGCTGCCGCGCGGGGTCTGTGTTATCCCGCAGCTGGCACATGGTTATGTGCGCGCACCTGTGTATATGAATACCGCGCGAGAGGCGATGTAGCGGCGGGCGCCTGTATTCTTAGCTGGCGCGACTAAGCTGTACAGCTCCCTATGTAGTGACACGCGGGATTTTAAAGCGTGTTGAGTGCGTAAAATCTCTCCGCGCGCCTGTTGAAAGAGTATTGATAATGCTAGTTGTTCGATTAAATAAAGGCGAGCATATACACATGCGTAGGTGAGTTAATCAAGCTGGTTGCTGGTTTCGCTTGTGTAGTCGCGCGCGTTTATGTGTACTTGGGCCCATGACGCGCGTGAGCGGACAACTGCACTCTGCCTATTTAGAATCGGTATACGGATTTAAATTTATTTCGCTGCATGCACACACACGAGTCGGTCACAAATCAAAAATCAATTTATAAATATGATGAGAAAATATGAAAAAGGTGTGTACGGTGTGAAAAATTATATGAGATCGATCTTGGTGAGGGGTTAATGCGAAAAGAAAAAAAAAAAGGAAAAAAAAATTAACCGACTAAATTAAACTAAATTAAAATGTAAACATTTCAGTGAACGAGATACTACTGGATGTATGGGAGTATCTGACTCGCACGTTCAAATTAAGTGAAATACATGCGGACGACGATGTAACACTTAAAATCGATGGAGAATCGCTGACGCTTACCCTGTCATCCGGAAATGTTTATGAGTGGTGAGTCTTTTGGCCTGTATTAAGGAGAGAATGGAATATTCCTAGATGGAGAGAAAATATAAAACATACATGTTGTGAAAAGTGGAAGTGTGTTGTAAGCCGGCATATACACACACAAACACTAATTTTCACTTAAAGTAAAACAATACATCCTATAGATTCTAGGTTGAGCTGGGAGTGAGTGCTTGTTGTTCGGTATCTCATAGCCAACTCTCCTAGGGCGGATACAGAAGAGGTCTTGTTGTTCGGATCCTTGTGTATCTGCTCGTCTTGAAATCAGCCATACTTGTTGTTCGGTCAACTGATTTCTTGACACCTCATTCTTGGTATATGGTTACAAAATTTTATAAAGGTAAGCCTGGACTACATAATTTATGTATTATACAGGAAAAAGGATGTTCACCCCAAGCCAGTGGGAAGGGCTGTTGAAATGGTACGAAGAAAAGATGCTAACTGATAAACCACTCAATTAGCCAAGGTTGAGTCCGGAATCCCTTACCACAGCTCCCAGTGGTGAGATGAAAGGCGAGAACACTCAGGCAGAAGTAAGCAGTCAAGGTGAGAAGGTAGATGCGACATTGGGCGAGTGTAAAGGTGAGACAACAACCGGCGAGACAACCCAAGGTGAGATGAATGATTCTAGAGTGAAAGATTCTGGCGATTCACTCAGGGAGTTCACGACTGCTCTTGAGAATACCAATACAGGTAACTCCTTGCCTAAAGTGTTGAAAAATAAAAAAGTTTCTGTGAATATTGAATCTTTTAAAAATTCGTTGACCACACTTAATGCCAAATCCTCTAATATAAAAACTAATAGCAATTCGACGTCTAATATTACAGCTCTGGCGAGATTAGAAAAACAGGAGACTAATCTAGGCGAGTTGATTAGTACTGTAAATAAATTCTGCATGGCTTCTACTAGCACTGTGAAGCAAATGAACACCGAACTAGTTGAAAACCGAAAGGAAAGGGCTGAATTGAAAGAAGAGTTGGAGAGAAATAGAAAGGAGAGAAAAACTCAGCACACAGAATTTATAAATCTCATGAAAACTATTCGGGAAAATTATGCTGCCCAAATCACTCGTGTAAACGACATTGTAAAAGAGTTGGCTGACATGTATAACAGCATGTTAAATGAAGGTGAGGATGATGAACAAGAGTTTGGTGAGAGGAAGGATAAGGAAGATGAGCATGAAGAAGATGAGCAGCATGGGGAAGACAAAGACGAGAGAGGCGAGATAATCAATAAGGTGAGCAAAATAAATAAACGCTCAGTTGATCCAAGGTTTGAAATTTTTGAAAATAAAGTCAGCCAGCTTGTTGAAAATAAAATTAAAGAATTGCAGAGTGATAACTCGGCTCTGAATCAAGATAATGAACGGAACCGCGTTTCTAAAATATTAAATGATTCAATAAAACTGGAGATAGTAAATAAGGGTATGAACGTTAAATGGGATTATAAATTAAACAATAGTACAAAATATGAGCATTTTTATGATTATCTTTCTTCAGAGCTGAGATACAATGGCCTGCTGCATGTTGTCGACAATAAATTAATATCTAATGTGACTGATGACAAAACATTCGAAGAGCAGAGTTTTGAAGCACGAGCAATTTTGATAAATCACTTAGATTCGCATTATTACTCGAAAGTAATGCATTTACAAAAACCGGGTGAGATTTTAGAAAAATTAAAAGAAATTAAAAGGTGCGAGACCAATGTAACGTCACATTATGTTAGAAAGAAATTGTATAGCATGCAGTATGAGATCGGAAAAACTAGTGCTGTAGAGTTTTGTGGGAAATTCAAAGATACTATCAGAGATTATGAGAATTCCTCTGGTGCGTTACCTCTGTCCGAGGGTGAGAAAAGAGATGCGTTTTATAATGCAGTAATGGTATCGGTGCCAAGTGTTCAAACGATCGACTTTGTGTCCAATAGAACCAAAGGCAGTAGAATTTCTTACGATGAGTTAAAAACTATTGTTATGCAGGAAGAAGCTGCAAGAAATCAGGCGAGTGGAGGCCAGAGTACGTCGAGTGGAAATAAGCAGGTGAAATCTGCAAATCTGTCAACAGTCGAACGACTGAGATGTTATGAATGTCAGGACTACGGACACATTGGCCGTGACTGCCCGAACAAGGGCAAAGGCATAACATGCTACAGCTGTGGTGAGATTGGCACACACAAGGCCAAAGAGTGTCCAAAAAGGCGAGACCACTACAGGAGAGGAGGTGGATCAAGGGGAAATAACAGGTATAATAATTCAAATATTAATAGAGGATTTGGTAAAAGAGGTCGCGGGCGAGGTATAAAGAGAAAAACTGAGAACAGTAACTCAGGAAACAGAAAAAGAGATCGGTTTAGAGGTGGCGGACGAAGAAGCTCTAGCAGTAGAAAACAGAATAATAACAACGATAGCGGAGAACAGGTTCAAAAGAAGTCTGGTCAAATTAATGAGAAAAACGCAAATGAAGGTAAGACATATTCTTACATGTTAAAAATTGCGAGCGATAGAATAGAACAACCCGCGCCATCAGATGAGATTTCAGTTCAGATTCTAGAAATTTTAAATGCAAACCAGGTCGGCATCGGTGAGAATAATTTCTTGAATAAATTCTTAGCTGATTCAGGCGCGACAGAGCACATTACACACTCAAAAAATTATTTTTGAAACATTTGATGAATCAAATTACGGTGTGATCAAATGTGCAAATAAAGACAGTTCAGTTGACTTGAAAACGGAGGGAGCTGGAACTGTGAGAGTTAAATTACAAAACGGTGAGTTATACAAGTTAGATGAGGTGATTTTGGCTAAAGCACTCAAAGAAAATTTACTCTCATTAAGGAAATTTGCTGATTTGGGTTTGAGCATTTATCTGGACAATAAAAGAATAGATATTTTTGATCTCCGGTCTAATGAAATATTTTTATCAGGTGTGTATAGTCGCCCATATTGACTAATTGAGTTGAATACTTATAAAACAGATGAGTTGAACTATAATATACCGAATCTCATGAATGAATGCATGCTCGCGAATATAATTTCTGACAAAACGGGTGAGGTAAATTATGTAACACGCAGCGTCACAGCTAACAGAAAATTGCTAGATGGCGAGAAAACAGATGAGAATGCGACAAAGGCAGAATCTGTAAATGATACTCAAGCGATTCCAGATAAAATAGGTGAGAATAAATCGAATGAGAACAAAGACGAGAATATTGAGACTGTACATGGCGAGGCTGGCATAGATAATTCCGATGAGAAAATTATAAAAGAAAAGGTAAAAAATGTACCTTATGAACAATCTAACTTTGATGCTACTATCTGGGATCGTGAGATTCATGAAGCAGATGAATTGCCTTTAACTGACTTAACTGATGAGGAAACGCCAATTTTAAAGGCTTATAGTAGGTTCTCTAAAAACAATCAAGCAATGCTATGGCATGCAAGATTTGGACACGCGTCTGTCGTATATCTAAAAGAACTACAAAAGAAATTTCCTGAAAATAAAGATTTAAATAAAGCCGTATTTGATGACGTAATTAAAGATTGTGAAGTTTGCGCTATATCAAAGTTTAAAACGTTGCCTTTTTCCGGCACACGCAGAAGAGCCACGGCTCCTTTGCAAATAATACACTCCGATGTAATGGGTCCTATTTCTCCAGCGTCTCATCCCAAAGGCTACAGATTTATATCCGTTTTCATAGACGACTTGTCAAGACTAGCGATGGCATATCCTATGAAGTCCAAAGGTGAGACAGGACATTGCCTTGAGATGTTTGTGGGAAGTACTAGAAACATGCTGGGTTACGATGCGAAAGTATGTTATTGACGCACAGATCAGGGCTGTGAATTTACAGGTGCGTACACTGTTGAGGTTTTGAAGAATCTAGGTGCGGAATTACAGCTCTCAAGCCCTGATACACCCGAGCATAACGGTGTGTCAGAACGATTCAATCAGACTATACAGAAAAAGGTGAGATCATATATTTATGATGCGAAACTACCCGAAAACATGTGGGATTTAGCTCTGTCAGCAGCTGTATATGCATATAATCGGACTCCCCATAAATCCAATAACATGATCACTCCTCTCGAAAGATTTGCACCTCTACACAGTTTTAAAATTGAACAAATTAAAAGGTTTGGATGTGTTGCTTATATTAAAGTTCAAAGGAAAACAGGTCCAAAATTCAGATTTGAAGGAAGGCGAGTTATTCTTGTAGGGTACACACCTACTGGCTACCTGTTTCTCAAACCCAAAGAGGGTAAGTTCTACGAAAGTAGAAATGTAAGATTCAATGAAAGACTGGTGTATGGTGACTTGTATCGAAAAAATGATGTGTTAAATGTTCCTGTCACGGAAGAGAAAATAAATCGAGATGAGTGGTTTATGGTATTCAAGGAAGGTGACAAAAAAAAACAGATGAGATATCAGAAACGAAGGGAGAGAACAAAAGGAAAAGAGGGAGACCGAAAATTGAATAAAGATGAGCATATAAATGACACAAGTTTTTCAACTATTAAAATAAGTGAGGAGAGTAAAACTAAAGCTCTATTGTCCGTGATTACAAACAAACAGGAATCTGATGTAGATGGTAAGGAATTTGATGAATTATTATTTGCTTTAATGGCAAATATTAACAATGACCCTGTTGGCTACAAAGAAGCCATGCAGTCTAAGGAAAAAGAGTTTTGGAAGAAAGCTGTCAATGAGGAGCTAAAATCCATGGATAAAAATCAAGTCTGGAAAATAGTAAATCGTCCAGAACGAATGTCTGACGGAAGAAAATTGAACATCATAGACTCAAAATGGGTGTTTAAACGCAAAACAAATGAGAATAATGAGGAGAGTTTTAAGGCGCGTTTGGTCATTCGAGGTTTTAAGGATAAAAACTGCTATGAATTGAGAGAGACTTATGCTCCAGTATCAAGGTTGCCACTGGTGAGAACTGTGATTGCAATTATTAATAAGTACAATCTTGAAACTTGTCAATTGGACGTGAAAACTGCATTCCTGAATGGGGTTATAGATGAGGAAATTTATACGGAGTTGCCTGAAGGTGTGTTATATGGCCAGAAGTACAGAAAGGAGAAAGTCTGTAAGATTGGAAAGGCACTGTATGGCTTGAGAATAAACCCCAAAAGGTGGAATGATAGATTTACACAAGTAGCTCTCAAAATGGACTTGAAAAATTCAGACATAGAACCCTGTTTATTCACCTGGCGAGAAAACAACAAATTCTTAATCCTACTTTTGTATGTAGACGATATCTCAATGGCGAGTAACGATCCTGTTAAATTGAACGAGGTTAAAGGTAAACTAAGTGTCGAGTTTGAGATGAGCACTATAGGTAGTCTGAAGGAATTCTTGGGCATAACAATAAGGCGAGATAAGGAGAGAAATATCATAGAATTATGCCAAGAAAAATATATTGATAAAATTCTGGAGAGATTTGGTTTTAATGAATTACACCCTCAAAGAACTCCAATGGTAACAGCTCAAGCGTCTAATCGGGAGAGAAAGCTGAGAGAATGCGACTACAACTTTGAAGTGTTAGACAAGACTCACACGACTGAAAATGCTCCCTACAGAGAAGCAGTAGGCAGTCTCCTGTACTTAGCCAGTGCAACTAGGCCCGATATTTCTTATGCTGTAAATGTCCTCAGTAGACATCAGGTGAGCCCTACTGAGAATGATTGGGGCATGGTTAAAAGAGTCTTCCGATATTTAAAAGGCACTAAAAGTATGTGTTTGAGATATACAGGAGAGATGGAGAATTGGAAGTATATTCGGATGCAAGCTTTGCAGATTGCAACAACTCTTTGACTACATGTGGTTTTGTAGTAAAATTATTCGGAGACTCAATCTGTTGGCGCACACATAAACAATCATATGTTGCACTGTCCACCTGTGAAGCCGAGTATGTCGCTATGAGCGAGGCGAGTAAAGAAGTAGTTTCCATTCTAAATTCCATAAAATTAATATTAGACAGTACTTTCCTTCCCATTACTTTATGGTGTGACAATAAAGCTGCAGGAGCATGTGTACAGGTTAATGGGGGCAACAAACTGCGACATATGGTTGAGATAAAAAGACATCATATAAAGGAGTGTGTAAATAAAAACATAATAAAAGTTGAATGGGTGTGTTCTAAGGAACAGATAGCCGACATATTTACCAAACCTCTTCCGTTTGAAGCTCATAAACGACTAACTAATAAGATAATGAACAATATTTAAAGTATGCATAATTATTTATGTCTGTTCACAGGAAGTAATTAGTCTATGGTGAGAAAAGGCAACAGTACAAAAAAAAAAAAAACAGCATTCGGGAGGGAGTGTTGGAATATGCGAATGCTGCATAGCCGCTCTATGGTGTGGAGCGCCCTCCCCTTCCATGGTGTTCCGGCGGGCGAGAGCGCGGAGCGCAGTCTGTATGAGAGTGCCTCTCTTAGGATACGCGTGCGACGAGCTTGCTCTGTCTTATAGAATAATAAACTCTTATCATAAAGTTATTGTATTTGTATTTATTTCTGCGAGCACCTCACAAAAACCTAACATTTAAATTTTACCATTTATTCCTTATTATACCTCCATGGTGACGTGGAAAACTATTCTTTTGCTTATGCTTATTCCCTTTATAATAAAGCGAGGGGGTGAACTGTTTCTTTTTAATTGTAACTCGTAATTTATATTTCCTTTTTTAAATTTTACCATTTATTCCTTATTACATATCCGAGATATCTACATTAGAGATCTACATTTGCCTTCGTAATTTATTCGTAATTTATATTTCCTCTGTTTCCTCTTTAATACTTCCTCTATAATATTTCCTCTTTAAATATTAATTACTTTCAGAAAAAGAGTGGTTATTTATGGCTATTGGCGAAGGATACCACTTAAAATAATAATCCAACGCGTCCATGAACAGTACCCCCAGGGTGACGTGGAAAACTGTTCTTCTCTTCAACCACTCTTTATAGTCAAGTCAATTAAAGAAAATAATAATTTAAAAATAATTTAATATTTTTAGGGTAATATTTACAAGGATTGCATATAAATATACAAAGGAACGATACATTATGATTTTAATATTCAACCAGTTTAGTGCTTATGTAGGGCTCTTGGCGAAGGATACCACTTTAAATAAAAATCCAGCGCATCTATTAACAGTACCTCTAAAGTGACGTGGAAAACTATTCTTTTGCTTATGCTTATTCCCTTTATAATAAAATATTCCAATGAGAGAAAGCCTTTGACTATTAACACTCTTTTCAGCAATCTATAACAGTGAGCACTATTCTTTTGTTTATACCTGTTCCCTTTATATTACAAATAATCGTTTAAGGAATAGCTTAAGGGAGTTCTCTCGATTTTGAATCAAAACAAAATTTGAAGAACTGGTTAGTACCTCTATCTCTTCGACTCTGTCTCAATGTCTCTGTCTCTCCAACTCTGTCTTTACGTCTCTGTCTCTATGCATTTGTCTCTATGCGCCTGTCTCTACATCTCTGTCTCTTCGTCTCAACCTCCACGCATCCATCTCCACGTCTCTGTCTCTCCGACTTTGCCTCTATGTCTCTGTCTCTCCGGCTCTGTCTTCACGTCTCTGTCTCTATGCATTTGTCTCTACGCGTCTATCTCTACGTCTCTATCTTTCCGTCTTTGCCTCTATGTCTCTATCTCTCCGACTCGGTCTCTATGACTTTGTTTTTGTTGGTCTGACTCTACGTCTCTGTCTCTACATCCCTGTCTCTACGTCTCTGTCTCTGCGTACCTATTCCCTTTATTAAAAGAAATATATCAAAATGTAAATCTAACGCGTCTATGAATAGTATCTCCATGGTGACGTGGAAAACTATTCTTTTGCTTATGCTTATTCCCTTTATAATAAAATATGCTAATGAGAGGAATCTTTTAACTATTAACACTCTTTTTTTTCTTTTAATCAAGAGAACAATTTATAAAAGTGAAAACTATTCTTTTATTTGTACCTGTTCCCTTTATTAAAAGAAAATCGAGGGAACGATGTTGGGAATTAAGGGGGTGAATTGAGGGGGGGGGTATGAGGGGGAGGCATTGAGAGGGACGAGGGGGGGAATTGAGGGGGCTTTGAAGAGTCTAAAAGTCATATATAGAGACGTATTTTAACGGTGTTTTGAAGGGGGGCGGGGGGGCTGATCGGTCAATTTTCTGAAACAACTATATAATATAGGAATATATATATATATATATATATATATATATATATATATATATATATATATATATATATATATATATATACAAGGTGTCTCATTTTAATCGCCCGAGGCAAATATCTTGAAAAGTAAGGGAGATGGAAAAAAACTTTAAATACAAAAGTTCTAGGGTTCAAAGGGGTCAGCTAATGGTGACAACGACCTTGACCTTGAACTCTATTTTCAAGGTTATTTCAAGGTCAAAGTGATTTTTTAAAATGGGAACCCCTACTTTTGGAAAGAGTAAAGAGTGGGGTGCTTGTTTAACGTGAGTCCCCTTGCCTCTCACTGGGGTGCTTCTTTAACGTGAGTCCCCTTGCCTCTCACCATTATTACTGCAGTTGACATTATCTATCCACGGAGCACATGTTCAAAGTTACCTCCGTTGGCTTCCAGGCACAGGCGTAATCGCCGTTGGAAATGATCCACAGTCCTGAGTAACGTTGCTCTAGAAATGGATTCGCAAGCTCTACGAATTCTAGCCATAAAATCTTCCCTTGTTGTAGGCCGTTGAACAAAAACTACATTTTTTACGTACCCCCACAAGAAAAATCTGGTGACGTCATATCTGGTGAATTAGCAGGCCAGTTAACTGGATCTCCTCGTCCAATCCACCTGTCATTGTAGTTATTATTTAAAAATTCTCGAACGATTCGTGCAAAATGTGGTGCTGCACCATCTTGCTGAAGCCACATTCTTTACCCTGTAGCTAGGTCGACGTTTTCCAAAAGTACTGGCAAATGATCTCTTATTAGCTCTAAATAGCTGTTTCTATCGACATTTCGCTCAAAGAAATACGGACCTATCAAGTAACCATTGGCTATTCCACACCACACCATTATGCTCCACCGATTTTGATGATCCATCGCTCTGTGCCAGTGAGGGTTCACATCTGACCAACAATGGCAATTATGCCTGTTCAGTCGCCCATCGCTACAAAATTTTGCCTCATCCGAAAAAAGGACGTATTTGAAAAAGTCTGGATCATTTTCTATCATTCTTAAAGCCCAGTGACAAAATTCAATGCGCAATTGAATATAGTTCTGCCTTAGTTCCTGAACTAAAGTTATATGGTAGGCATGATAGTCTATAATTCTTAGAATCCTTGAAACCGTCGGACGGGAAATACCAATTTCTCTTTCAATTTGGCGTGTGTTAATATGCGGGTCGAGATGAACAATTGCCTAAAATAGTCACGACACGAGCATCGTTTTCATCGTATTCATGGTGCCTGCGCTGACGAATAAGATGGCCACCGCGAGCTCTTTGAGTTAAAGTTCTGATTATCAAATCAGTAGGATGTCTCCTTTGTGGATACAACTCAGCATACCGCCTAGCTGTTGCACGATAATTACCATTACATTGTCCTAAAACCATTATCATTTCAACTATTTGATCAGCTGGATAATCAGCCATGATGTAACTTTACTTATAGACGAGACAATTGAAAAAGATTTAATTTTTAAAATATTGAGAACAAATAAACCTTCGTGTCTTGGAAATTTAAGTTAAGTTACAAATTCAATACAAATTGTTGAAAATTCAATTCTTGCATATTTTCAACAATGTAATAGTTAACACTTGTATTTTAAACTCTTACTTAGTTAATCTTGTTATCAATTATTAGATTTTAAACTTTTGACATCGTTATTCCTGTGATAAAGATAAAAATTTCTATATTTTTTTACGTAACGCTTATTCCCATAAAATCATGAATTTTCGTAAGTGGAAGGGTGATTTCTTGAGTTTTAATAAAAAATGGAAGGTGATGGCATAATTCTGGCCCCAAATTCGGTTTTAGCACATCAAAATTCATAAGAGTTGATGGGTCTGGTGTTGGGTACAGATCCCTTTTTTATTGTATCTGTGAATTATCCAGCTGATCAAATAGTTGACATGATAATGGTTTTAGAGCAATGTAATGGCAATTATCGTGCAACAGCTAGGCGGGATGCTGAGCTGTATCTACAAAGAAGACATCCTTTGATTGCTTGGGTTTATCAAGGCTTGTTCTGCTTGAGACAACTATGAAATTTCGCGTTCTGACCAATTTTTAAGCATTTGACCTTGATATAACCTTGTGGAGGTCAGAGAGAAATGTTTGAAGAACGGTTTTGGACGTAAAATTTCCCGCTCTATCCGATTCCGACGTCAGAAATAGGGGTTCTAAATTGAAAAAATGATCTTAACCTTGAAATGACCTTGAAAAATGATCTCAAGATCAAATATTGACCCCCATCGTCACGAACAATTTTCATCTGAACCATTTTTCTGTATCTGGCCTGCATTCGGAGATATTCGGCTGCATAGATTAAAATGAGACACCGTATATGGGAGCGTCCAGCAGAAACGGGCCACCGAACGCGCGCGGTGCCTTTTTTCGCGTAAGAGGCGCTCTGTTTAACTCGTTCATAATCGTATGCTGCGTCTTTGAAAAAAAAACCAAGGACCTATATCGATAGATTTTTTCCTGCTCTTTCCAATGGTGCCATTGTTTTTATTGCAAAACGCTTTCTTCCGGACGAAAACTCGAGTTCAAGTCCGGTCGTTTCTCCTGTCTAATTAACAAAATAAATTAGTTAAAATAGACAATTTGAGTTAAATAGAATGAAGAAAAGTAACATTTTTTTATTTTATTTTATTATATTTTAACACAATTTGTCTATTTCAACTCTTTTTTTTTTTATAACTAGACAGCAGAATCGACCGAAATAGTCGGTTCACTAGCGAAACAACCAATAAAAAAAAACGCACCACACATGTTGATATTCAATTACTGAACTATTTCAATCGTTTGTTACTTTAAAGCATATTTTTATCATTATAATTATGCAGATCGGTAGTTGAAGTACAGATGAATATATACTCCATACGGCACTTGACTATCTGCATATCAACTCATAATAATTAATATTGATGCATAGTTACAAATACATACATATGTTCATATGTTTCACGAATAATTCTGTAATATGCATCCTGCGCCTGAAAAAGGCTATATCAGGCCCTTTGTAGCTACCGGAGAAGTAATACTCAATTCTACAGAATTTTTTTCATTAAAAAAATTTTTAGAATATTTTTGTATGCCCTAACACGTATTGAACGATCTTCTTTGAGGTTATGTTCCAAAAACAAGGTAAAAAACATGAAAAAAATGTTTATAATTTAATTTTATAGCATTATTTGATGCAAAAATGGTAGTTCTGACAGTGGAATTTGAAGATATAGAAAGAAATTGAAAAAAAAATTGTTCATAAACACTTATTTAGCTATTGGTTTTGAGGTTATCTGCCAAAAACATGGGAAAAATGCTTAAAAAATCGGTTTTTTCGAATTTTAAATATGTTCCGGCTCGAAAACGCAAATTCAGACACTGCCATTTGAAAGAACGGGAAAAAATACACAAAAAATCATTATTTACAAGTTAGCCAAAAATTACCTACATAACCTAAAAAATCATTGAAAAATTAAAAATTTTTTTCTCAGCTCAATTTGTTTTTTTTAAATCTGAAAAAAATCAGGCTGTTTTCTTACTCAACAACACATGTCTGTGAATTTTTTCAGATTTTTTTAAAGAAAGGGTCGAGCGGAAAAAATTTTTTTCGAAAAAACACGTTTTTTAGGTTAGGAGACTCAAATCATCACCTAGGGAGCTGAAAATTTGGCTAGAGAGGTTTTTAATAATGTACTTTCGAATGGTCAATCCCAAAAAAAAATCCAAGTGAGTGCAATTTTGACCATCTTATCCCGCTATAGCCTTTATCAAGTATAACAAAAAATAGTATATTACATACCTAGACCAGTAAAATAAGAAATGTCTCAGAGCACAAGTAATTGTCGACCGCGGCAAAGCCGAGCTTGACAAACATGTGATCTGAGGCTTTCTTTTTTACCGGCCAAGGTGTATATGAGAGCGTCCAGCAGAAACGGGCCACCGAGCGCGCGCGGTGCCTTTTTTCGCGTAAAAGGCGCTCTGTTTAACTCGCTCATAATCGTATGCTGCGTCTTTGAAAAAAAACCAAGGACCTATATCGATAGATTTTTTTCTGCTCTTTCCAATTGCGCCATTGTTTTTATTGCGAAACGTTTTCTTCCGGACGAAAATTCGAATTGAATATTGAAAGTCATTTTTCTCAAAGTATATCATGTTTTTTTTCAAAATAAACTACACCATTGGAAAGTACAACTCTTAAGCTTCAAAACCCTATCTTGGAGAAGTTGGAGAAATAAAGGGTTTAAAAGCAACAACATGAAAAAGACACCGCCGAGGTCCGCGCGAGCCCCTCGCGCCCGTGCGTACGGCACGTTCAAGTGCACGCTCTATTCAATTCGCTAATAATCGTGTACCAAGTCTCTGAAAAAAGAACTAAGGACATATATCGATAGATTCTTTCCTGA
This sequence comes from Torymus aiolomorphi, assembly GCA_036365515.1. Lineage (NCBI taxonomy): Eukaryota > Metazoa > Arthropoda > Insecta > Hymenoptera > Torymidae > Torymus > Torymus aiolomorphi. Next base: position 71,789,697 of record CM070875.1, read on the forward strand.
TTTTTCCAATGGTGCTATTATTTTTATTCCGAAATGCTTCTGTTCGGGATTAGTACCCGAAGTGCCTGGAACTCAATTGTTTCATTGTTCTTAAATTATTAAATGATGCCAAAAAGTTAGAACTTAAAAGATTTTCAGCGTCAGAAGATTCTCAATTCCACCGATCAAAAAAGAAAAAGTACTTAAAACTCAAACAAAGAAAGAAGCGGATGTCGCAAAAAGGACAATTCTTATAAAATCAAAAAAATGGAAAAAAATTAGAATTTAAAGGAAAAGGTAATATTGTTATGCCAGATTAAACAATCTATAAGGTTATTTTAAATTTCTGTTTCACTGCTTTCAGTGCGTTCATGGATATTTTTATGTTTAATATATTATGTTTTTCAAATTTTGTTATATAAATGAACAAAGTTCATTGTAATATTATACTAACTGTTACAACTAGATCCACAAAATTATGTCCACGCATTGGCATTATAAGTTACAAAACATTTTATATTTACAAAAAAGAAAGGGCGAAATAGCACATCGCATGTATTAATCCGCCCTTGAGCATAGCGTAAAAAGTTCGGGTAGCCGCTGTCTTTTTGATCTTACTATTTTTGAACTTTTCATGTTTCAACTTAAAAATATAATATTTTATAGTTTAAGACTTGTACTTTGGAAAGAATATAATCTATTTTGAAGAAAAGACTGTTATTTTATTGAAAAAATAGAGTTTAAACATTCAAATGGAATTTTCAACTAGAAGGAAGCATTTCGGAATAAAAATAATAGCACCGTTGGAAAGAGCAGGAAAAAATCTATCGATATGTGTCCTTAGTTCTTTTTTCAGAGACTTGGTACACGATTATTAGCGAATTGAATACAGCGTGCACTTAAACGTGCCGTACGCACGGGCGCGAGGGGCTCGCGCGGACCCTCGGCGCTGTCTTTTTCATGTTGTTACTTTTAAACCCTTTATTTGTCCAACTTCTCCAAGATAGGGTTTTGAAACTTAAGAGTTGTACTTTCCAATGGTGTAGTTTATTTTGAAAAAAAAACATGATATACTTTGAGAAAAATGGCTTTCAATATTCAACTCGAGTTTTCGTCCGGAAGAACGCGTTTCGCAATAAAAACAATGGCGCAATTGGAAAGAGCAGAAAAAAATCTGTCGATATAGGTCCTTGGTTTTTTTTCAAAGACGCAGCATACGATTATGAGCGAGTTAAACAGAGCGCCTTTTACGCGAAAAAAGGCACCGCGCGCGCTCGGTGGCCCGTTTCTGCTGGACGCTCCCATATATATATATATACTTTAGGGAGGCTTCGCCCCCTGCTCGCTCCGCTCGGCAACCCCCATTTTTAGTGTGAATTTATAAAAAAAAATATTATAGCAAAAGCTAATACAACTGGAAATCATTTTATAAAATATGTGTAAACTGAATTTTGTTTTTTAAATCTAGTTTAAATTCAATCAGTCTAAATTTCAATTTTTGGCCGCCATCTTGAGTCAACTATTTTGAATTTTCAAAATCTCAGTTCAGATTCATATCCAGAAATTCCGTACATACATTTTTCAGCAAGATCCAGTAATATTTCCATATTCGGCAGCCATCATCGATCCGCCATTTTGAATTATCAAAATATATGTTCAGATTCCTAATCATTGAATCCGGAAACCCACTACGTACAATTTTTAGCAAAATCGAGTAAAATGTCCATATTGGCAGTTATCATCGATCCGCCATTTCGAATTATCAAAATATATGTTCAGATTCCTAATCAGCGAATCCGGAAATCCACTACGTACAATTCGGTAAACTATCAATTTTTGGCCGACATCTTGGGTCCTCCAATTTGAATTTTCATAATCTGAATTCAGATTCGTCATCATGCGAATCCAGAAATCCCCCATATAGAATTACAAAATTCAGTAATATTTCAATATTTGGCTGCCATTCTCATTTGGCAAAATATGAGTTCAGATTTGTAATCAGCGAATCCAGATACTCCTTATATACAATTTTCATCAAAATCCAGTAATATATTTCAATTTTTGGCCGCCATTTTATACTTACAATATTTGAGTTCAGATTCCTAATCACCGAATCCAGAAACCCACAATTTACAGTTTTTAGCAAATTCCGGTAAAATTTTAATTTTTGTCCGACATCTTTGTTTCACTATTTTGTATTTTCAAAATCAGAGTTCAGATTCGTAATCAGTGAATCCAGAAATTCCGTATATACAATTTTCTGCAAAATTCCAGTAATATATGCATATATGGCCGCCGTCTTAGATCCCCCATTTTGAATTCTCAAAATCTGAGTTCAGATTACCAATCAGTGAATTAGGAAACCCCCTATATACAGTTTTTAGAAAAATCGAGTAAAATTTCAATTTTTGGTAGCCATCCTGGGTCCGTCAGATTGAATTTTCTAAATCTGAGTTCAGATTCGTAATCAACGAATCCAGTAATACCCTATATACAATTTTCAAGCAAAATCCAGTAATATTTCAATATTTGGCCGCCACCTTCGATCCGCCATTTTGAATTTTCAAAATCTGAATTCAGATTCGTAATAAGCAACTCCAAAAATTCACTAAATACAATTTTTAGCAAAATCCCGTAAAATTTCAATTTTTGACCGCCATCTTGGGTCCGCTATTTTGAATTTTCAAAATCCGAGTTCAGATTCGTAATCATCGAATCTAGAAATCCCGTACATACATTTTTCAGCAAGAGCCAGCAATACTTCAATATTTGGTCGCTATCATCGATCCGCCATTTTGAATTCTGAAAATCTGAATTCTGGATTCGTCATCATGCGGATCCAGAAATCCTCCATATACAATTGGAAAATTCAGTAATATTTCAATATTTGGCCGCCAGTTTGATTTGGCAAAATATGAGTTCAGATTCGTAATCAGCGAATCTAAAAATTCCGTATATACAATTTTCAGCAAATTCCAGTAATATTTGAATATATGACGCAAACTTAGATCTGCCATTTTGAATTCTCAAAATCTGAGTTCAAATTCCTAATCAGCGAATTCGAAAACCCCATATATACAATTTTTAGCAAAATCGAGTAAAATTTCAATATTTGGCCGGCATCTTCGATCCGCCATTTTAAATTTTCATAATCTGAATTCAGATTCGTCATCATGCGAATCTAGAAATCCCCCATATACAATTGCAAAATTCAGTAATATTTCAATATTTGGCCGCCATTTTGATTTGGCAAAATATGAGTTCAGATTCGTAATCAGCGAATCCAGATACCCCTATATACAATTTTCAGCAAAATCCAGTAATATTTCAATATTTGGCCGCCATCATCGATCTGCCATTTTGAATTCACAAAATCTGATTTCTGATTCATTACCAGCGAATCCAGAAACGGAAATGGAGGGATAGGTGGAGGGGGCTGGAGGTGAGTGGAGGGGCGGTGGAGGGGCAGAGACCCTTCAAAATAACGTAAAATTTGAAAGAATTTCACTGTAAAAAGTGGTGGGGATGTGGAGGGGGTAGGTACCCATTTTGAGCCTTACACCTATATATACTTAAATGCCGTTATTGTTGAGTATATAACTAAAAAATAGAATATTTATAGTTAGGATTAATGTTCAATGCCGAAAAGCTTATTTTTTAATTTGTACTTAATAGTACTTTTTTTGTAATAAAAAATTTTGAGGTTATTAGGTAGTTCGTTGTATGCTTTCAAGGCTGCTACGAAACTATTTTTATCACTAATAGTTTTGTACATCTGCGGCAGTTGCAGGGATTTTCTTCCTAGTATTACGTTTGATTCTGTGAAGGGCATCTTTTAGGCTACATATAATAATGATAGCACAAAGTGATTCAAGAGTGAAAATTTGATTTGTTTTTTAAAGGAATATTTTTCTCCTGAAATTTATTTTTGTTAATTATTTTTAGCAATCTATTTTGGATTTGCTATATCATATCAAGCACCCCCCCCCCCTTACCAGGCAATAATACCATAGTTTATAACGTTTTAAAAGAAAGAATAGTAAATAATTATCAGTGCTTGTATCGATTAGTTTTTTAATTTTGCAAGGCTGAATATTAGGTATTTTGTTTTGTTAATTAGATACTTAATGTGTCTATCCCATTTCATATTGAAATCGAAATCAGCCTTAGGTATTTGTAGGATTCAGTTCTCATTATTTGATGATTTTGAATATATATATATATATGTGGCTTATTCTGCCATAACTACCCCAGATGGCGTCCAGAGCTTACATAAAGATGTGCAAATAAAAATAAATGTTTCACAGGCTCTAATGTGTATATAATGACGTTGACTTTCTTGGAAGATCTACAGAAAGCGTTTTTTTAACTGTCTGTTAAAAAAAATTAATAAAATAGAGTCGAAATGTCAGTTCCGTCCCTTGTCCTAAACAAAATTTTCAATATGAAACCTTGTGCCACGTGAAAATCAAGCGAAGAAGCCTAATTCCCACATACACGTTGTAAATTGCAGGGTTTTTAATATATGTTTCCATTATTTTCAAGGTTAAATTCAACAAAATACTATTAAATCGCGATGGATACTTTTTGTCCAGCGATTTGCACGAAAATGTTGATAATAGCATTGATTGCTTTGAAAACAGCGCTACTTGGCTCCACAACGCCATCTAGCGGTCGATTCCTCCAGCGCGAGCACACGGACGAATGATGGAAGCGGCAAAGCAGTTAATGATTAGAAAATCCGCGAACGCGAACTACTTGTTCTAATTTCACAGCGTACAAATATTTTAGTCAGTTCCGTCCCCCGTGTAATCCGCTGTTTGGATTATGTTTAATGGTAAGTAAAATGGATTTTTTATAGTATTTAGTGGATATAAGAACTACCTACGCGGAGAATAGGTAATATTGAGTATAAGAGACGTGCGAGCTTTTTAAACTTAAAAATATCAGTTCCGTCCCATAAAAGACTAAAATTCATTATTAAATGTTAAAAACTTTTTTAATGGTGAAATTGCAGCTAATGGTAGATTTTTGATTAATATTTGTTGGATGCAGCTAATAGCCAAGGTTACTACCAAATTGTTTAAATAAATGACAAGATTTATTTAATTTGCGACGTTTCGGACATTTTTATTGTTATGTCCCTCTTCAGGCAACTAATGAACAATACAAAATACAACATATTAACAAACAACTTATAAATAATAATAATTTAACAAATCAATTTTTGTACAACAATGTAACTTACAGTATGTGTGTTTTAATGTGTTCCGGAGAACTATCCGTTCGTTAATGTAAATTAAATTCAAAAATTTCCAAATATATACAAAAATTGGTGCATTAGTATATGTAGATGTTTATACGTGACAATGTAATAATGCTATTGGTTTGCGAGTAGGTGGGGATCAGCCTACTCCGACGAGTTTGAGAACGAGGAGAGGTATCAGGTGAACATATGATTGGTGGTGTGTGGCATGAGACGCAAAGCCTGTACGTGAAAACAAACGAGATACCCCAATGGAACGTGCTCTCCTGATATCTGTTCCGCTATCGTATCTGAGTATAATGCTAGGAAGGAGATAGAAATTCAAAATTACTGATCATGGTGCTATATTCCTTCGGAAGTTTATTGATCTCAAATTGTTTATTCATGTATTTCTTTTGTGTATGTATGTATAGTGCTTCAGAAAATAATCTTTTACTTTTATTAGTTTCATAATCTAAAATTTTTACTGTATTAAAGTTTATAGTGTGATTGTTTTCTATTCTATGTATGTGTAAGGATGAATTTCTATCTTCTTCTATGTATTTTTTTTGGTGTTTTTTTAATTCTCACACCTAGTTGGCCAAACGTGCAGACGATAAACATCTACATATACTAATGCACCAATTTTTGTATATATTTGGAAATTTTTGAATTTAATTTACATTAACGAACGGATAGTTCTCCGGAACACATTAAAACACACATACTGTAAGTTACATTGTTGTACAAAAATTGATTTGTTAAATTATTATTATTTATGAGTTGTTGATGTTGTATTTTGTATTGTTCATTAGTTGCCTGAAGAGGGACATAACAATACAAATGTCCGAAACGTCGCAAATTAAATAAATCTTGTCATTTATTTAAACAATTTGGTAGTAACCTTGGCTATTAGCTGCATCCAACAAATATTAAAAACTTTTTTAATTGAACTGAAATCTTTGGTGTTCGGACTTTTTTATTTCTTATAATAAAACTGATATTCCATACGGATTCAAACCATAAATTATATATAACATTGAGTAAATTCATATAAATAATGAATGATTTACATAATTGTGAAATTTTTAACATTTCTATTTATCTGCTTTTATAAGATAAATTTTGAAAAATGGCTCCGACCACGAGAAACGCAAATATTTTGAAGAAAAAGCATCAAGTTAAACAAAGAAAATCAGTAAAAGTAAAATTTCAAAATGCTGAGAAAGCCGTTGATGTATGGACTCGTAATTCAGTGAATTTGCACCTTGTCCCATGAAAATCCATAATGCGGTCTCAGAGAAAAGTTAGAACAAACTTTTTTTCTTGAAAATGCTGCAACTGAGGATAAAATGAGTTTAAGGACCTCTGCCTAGGCTCGTTTTATTCAAGATAAGTTATATTTACAATATATTTTCATTATTTTATTATAATAATATTTTTTATCATTTTTTTAGGTAATTTTGGCCATAAAGGTCTATAGGTGTAAGACCGCATTAACAAATTATTAAATATTATATTTTATTAAATTAATTTTAAATGTAAACAGAAAATATTAATTGTAATATTATTTTATTATTGTAAATAAAAATGTAAATCAAAACATTGTATGAAAAATAATTTGCATAAATTACCATAAATTATCATTTTGATTCCTTAATGAAAATAATTTTCGTGCATAATCGTGCATAAGTGTGCTTAACTGTGCAAATCTGTGCCAAACTGTGCCTAAGAAGGTAGGTTTCGGACATTTTACACAGATTTATCACATATTGGCGCAGTTTGGAACAATGTGGCACACTTTTGCATAGTTTGGCATAAATAATTTTCAGCTGTTGAAAATAAATATAATTTGATTTTCGATACAGTTGTGCATAGTTTAGCACACTTTGGCACATTTTAGAACATTTTGACATAGTTTGGCACAAACAATTTTCAGTTACTAAAAATAAAATTAGGTTTATTATTAGGCACAGTAGTGCACAATTTGACACACTGTGGCACAGTTTTGCATAGTTTTTGCACAGATTCACACAATTTCGCACAGTTAAGCACACAAAGTATTGTTAACTTATTAAAACAGTATAAGTAAAAATATAAATAATTTTGTTGAGAATATACATATTATATTGTGCGATGCCAATGTAGGCAATATAGCGCGAGCGACCCACGTTTGTAAACATGTGCGTCCCCCACCCTATAACGTGTGAGAGTCGACGGGCGAGCGCGATGCTCCTGCTAACTTGTTGTTAGACCGAGAATGACCCGTGCCGAGTAAGGTTCTATTGTAACTTAGCTTAAGTCTCTTAATAAACTCTTTTATTCTATCTAAGTAGTGTGTCATTATTTAACATGGTAGCAGAGCGTGGTTACTTCTCAGCTCTCTATCTTAATCTTCGGGAAAAGATAGAGTGCTTATATCAAGACGCCTGACAAAAGGGAAGAAAAAGACTCCGAGCACGAAGGAACGCTCAAGTCGAAGGAAGAAGCCACAACACCGAAGGTCAAGCAAGAAGAAGAAGATTCCGAACGCGAAGGAACGTTCGAGAACAAAGAAGACGAAATGGATAGAAAGGATGTTTCGATACCGGTGTTTGATGGAGGAAACTACAGTATGTGGAAAAGGAGGATCCAAATGTTCATGAAGCTCAAAAAATGTGAAATTGTGATAGAAAGAGAAAAGAGTGAAACAGACAAAGTAGAAGAATGGAATCAGAATGATTTGAAAGCAATAAATATAATTTATAGTGCGATATCAGATAAACAATTAGAATTTGTTTGTGAAGAAGAAACAGCATACAAAATTATGAAGAAGCTAGACAGTATGTATTTAAAAGAATCAACGGCGTTACAAATAGTCTGCAGGAATAGACTGGAGAAATTAAGATTAAGAAATTATAGTGATTCAGAGACATTTTTCAGTGATTTTGAAAAAGCAGTAAACGAGTTAAGAGGCGCGGGTGCTAAAATAAGCGAAAAAGAAAAATTGAATTATATGCTTAACACGTTACCAGAATCATACAGTTATATAGGTGATTTGGTTGATACATTGAAAGAAGAAGAACAAACGGCTGATTACATAAGGAACAAAATTAAGCTAGCTGAAATGAAGAATCAAAAAGAGCATAACGAGAGAAGTACGAATGCATTTACTGCAAGAAAGGGAAACTGCTATAAGTGCGGAAAACCTGGTCATTTCGCACGAGATTGCCAAGATGGAGGACAAGCAGGTAGCAACGGCAGCTCATGGAGAGGATCGTCACGTGGTCGCAGCCGAGGCACAGCCGGAAGGGGCCATTACGGCAGAGGACGCGGAAAATTCCATGGACAACAAGGAGCAAGTACGAGCGAACAGAGCGGCGAAGGTACGAGCGCATGGATAGCGACGACACACGCTGCGTACACCAACGAAACAAACAGGTCAAGTATTAGCGAAATTGATTGGATACTCGACAGCGGGTGTTCCGATCATATAATAAATAACGAAAATTATTTTGAGAATTGTATTGAACTTAAAGAACCGGTAAATATTTATGTAGGAGATAATAGGCCGATAAAGGCAACGAGTATTGGTACGGTAGTAAGTTACTTTAACGTATCTGGCAAAAATAACGAAGTAAAAATGAGTAATGTATTCTACGCGAAAGAAATGAAAGCAAATTTGATTAGTTATGGAAAATTAACTGAGAATAACAATACTATTATTTCAAAAAGAAATTTTACAAAAATTATTGATCAGAATAATAAACTTACAGCAATAGCTATAAGAGAAAACGGACTTTACAAAATGAAAAGTAAATTGAAATACAAGGTCGCATGTGTAAATAGTTCCGAACGAAATAATAACATGAGTCAAAAGGAAAGATGGCACAGAGTGTTAGGTCACGTAAATTTTAGATATTTGAATACGATATGTAAACAACAGTTATTAACGGGTATTCCAAACGAACTGGAATCTGAATTTATGAAATGTAAAACTTGTATTGAAAATAAGATGCATAACTTGCCATTTAGTAATAATAGAACAAAGGCGAAAGATATATTAGAAATTATACATACGGATGTATGCGGTCCCTTTAAGACAACAGGGTTTAACGGAGAAAAATATTTTGCTTCCTTTATTGACGATTATAGTAAAATAGCTAAAGTTTATTGCATAAAGGCTAAAGATGAAGTTTTTGATTGCTTAGTTCAATTTATAAATGAAACTGAAAATTTAACTGGAAAGAGAGTCAAAATATTGAGGTGTGATAACGGGAAAGAGTATTTAAACAATCGGTTTTATAAATTGGCCAAAGAAAAGGGTATTATTATGAATAATTGTCCAGCGTATGTACACGAATTAAACGGCACTGCTGAAAGATTTAATAGATCGATAATGAACATGGCGCGATGTTTATTAGCAGAGGCAAAAGTACACAAATGTTACTGGCCAGAAATAATATGTGCCGCGACGTATTTGAAAAATCGTACGCTAGCAAATACGATAGAAAGAAAGACTCCTTACGAAATATTTTTTAAGAGAAAACCAAATGTAGAAAATTTAAGATTATATGGTAGTAAAGTTTTTGTGAGAAAACCAGAACAAAAACGATTCTCTAAGTGGGATACGAAAGCAGAAATGGGGATTCTATTAGGTTATAGTGATGTAGGCTATAGAGTACTTATAAATAATAAAATAATTGTTGCAAGGCATGTGGATATCATAGAAAGAGATGTTAAATGCATTGGTATTGATTATAAAGATAATATTGATAACGATGATAGTACAGAAAGTGATGCAAGTACAAACGATGATTTATCGGATAATGTCTTTGAAAAGCGAATGAATTCGAAGAGCAACAAGGTAAAGTAAAAGAAAAGAATAATTTATTGTTACATCAACCTTCGGGGAAATGTAACGATGCAGAAAACACAACATTGAAAGTTCCGCGAAAATCTACGCGTGATAGGAAAAGTCCCGTAAGATACCCAGAAAAGGAAAGTTTTAATATATATGTAAGATACTGTAGAGTAGATACGCCTTGTACATTTGAGGAGGCGATAAATAGTAAAGAGAGTAAAAATTGGCAAGAAGCCATGAATAAAGAAATCGAATGCATAAATAAAAATAAAACGTGGAAATTAGTTGATAGAGTAGAAAATAAAAAAGTTCTAGATGTCAAATGGGTTTATACGAAAAAGTCAGATAATAGATATAAGGCTAGATTAGTTGTAAGAGGTTTTCAGCAAACTGATGTAATTGATGACATATATTCTCCTGTAGCGAAAAATCAAACACTAAAAATCTTATTTTCATTTTGTTGTCAATATGGGCTCAGAATAGAACAAATGGATGTAGAAACTGCATTCTTAAATGGGAAAGTAACTACAGAAGTATATGTGAGTCAACCCAAAGGATATGAAAATGGCACAAATAAAGTTTATAAATTGTTAAAAGCGCTTTATGGATTGAGAGAAAGTCCAAGAGACTGGTATGAGTGTTTGGATGAATACTTAACTGATTTAGGCTTTGAGAGAAGCAATATAGATTTATGCTTGTATGTTAATAAAGAAGGAGAGGACATTATTTATATTCTTATATATGTTGATGATTTATTAATATGTAGTAAAAACAAGGAATTAATACGCAATGTAAAAAGATTATTATCTAAGAGATTCAAGATGAAAGATTTAGGAGAAATAAAAGAATATCTTGGGATTAACATTAATTATGATTATAAAAATGGTAAAATGGATTTAAGTCAAGAAAAATATATAGAAACTTTAGCAACTAAATTTCAAATAAAAGACAGTAAATTACATAATATTCCAATGGAAACTAATTTAAAAATTGAAAGATCTGATGAATGTGAACTAAATATAAAATATAGAAATATAATTGGTGCTTTATTATATATAAGTTCTGGTACTCGACCAGATATTAGTTATAGCGTTAATTATTTAAGCAGGTTTCAAAACTGCTATACAGAAACACACTGGAAATATGCGCTGCGAATATTAAAGTATTTGTATGGAACGAAAAAAATTAAGTTTAAAATATAAAAGAAATGAAAATTGCGACTTAATTGATTGTTATGTAGACGCGGATTGGGCTGGCGATAATATTGATAGAAAGTCCACATCTGGTTATGTGATTAGAGTTTTTGGTAATATGATTGAATGGGAATCGCGAAAACAAAAATGTGTGACAAAAGCGTCGACTTATGCAGAGTATGTAGCTTTATCAGAAGCTGTGAGTGAACTTAAGTTTATAAGAGAGTTGATAAATATTTTTGATGTAAAAATAAATAACCCAATTAAAATTTATGAGGATAATACAGGCGCGATTAATATAGCAAAATGTGGTAATTTTACAAAGAATTCAAAGCATGTTGAAATACATTATCATTTTGTGCATGAGAGTGTGAAAGAAAAAGAAATTGAAATTGTAAAAGTCGATTCAAATGAAAATATTGCGGATATTTTTACAAAGGCGCTATGCAAAGATAAGTTTATTAAATATAGAAATTTGTTAAATGTAAAATGAGATATGTAAAAGTGTACAATATAAATGTAAGGAGGCGTGTTGAGAATATACATATTATATTGTGCGATGCCAATGTAGGCAATATAGCGCGAGCGACCCACGTTTGTAAACATGTGCGTCCCCCACCCTATAACGTGTGAGAGTCGACGGGCGAGCGCGATGCTCCTGCTAACTTGTTGTTAGACCGAGAATGACCCGCGCCGAGTAAGGTTCTATTGTAACTTAGCTTAAGTCTCTTAATAAACTCTTTTATTCTATCTAAGTAGTGTGTCATTATTTAACAAATTTATTATTAACAATAATTTTGAATATTTAAGTATAGGTAATCTCAATTAGAAATAAATGGATACACTTGACTATAGCTAAACTCAATTGATTTACAAAAATTAATAATTCTTGAGTCTAATGACTATAAATGGTTGAATAAAAGATTTGATATTGTTAATAATAAATGATGGTTGCTAATTTAAAAATTTAACAATAATTTGTGTTAAGGCGTGCTAACGTTGTACCAAACGGTGCACAACTGTGCTCAGCTGTACCGAAGTATGTCAAAGTATGTTAAACTGTGCCAAATAATCAACTAAATTTATTTTTAATGGCTAAAAGCTTTTTGTGCTAAACTGTGCAAAAGTGTGCCAATCTGTGCTAAATCTGTGTAAAATGTCCGAAATCTACCTGCTTGAGAACACTTTTGCACAGTTTCGCATAATTAGACATACTTTGGCACATATTTGTACAGTTTTACACACTTTAGCACTCTACGGCACAAAAATTTTTTCCACCAGGGTTACTTAATATTATTCCGGAATTTGATATTATTAATTAATTTGGTGATATAAAATATTATTTTTCAAGCTCTTTTTCGAAATTGTTTTACCGAATTTTTTTATCGTATTATATATTTTAGAATTAATTTCGAGAATTTTTTACAATAATGGTCAGTTCCGTCCCCTACCAAGATCATAAAATGTTACGTAAACTATAGCTGGAATATTTTGTAGAGGATTCGTTCTGGATACTTATTTTAAATGTTATAATGAGTAGATGAAACCTCAAAACGCCTATAAAAAGTTGGTTTTGAAAAAAAAATGTTAGACCTAATCTGGGGAAGTTATGACAGAATCACTCATATATATTCGTATTATTTGGGACACTATCACTATCACTATTACCAAAAGTTATGAACTGGGTTTCTTGTATATTTAGGGACAGTTTGTTCAGTGCTAGCCATTCAGCCACTTTGTTTAAGCGTTGGCTTATGTTATCCTAAGCCATCGACCAGGTGTCATCACTAGATATTATGACGATGTCGTCAGTATAGGATAAGATAGATCTTTCGGGCATATTGGGCAATAGGTCATTAACATATGGAATGAAAAGTAGTGATCCTACTATAGTTCCTTGAGGAATCCCGCAAGATATATTTTTGTATTCACTAGTAAGATTTAGAATTATTCTTACTTTTTGACGTCTATTTGAGAGGTAGCTTTTAAATAAATTTAAAACATCTCCCCTAATTCCGTATCTGTCCAATTTACTCAGTAGTATACTGTGTTTGACAGTAACGAAAGCTTTGGCTAGATCCAAAAATGTGGCAAGCATAGGATTACTTTTGTCTAGATTTTGATATATTATATTTGTAGTATAATTTAGTGCATCAGTGGTTTTTTACAAATCCAATCTCTGATTTGAGAGTATGTTGTGTTTTTCCAAAAAATTATATATTCGATTGTAAACTATTTTTTCAAAAACTTTTGCGATATTTGATATCAAGGGTATTGGTCTGTACTTTGATATGCAAGATTTGTTTCCAGCTTTGTAAATAGGGACCACTTCAGCAGTTTTGAGATTCTCAGGCCAAAATAATTTTTCTATACTCGAATTAATTATATGTTCTAAAGGTGTGATTACATAATTAGCTAAAATTTTTAAGATTTTTGTGTTAACATTATCGACACCTCCTGCTTTGTTTTTCATAGTATTTAGGATTGTATTTATTTCAATTACATCTGTTAGTTTAAAAAACATAATTTTGGCAATGAACTTTAGCATATTTAGTGGTTTGTTAGTTGTTTTTTTAATTTTTGCTTCATTCTGGTCCTACTTCACAAAAATATTTATTCATAACGTTAGCAACTTCCTTTGTATTATCTCTTTTCTTGTTGTCTTCATCACATATCTTACATACTTTGTTTCATTGCGCTTTGTTTTTCCCCAATTTGTCGTTTATTATATCCTGTAGCTGTAATCAATTTTGAACTTAGCTTCTTTCATGACTTTTTAATATTTGCACTAGTTTTTATATTGTGTCTTAAAGGCTTCACAAGTCGGATTTTTTTCCATATGTTGTATAGCGTTTCTTTTGTTTTACATGACACAATAATTGCGTTTGTAATCCATCTCTTTCTTCGAATCATATTTTTATGTGTTTTCTGTATTTTACTGACTGTTGTCTTGTTAACACACTCATTCAGAAATTTAAATAATAATAAATAAATTGGTGGCGGTGTTAGGGTTTTGTGCTGTCAGTATTGAGTTCCAATCTCATTTGCTCGCAGTGTTAACTGGTTTTTTATAATTTATTGTTTTATGATTTTGTTTGATAGTGTGACTAATATAATGTATATTTCATCAAAAGTTAAGAATAATTGGTAATGGTCACTGAATGGTATAGTTATTTTGTACGCTTTCGTTACCAAAAATTTTGTTTTTAAGTATATGTTATCAATACACAAACTTCCGCAGCCATTCGAAGATGATCGTTTGATTGCAAGAAAGCATGGAATATATTCATGTACTAATAGATGGTTGAAAAAATCTTGGTCTATAGTCATATCATGTGTGTTGTTATCGCATGGGGATTTGTTCATTTTATTAATATTGAAGTAGACGATTAAAGAATGATTTTTGCTGTTTATAAGGTCTCTAGTATATTTTTTTAAACTCCAAATAAATTCAGTTTTAGGAATGTCGTGACATCTGTAGACGGCCGAAATAAGTAGCTAGTCATTATTATCTATTTTAATTTTAGAATGTAGAAAACCAGCTATCAATTACTATCTTTTCTGTGACTTCAATTATATCACTTTTTATACATAAAACTACACCATCATTTTGATTTATTCTACTATTCAAGTAAACGATTAAAGAATGACTTTTTCTGTTTATAAGATCTCTAGTGTATTTTTTTGAACTCCAAATAAATTCAGTTTTAGGAATGTCGTGACATCTGTAGACGGCCGAAATAAATAGCTAGTCATTATTATCTATTTTAATTTTAGAATGTAGAAAACCAACTATCAATTACTATCTTTTCTGTGACTTCAATTATATCACTTTTTATACATAAAACTACACCATCATTTTGATTTATTCTACTATTTTTATAAAAAATTTTAAAATTTGGTAATTGATATTGTTTAAGTTGTTCCAAGTTTCTAGTTACCGTATATAAAATTATACATGGTTTAACCAGTACATTCTCAACAGTGACCTCTAGATTTCTCAAATTAGCATTAATGCCTCTTATATTGACATACATAATTCGGTTAAATATATCTGCTAGATTTTTGTTGAGATGTGTTTGAAATTTGCAACGTGGCGACTCCAACGAAAATCTAAACTTCCGAAAAATTATGATTTCCGTTCAAAATCGATTCTACAGCGACAAAAATAATGTGATCTAGAAGTAAAAGTGTAAGAAAATAAAAAACAACAAAAGCTTACCTCCTAACACCACATGTTGTCATAGCAAAAGAGAAAACATTGCTAATTTAGCCGTTTTTGAGATCGCCAATAGTTTTATTGCCGAAATACAATTTTGAGTATGCAGGGTAGCTACAAAAAAATTAGCAACGCTGCAGGCATCGCGAAACACCCAAAACTACTCCTTTCACGTCTAAAAATCACAAAAAATTCTAATTCCACCGTTTTTGAGAACGCTAATAATTTTCTTGCCGGCATACAATTATGAGCATGCAGGATAACTATACAAAAATTGGCATCTCTGCAAGCACCACAGAACACCCCTAAAATACCCCTATTTGTTCAGTAATATCGCAAAAAAAAATTCGATTCCACCGTTTTTGAGATCGCCAATAATTTTATAGACAAATACTAGAGTATGCAGGGCAGCTACACAAAACTTGGAACCCTGCATGTACCGCGGAACACCTCCAACCGCCCACTTTCGCCCCAGAAAATCGGCAAACAAATCTAATTCAGCCATTTTTGCGATCGTCAATAATTTTATTGCGGGAATAAAATTTTGAGCATGCAGGGTAGCTACAAAAATTGGCATTCCTGCAAGCACCACAGAACACCCGCAAACTTCCCCTATTTGATCCGTAACATCCCAGAAAAAATTTCAATTCAGCCGTTTTTGAGATCGCCAATAATTTAATTGCCAGAATACTAAAGCATGCAGGGTAGCTATAAAATAATTAGCAACTCTGCATGCACCGCGGAACATCTCCAACCACCCCCTTTGGCCCAGAAATCGTCAAACAAATCTAATTCCGCCATTTATCAGAACGTCAATAATTGAAAACGTCAAAATTGTATTCCGGCAATAAAATTATTGGCGATCTCAAAACCGACTGAATTAGATTTTGTTTAGCAATTTTCTGGGGCAAAAGAGGGTTGTTGGAGGTGTTCCGCGGTACTTACATTGTTGCTTTTTTTCGTATCGACCCTGCATTCTCAAAATTGTATTCCGACAATAAAATTATTGGCGATCTCAAAAACGGCTGAATTAGGTTTTTTTTGGGATATTCTGGGGCGAAAGGGGGAGGTGGGAGGTTTTCCACAGCACTTGCATCGTTGCCAATGTTTTTGTAGCTACCCCACATTCTTAAAATTGTATTCCGGCAATAAAATTATTGGCGATCTTTAAAATAGCGGAATTATAATTATTCTTCCGATTTTACGGAACAAATAGGGGTAGATTGGGGCAGTTCCGCTGTGCTTGCTGGGTTGCTAATTTTCTTGAAGCTGCCCTGCATGCTCAAAATTGTATTCCGGCAATAAAATTATTGGCGATCTCAAAAATGGCGGAAATAGAATTTTTCTTTTATTTTTTTAGTGAAAGGGATGTTGGAGGTGTTCCGCGGTACTTGCATCGTTGCCAATCTTATGGTATCTACCCTGCATGTCGAAAATTGTATTTCGGCAATAAAACTATTGGCGATCGCAAAAATGGCTGAATTAGACTGTTGTTTGCGATTTTTCGGGGCGAAAGGGGGTGGTGGGATATTTTCTGCGGCACTTGCATCGTTGCCAATTTTTTGATAGCTATACTCTCCTGCATGCTAGAAATTGTATTACAACAATAAAATTATTGGCGATTTCAACAATGGCGAAATTCGAATTTTGATTCCGATTTATTTGGATAAAAGGTGTAGTTTTGAGGTGTTCCGTGATGCTTGCAGCGTTGCCAATATTTGCGTAGCCATCCCGCATCCTCGAAATTGTATTCCGACAATAAAAGTATCGGCTATCTCAAAAACGGCTGAAATAGATTTTTTTTGGGATCTTCTGGGGTGAAAGGGTGAGGCGGGAGGCTTTCAGCAACGTTTGCATCGTTGCCAATGTTTTTGTAGCTACCCCGCATTCTCAAAATTGTATTTCGGCAATAAAATTATTGGCGATCTCAAAAATGGCGGAATTAGAATTTATTGTATTATGTTGAGTGGCACCTTCCATGTTTAATAATTTAAATGTTATGAGGATCCTCGTGAGGGTCAATTCCCAGAAATAACTTTGAAACAATCTTGAATATTAGATTGCAACGTTTCGTCAAGAAGTTCCCTGACCTCTTCAGGCTTTATTAAAAATATACGGAGTTAGAACACATACACAAATAAAAATAAAAAACTAGTCAAATAAATTAAACACAATCTATGCAAAAACATTTAGCTATAAATAGCTAAGTCGATACTAGTAAGATATACCAGTAGAGTCGAGATAGTACAGAACATAATGCACGCTTCGCTGGGGTTTATATATTATCACGCTTGTTTACCTTTTTAAATGTAACGTTCTTAACAGCTTTTTGTATATATTATTCAAATTTTGTGTATCTTCTATTCTATTGATCGTGTTATGATTTAAATTAATATGTAACATTTCGGAAATAATTCGTTTCGTGTAATTGTTTTCCCTGTCTAAAATTTGGATGTTTTTCCAGTCAACGATGTGTTTCATAGTTCTTTGATGTGTTGCTATCACTGATTTGTTGTCCTTATCTCTTTCATGTTCTTTAATTCTAGTTTGTAACATTCGCTTAGTTTCGCCAATATAAGTCGATGTACAAGACATACAATTTATCTTATAGACTACGCCACATGTTTCTGATTTTTCTATTTTATCCTTTCCTAATTTAATTATATTGTTCAATTTTTTGTTGATCAAAGGTACTGTGCGGATGTTATATTTGTTTAAAATATACGAACATTTTTTATAAAAAGTATTATTATACGGAATGGAAATTGTAGTTAGTGGACGGTTCTCATTATTAGTCTTTTTATTGTGATATTTGAGTTTTCGGAGTCTATTTCGTATGTGTATGTTTATAAATTCGGAAGGATAATCGTTACATAAGAGAAGTTCTGTAATTTTGTGTATATTCGCATCATGAAAACAAGTATCGGATAAAAGAATTGCTCTATCCACCAGGTTCGCAACGATGTTTATTTTTTGTTGTATGGTGTAGTTAGAATTATAATTTAACAGTCTCGATGATGCTGTTGTTTTTTGATACCAATTAGTCAAAATTTGATTGTTTTTTTCTCGTGAGACTTAGATCTAAAAAATTTATACTATTGTCTATTTCAGATTCGAATGTAAATTTAAGATGAATATTATACTTGTTAAACACTTGTAGAACTGTATCAACTTGATCGCTTTTTATACATAAAATTGTGTCGTCTACATATCTAAAATAAAAGAGCGCAACACAATCGTGTGTAATTTTTAATTCGCGCAAGCAGTCTATTTCTAAATCTTCCATAACCATGTCAGCGAATAATGGTGAGATAGGAGAACCCATAGGTGTGCCAAATATTTGTTTATAAGCACTATTGTTGAAATTGAAATATGTGTTGTCAAATAAAAAAACTGACTATATTCCGAATCTCATGAAAAGATGATATTTCTGGGAATTGGCTCTCACGAGGATCCTCATAACATTTAAATTATAAAACATGGAGGGTGCCACTCAACATAATACGATATTCGGTCTTCGATCCACAAGAGACCAGACTCCATATCAGGGGGAGTTTTTCCAACACATCACCAGAACACATGAGTACGGTATCACCCGTCTCCTCAAAACTTGGTCAAAAACGAGACACGAGCTCGCAAAAGCTAAGGCCCGCAACAATTTCCTTCTCAAATGCAGAAACCAGGATATTTTTCCAAACAACGTTCGTAACGCAGTAAAACGCCTCAACTGTACATCGTTCTACAGTAAGTGCTGCGCTGAACAACTTAATAACTACAATAATAAACTACATTACTGTTATTTAAAACTCTTACTGAAGGACATTCACATCCACATTTACTTTTTACATAAACAACTTAACAAGCTTAAATTGAAAATTTCAAAATCTCCGGTCGAACACTCGAAACTTGAAACCTTCTTTCATTTAACGGAAAAAACTAGTTTTCGCATTTACTCAAAGGACCCCGCACATAATGTATTGGAAAAATCATCCGGTCAAATTGAAAGAAACTTTAGAAAAACATAGATTTCTTCAGGACCTCAAGATCTATCTTTTTTCAAAGTTTCGTTCAATTTGACCGAATGATTTTTTCCCATACATTGTGTGCGGGGTCCTTTAAGAAATAAATTACAAAAGAAATTACACGCACTCATTAGTATTAATAGAACCGTTAACAAAAGTTCGTTTGAAAAACAGAACTGGGTAAAAAACCTAACCAATACACTATTACCCGAATCTGTTCTTAATATTGTATCACTAGGTCCAAAATATAACGTAAAATCAGAAATATCAAAAACAGATATATTAACAACAATCAAAAATGTTGAAAGCAGCCTCAAAAACTTAGAGTTGCATAACGATATTAAGAATGAAATCCGAGCAAACTTAACCACTGTTATGTTACATAATCAAAAAAGTGGTACATATAGCACACCAGGAAAAACTTTTCTCTACAGATTTAGAGAGAACGAAAAGTTTTCTAAAACATAATTCTAATATATTTTTCACACACGCGGACAAGGGTAATTTAACCGTATGTATGAATGTGTTGGATTACCAGAGTAAAATAGACTTATTGAAAGATAATAATACATACAAACTAATAAAGAAAAATGCATTGCCAAAGTTACAATCAGATGTTCACAAAAGATTAGCACATTTAAACAATAACGATTTCTTACAAATAAAATATTATAACAACCAACTCAAACAAACCAACACTCTACTACCTAGAGCATATGGTCTTCCAAAAATCGATAAAGGTATTCCACTAAGACCTATCATTTCAACTATTGGTAGCCCAACACATTATTTATCTAAGATCATTTACAACGAATTAAAAAATTGTATTCCGAAACCGCTTTCTCATATTAATTAATAATAGTTTCGAGATGAAAGATAAAATCAGTAAAATTATAATACCCAGTACATATGTACTTCTATCTCTGGACGTTTGCTCTCTGTTTACAAATATACCGTGCGATTTAGTATTAGAAAGCATAGACAGACGTTACACATATATTCACAATAAATGCAAAATTCCTTTTCATGAGATTCGGAATATAGTCAGTTTTTTATTTGACAACACATATTTCAATTTCAACAATAGAACTTATAAACAAATATTTGGCACACCTATGGGTTCTCCTATCTCACCATTATTCGCTGACATGGTTATGGAAGATTTAGAAATAGACTGCTTGCGCGAATTAAAAATTACACACGATTGTATTCCGCTCTTTTACTTTAGATATGTAGACGACACAATTTTATGTATAAAAAGCGATCAAGTTGATACAGTTCTACAAGTGTTTAACAAGTATAATACTCATCTTAAATTGACATTCGAATCTGAAATAGACAATAGTATAAATTTTTTAGATCTAAGTCTTACGAGAAAAAACAATCAAATTTTGACTAATTGGTATCAAAAAACAACAGCATCATCGAGACTGTTAAATTATAATTCTAACCACACCATACAACAAAAAATAAACATCGTTGCGAACCTGGTGGATAGAGCAATTCTTTTATCCGATACTTGTTTTCATAACACGAATATACACAAAATTACAGAACTTCTCTTATGTAACGATTATCCTTCCGAATTTATAAACATACACATACGAAATAGACTTCGAAAACTCAAATATCACAATAAAAAGACTAATAATGAGAACCGTCCACTAACTAAAATTTCCATTCCGTATAATAATACTTTTTATAAAAAATGTTCGTATATTTTAAACAAATATAACATCCGCACAGTGCCCTTGATCAACAAAAAATTGAACAATATAATTAAATTAGGAAAGGATAAAATAGAAAAATCAGAAACATGTGGCGTAGTCTATAAGATAAATTGTATGTCTTGTACATCGACTTATATTGGCGAAACTAAGCGAATGTTACAAACTAGAATTAAAGAACATGAAAGAGATAAGGACAACAAATCAGTGATAGCAACACATCAAAGAACTATGAAACACATCGTTGACTGGAAAAACATCCAAATTTTAGACAGGGAAAACAATTACACGAAACGAATTATTTCCGAAATGTCACATATTAATTTAAATCATAACACGATCAATAGAATAGAAGATACACAAAATTTGAATAATATATATAAAAAGCTGTTAAGAACGTTACATTTAAAAAGGTAAACAAGCGTGATAATATATAAACCCCAGCGAAGCGTGCATTATGTTCTGTATTATCTCGACTCTACTGGTATATCTTACCAGTATCGACTTAGCTATTTATAGGTAAATGTTTTTGCATAGATTGTGTTTAATTTATTTGACTAGTTTTTTATTTTTATTTGTGTATGTGTTCTAACTCTGTATATTTTTAATAAAGCCTGAAGAGGTCAGGGAACTTCCTGACGAAACATTGCAATCTAATATTCAAGATTGTTTCAAAGTTATTTCTGGGAATTGGCTCTCACGAGGATCCTCATAACATTTAAAAAATTAGAATTTATTTTTATTTTTTACTGAAAGGGTGATTGGAGCTGCTCCGCGGTATTTGCATCGTTGCCAATCTTGTGGTATCTACCCTGCATGTCCAAAATTGTATTCAGACAATAAAACTATTGGTGATCTCAAAAACGACTGAATTAGATTTTTGTTTGCGATTTTCCGGGGCGAAAGGGGGTGGTGGGAGATTTTCTGCGGCACTTGCATCGTTGCCAATTTTTTGGTAGCTATCCTCCTGAATGCTAGAACTTGTATTACAACAATAAAATTATTGGCGATTTCAACAACAGCGGAATTAGAATTTTTTTTTCGATTTTTTCTTTTTCGGCTATTAGAAAATGGGGGTGAGTTTTTGTTGCCTTCTGTTCTCTTGCATTTTTACTTGTTATTCGCATTATTTTTGTCGCTGTAGAATCGATTCCGAGCGGAAATCATAATTTTTTGGAAGTTTGGATTTTCGTTGGAGTCGCAACGTTGCAAACTTCAACCATATTTGTTCAGAGTTTTCAGATTATCACAACTACATTCTTGTTGTAAAAAGTTTTCAAGATCGTGGACTTGAACCATCATTGATTAGCGAATCTCTTGAGGCCAATATTTGTGGACTGCTGGGTAAAATAGAGAGTCATTGTAGTAGGCATTGACGCCTGTGATTCAATTAAAACTTTAAAGTTTTTTACTTTACCGATAAATCACGGAATATTGGGTTTCACTGAATAATCCGTCATGTCTGTGGCTCTGTTGATCTTACCTTTTAATATTGCTGATATATGAGCTCCTGTATATTTTAAGCACGTTATTTTGTTTTTACACTTTTGCGAATTATGACGAAAACGACCACATTTATAACATGACTTAGTATTTATCAAGTCATAGACTTTACTGTTCTGAAAACCAACGTATATTTTTCTCTGATCAAACTGTATGTATCGGAAGGAACCTTAATAATTGCAGTTAGTAGATTATTTTTTGTGTTATTATATGTGTGCAACACTGCATTTTCCTTCACAGTCTTCGAAATTTCTTGAATTGAAGTTCATCTTTTCAAAATTGTTTAATTTAATACTCAAACTTCCAATATGGGCATTGTCATGTATGTGGTGCGTGCGTGCGTGCGTGCGTGCGCGCGCGCGCGCGTGTGTGTGTGTATGCGCGCGTATGTGTGGGTGTGGGTGTATTAAAAGTTTGAGTACTGAGGTCTGTGAGGAATGACAATTTTAAAATATTTCTAAAATGTTGAGGAGTCAAAATTTATTCAATAAAAAAAATAGTACTTGGCAGATAGACATAGGCATATTATTAGATTTATTAAAGATATTATTATTGTATTACACATGAATTTTATGATCTCAGTTGTTGTTCTTTATCAGTTAAAGGTACATATACAACATCCATTAATGATTTTTGTATAACTTTTCCATCCATGGTTTTATCTATTTGAAATAAAGTTTGATCATGATTTTTCTTTCCAATTGGTACAATCATCCGACCACCAGGTGCTAATTGATTAATAAGCTAGAATCATATTTGTAATGATAAATTATATTTAAAATAATTTTAAAGAGTAAGAATAGATGAGATGAATTACAGCGAAAGATTTTAATGTTGGAAGTTGGAGATGAATGGTCCAGCTGTGGAGGTAGTTATAAATAATAACATCAATTATTTAGTTCGACGACGTTTCGGGCATTTATTGATGCCCCTCTTCAAGGCTTTTAGTGCAAAAAGATATAAAACAACAATTTATCAAATTATACATAATTACAGAGAAGTAAAATTCACAGCGCATTTGTTAAGACAAAAACTTACATCTATTTCATTTTATACAAGGTTGTATGCAGTGTGAAAAAATACAAAGGTACACTATGAAACTAAATGATGATTACAAAGCCTTTATTCATAGAAATAACATTTAATTATACCTTTGTATTTTTATGTAACAAAAGTTGGCATGAGCAACTAATATCAGGCGCACACATAAATATAGGCATAACCGTGTATGCGTATATTAGTGTATGGTTACGTATACTCATCATGTATTACATGTGTAAAATATGAGCTACTGTACCCCCACCTTCATGTGCTCCTAATTCTCATACAGTATACACGCTCAACTACGCGTTTGACTTGCGCCCCACCTCTGTCACTCTCTATCGGTTTTCACACCTTTTCTGACTAATACATTCAAAATTTTAGCTATATAAGATATGGATTATTTGATGAGGTTCTCTTTGACTGGCAGTAGTCGTACAACCTTGTGCAAAATGTAATAGATGTAAGTTTTTTGTCTGAACAAATGCGCTGTGAATTTTACTTTTCTGTAATTATGTACAATTTGATAAATTGTTTTTTATATTTTTTTTGCACTAAAGAACCTTGAACAGGGGCATCAATAAATGCCCGAAACGTCGGCGAACTAAATAATTGGTGTTGTTATTTATAACCACCTCTACAGCTGGAACATTCATTTACAACTTCATCCTAAATCAAATTAAAACTAAAATATCAAGTATATAATTATATACTAAGACTTTCGCGTCAAGCAACGTATAAGATTTTTTATTCCCATCTCAACAAATATGGCCACTTTTTTCCCTGAAAAGCGGGATAAAAGTTAGATTTGTTTCCCTCTTTCAACAAATTTAAAGTTTGCGGGAAATATGACGATATTTCCCGCAAAAAGAGGGAAATATGGCCATATTCCCCTCTTTTTGCCGGCCGCCGCCCATGTTTACAAACACTCTCCATATTTCCGTCGGTTCCACTTTCCAGATAAAAAAGTGGCCACAGTTGAGATGGGAATAAAGTACTGTATGTAACTCGGGAGAAAAGTCGATGATTCCCTCGGGTGATCACGAGCGACTTTTCTCCCTTGTTACATAATGTACTATTAAATTCATCAATAAATGATGCATTATATTACTCAGTTGAAAGCGCTCTTTCAGCCCCTATAAGATATTTAAAAAAATAAATAAAATAGTACATTATGCAACAAGTATTTATGCACGTGCCACATACGATATTTTTTCATGCAATAT
Source organism: Torymus aiolomorphi (assembly GCA_036365515.1). Lineage (NCBI taxonomy): Eukaryota > Metazoa > Arthropoda > Insecta > Hymenoptera > Torymidae > Torymus > Torymus aiolomorphi. The sequence continues at coordinate 71,814,695 of CM070875.1, forward strand.
ACGGAAAATTCGTGAACCGCTTGAGTCATATACTTATATAATAAGTTTGTTGATAAGCATTTGGCAATTAGACTAAAGGGAAAAGATGGAGGACTGTGGCTGGGGTGAAGTTGTCGCGCGGATAACGGGTGGCCTAAAAAATTAAATAAAAAATTCATAAAATAAATTTATAAATTTATTTTGTGAAAAACATTATTTAATTTAAATATTTGAAAGATTTGTACAATAAAAACCCCATATATAACATTTAATTGTTTTTTAATATTCTAATTTTGTTAATAATATTTATAAGAATTTTGTGTTAACATATTTACATTTGAGAAACCAAAATGGAGAACAAATTTTGTAGAACATACGTCACATCTAACTAAATTTATATTTAAATTATTGTAAATAATTAATTTATATAACTATATATGACTTATATAGAACAATTTCTAAGCCGATTTCAACTAAGATTGTTAAAAATGATTTAGACTATCGATCTACCGTTATTCGTGCAGCATTAGCGATGAACGAAGTATATAACGAAATTGATATTTTTTCAAATTCCTTTTACATGTCTAAGAACCATGCGAGAAACTGTTTTTTTCAGTTTATTTAATAAGTATTTAAGCTCTAGTTTGTTTAGCAAACTTATCTGACCGCGCTACACCTTTTGCATTGTATTATACATGTATAAATATATGTATATACTGAATTGTAATGGATGCCTGATCCGTATATTTTAGAATAAATAAATAAATATCTTTTTAACTTTTTATTAGGTGCTTATTCAGAACTTTCATCAATCGCAATCGTAATTAGTCTTGAAATTTTTCTTTCATTGTTTATGGAGTCTTCAGCATATCCCTCCGCTATACATGTGCAGATCGCCAAGCTCCGTGACGTTTTAATGTTGTTGTGTTCACACCCTGGTTTGCAAGCAATCGAGGAACAACTGACCTTTCTGTAACTTTGTACACGTATTTTCTATAATAATTACTGCGATCTTAAGAAAATTTAATAGGCATCCTGTGAAATTTTACGTACAGTACTATAAATTATGGATTTGATCAATTTTCCAGCGATATTCAATAAAAATTGTAGTGATATACAGTAACTTTTTACCGGAGTAGTAAGGTCATTTTTATTAACTTTCCGTATAAATTTTACCCTGAATTGATCGGAAAAGTCAGCTGCTCGTTTCGGTGGCACTACTGTCGCTGTTGTCGGAGACGGCGCGACGATACACATAACCCCATCTATATAATAATTGTTATGATAGCGTTTGTAACTTTTTAAGCAAAAGTTTAAGTAAAATATTCTTTAGGAACTAATACTTCCAATGACATTGCGAATAATGTATACTTAATATATACTTAAAAGGTAATTTAATACATATCACCGTAAATCCTGAAATTTTTACCGTGCTAGCCATGAGAAATTTTTGGATAAGCTATATAGTACACAAATTTTATAAAAATATTTCTTTATACCTCTGGGAAATAATCTTTTTACGAAATATCACGTTATCATAAGTACACAGATCCAGTCACAAATTTTTAAATAAACTACATAGTGGAAAATTTTTATAAAGATATTTCTTCGTATCTCTTGAAAATAATCTTTTTACAAGAAGTCACGTTATCATGAGTACCTAAGGACATACTATAGCTATCACATCTTTAGAATATTACTGTTGACGACGCACTGCAAATCGAACACGGAAAGAAATTTGGCCCTTAGGCTGTGTCTACATAAGAGTGGATTTTGGTCGGCACACGTATCTGTGATGACACACGACCTGTAGTCCAGTCGAATTAAATCAGAAACCCCTGAAAACTTAAAAAAATTGTTAAATGAAATTTTATTGCACTTTATGACGGTAAAGGCTGTGTAGAATAATAATATCAAAGAATTAACTCGAAGAAGTCATGTTAAGTTGACAAATCGCAAATAAGTGGCAAAATTACGTGTTTTTTCACTTGTTTTACTGTCCATAAAAATCTAGCCGACCTATCAGAAAATTAGTTATTTTATGTTGTAGACAATAAAATTACCTACAATTTACCTCTTTCTCTCTTATTCTATTTACGTATCTCACTGTCCCTTTCTCTATCTTTTTGTGGATGACTATATTACTCTGTCTCTTTGTATCTGCTCTCAGCGTCTACCTTTTCGTATATGTTACTTTATTTCTGCATCTCAAATTCTGCTTTTAAGTCGCTGTCTGCCTCCTTACTTCTTCCCCTCTGTATTTGTCTCTCATTCTACCTTTCTTTCCCTCCCGATCTTTGTTACTCTTGGTCCGTCTCCCTGTCTCTGTCTCTATGTCTGTTTCTGTCTTTATCGGTCTGTCCCTGTCTATCTGTGTGTGATGTGTCTATATGTCTATTTCCGGTCTCACATGTCTCTGCCTAACTAACTTTGTCTGCCCCTATTCCTTTATCTTTCATTGATTATATAGCCCTTTCTCCATTTTACGTTCCATACCGCTATCTCTATCTCTCCATCTCTGTCTCTGGCTCTATCTCTGTCTCTTTCTCTCCGTATGTCACTGTCTCTCCATCTGTATCCTCTTCCTCGTCTCTATTTCTGTCTCTTTGTCCATGTCCTTTTGTTTTGATCTTCCTATCGCTGTCTCTCTGGCTCTGACTTTTTATCTCTGATAAAGCATCATTGTGCGAACCTGTCAAGCCTCTCACGGTGGCCTTGAACAAACTTTTAATTCGATCAGCATACCACCCGCGATTTTTCGATTGGATAGGGTAGTTAGACCCTTCAGAAGTAATTGCCAATAAATTTTAAAATCGCCTTCTGGAAACTTTTTTTACAAAATCAATTTTATTTTTTTTCAAATTTTATTTAATATTTTTTATACTTTTTCATATTTTAAAATTCTAAATGATAAAAATTATTACGTATAATAGATAAACTAGCGAAAATGACTTCACTCGCTAACGCTCGCTCGGTCTTAAATATTTTATATATGAGGCGTTTCACGTCAGCTCTCCAGGCGCGGCGCGCGAGCGCGAAATCATGCTGTTTTCAGCTTGTGTTTGAAGGGCTAAGATGTATCTAAAAAAATAATCCCCAAGTGATTTCGATGTATTTTTTCCTCAGCTTTCCGATGGTGCTATTAGTTTCTCAAAATTTTTCAATTCTAAGTATTTCTTGAATAATATCTCGAAAAAATCAAAAAACCCCTATGTAGAAAAAGGCTATATCCATGTAAAATTTCCTCCTCTTTCGATCTAGCAGGTCAAAAAAAATATTAAAAATATAGTTTTTGAGATTGTTGAATAAAGGACACACAAATTGGATAGAATAAAAGAGTTTATTAAGAGACTTAATTTTAAGATACAGTATGACTACACTTTGCGCGGGCCATTCTCGGTCTAACGACAAGTTTGCAGGAGCGTCGCGCTCGCCCGTCGGCTCTCACACGTTATGGGGTGGGGAGACACACATGTGTACATACGTGTGTCTCGCGCTGTACAATATAATATGTATATTCTCAACACGCCTCCTTACATTTATATTGTACTATTTCATCATTTTCATTTTACATTTAACAATTCTCTGAATTTAACAAACTTATCTTTACATAATACCTTCGTGAATACATCGGCTATATTATTTTCTGAGTCGATTTTTACAATTTCAATCTCTTTATTTTTAACGCTCTCGTGTACATAATAGTAATGAATCTCAATATGTTTCGAATTTTTCGTAAAATTACCGAATTTCGCTATACTTATCGTGCTTGCATTGTCTTCATATATTTTCACTTGTTCATTTAACTTTAAACGCTTTTAATAATTCTTTGATATACTTCAGTTCACTCACTACTTCGGATAGTGCAATATACTCTGCATACGTTGACGCTTTCGTTACACATTTTTGTTTCCGCGATTTCCAGTCAATCACATTCCCACACATAATAATCGCATAGCCTGAAGTTGATTTTCTATCAGTACAATCACCTGCCCAATCAGCATCTACATAACATTCCATTAGGTTTATGTTTTCATTTCTTTTATAACACAATTTTAATTCTTTAGTTTGATATAGATATTTTAATACACGTAGAGCATATTTATAATGCGTCTCATTGTAACAATTTTGGCACCTGCTTAAGTAATTCACGCTAAAACTTATGTCTGGTCGCGTACCAGAACTTATGTATAATATTGCGCCAATTAAATTTCTGTATTTTATATCAGATTTACATTCTTCAGCCTTTTCAAGCTTTAAGTTCGTCTCCATAGGAGTATTATACAATTTACTATTTGTTATATTATATTTCTCCGACAGTTCTTCTATATATTTTGTCTGATATAATTTCATTTCATTTTTATTATAATCATAATCTACTTGAATTCCAAGATATTCTTTTATTTCGCCTAAATCTTTCATTTTAAATCTATCTGACAATAATATTTTAATCTTTTGAATTTTCAACTTATCTTTTCCGCAAATCAACAGATCATCTACATAGATTAGTAGGTAAATAATATTGTCTCCTTCATCGAGAACATATAAACACAATTCTACATTATTTTTCTTGAAACCTATTTTTGTTACATACTCGTCAAAGCATTCATACCAATCTCTTGGGCTTTCTCTTAATCCATACAAAGCTTTATATAATTTTAACACTCTTTTCGTGCCATCTTCATAACCTTTTGACTCATGTTATTATTCTGTTCGGCACTATTTACACAACTTATATTCCTTGCCAATTTACTTTTCATCTTATATGTATCATTAAATTTAAATGCTATTGCAGTTAATTTATTATCACTATCTATAATTTTTGCAACTTTTCCTTTCAAAATTACCGTATTCTTATTATTCGTTAATTTTCCAACACTTATTAAATTAGCATTCATTTTCTTAGCAAAATAAACATTATTAATATTAACTTTATTTTGCTTCCCGAAGGTGACAAAATAAAGAGATAGAGTTCCTATCTTTGTAGCTTTTATAGCTCTATCATCACCGAGATAAATATTTACGGGTTCTTTTAAACTAATACATTTTTCAAAATAATTTTCGTTATTTATAATATGATCAGAACATCCGCTATCGAGTATCCACTCTATCTCGGTCATACCTGACCTGTTTGTTTCGTTTGTGTACGCAGCGTGTGTCGTCGCTATCCATGCGCTCGCACCTTCGCCGCTCTGTTCGCTCATGCTGGTTCCTTATTGTCCATGGAATTTTCCGCGTCCTCTGCCGTAATGGCCTCTTCCGGCTGTGCCTCGGCTGCGACCACGTGTCGATCCTCTCCATGAGCTGCCGTTGCTACCTGCTTGTCCTCCATCTTGGCAATCTCGTGCGAAATGACCAGGTTTTCCACACTTATAGCAGTTTCCCTTTCTTGCAGTAAATGCATTCGTACTTCTCTCGTTATGCTCTTTTCGATTCTTCATTTCAGCTATCATAATTTTGTTTCTTATGTAATCAGCCGTTTGTTCTTCTTTCAATGTATCAACCAAATCACCTATATAACTGTATGATTCTGGTAACGTGTTGAGCATATAATTCAATTTTTCTTTTTCGCTTATTTTAGCACCGGCGCCTCATATTTGGTTGTATCAAACGTTAGAAATGACGTTATCAATAATGAAATTTTTAATTTTGTCTTTAGTGTAAAAAGAAGTTATGATCTGCATTTAATTTTAGATAATGTTCATATGAAAGAAAATTAGTGCTTTTGAGAAAGTACGAAGAGGAAAATCAATTTAATACATCAAATTTTAACTTCGTTGTAGAAGCTGATGGTAGAGTTGTTTATTAATAAGTGTAGTTGATACTAATGGCCATATCTACCAAGTGCTGTGTTGATTTTTATGGCAAAGGTTGCAATAAAACACAACACATCTATATATTTGTTTTAGTCGACGTTTCGGACATTTTGTATTACATGTCCCTCTTCAGGAGCTAATTTAACAAAATTATTCAACAAAATTAATATACATGTATGTTTTTTAACAATAACTTCGATGGTATTACAATATAAACTTACATAAGAACTTAATCAAGTACGTATATCACAGGGAGAGACCCCACCTGTCAATGTTTAATAAATACAAATTTTTTGCCTTATACAAGGTGTCTCATTTTAATCGCCCCAGGCAAATATCTTGAAAAGTAAGGGAGATGGAAAAAACTTTAAATACAAAAGTTGTAGGGTTCAAAGGGGCTCAGCTAGTGGTAACAACGACCTTGACCTTGAACTCTATTTTTAAGGTTATTTCAAGATCAAAGTGATTTTTTTAAATGGGAACCCTTACTTTTGACCTCGGAAATGGGAAGAGCGGAAAATTTTACGTTCAGAAAGGTCTGATATGTTGGAGTTTCAAAGTCATTTTAAGGTCAACCAGCCAATTTAATGAGGTCAACCTGGGAATACCTCTAGGAAGGAAAAAATTAACCTTGACGTTCAAGGTCAGTTTAAGGTAAGTCGATTTTATAAAATGGAACCCCTTATTTTTGACCCCGGAAATGGAAAGAGCGGTAGATTTTTCATCCGAATACGACCGAATATTATCTCTATGTTTTTTTGCGTGTTCTTTGGTTCTGACAATCAACCGTCTACTCGTCTGTCCAACATAAGACGCATTACAATCCTTACATTTTATTTGGTATACTACATTCGCACTATTACATTTATCATTATTGTCCTTTCCAAGTTTTATAATATTATTCAATTTATTTTTCGCACTATATACTACTTGTGTGGTATATTTCAAAAAAAAAAATTTTTGTGCAAAATTCTAATTCCTTGACATAAGGTAGACTAATAAAACCTTTATTGTTAACAATGTTAGTTTGTGCTGATGTTTTTGTGCATCTTATCTTTTTTATGCGTTTTCTTACATGAAAATCTATTAAATCATGGGGATAATAATTTTTTTGTAAAACCTGTTTTATGAAGGAGATATTTTTTTCGTGGAATTTTTTGTGCGATAATCTTATGGCTCTGTCTACAAGGCAGTAAATGATGGCTATTTTATTACTAAGAGGGTGGTGCGAATTGAAATTTAAATAACGTCCTGAAAAGGTTGGTTTTTGGTGCCAATTTGTTGTTATATGTCTCTGATTATTTATTATAATTTTTAAGTCTAGAAAACTAATGCTTTTATTTTGAGCCAATTCAACTGTAAATTGTAAATGTTTGTCATATTCATTAAAGGTGTGTAAAGTGTGATCAATGGAAATTTTCGGTATACATAATATAATATCATCAACGTAGTGGAAATAAAACATTGGTTTGACATTCAACTTATCAATACACTCTGGCTCCAAATCGTCCATGACAATGTCTGATAAAATCGGGCTTATAGGGTTGCCCATGGCTGAGCACAATATTTGCCTATAAACCTTTTTATTAAATTGGAAATAATTATAGTTTAAAATAAATTTGATAACTTGTAAAAATTCAGTGTAACTTATATTAATTTTATTATGTAGCTGGGTCCATCTTTTTTCAATAGCCTTACAAACTAAATATTCCGGTACGTTTGTAAAAAGACTGACCACGTCGAAGCTAATGATATCATGGTCAGGGGGGATTTGGATATCTTTGATTTTTTCTTTTAATTTTAAGCTATTGTCGATATGTGAAGCTGGAGGTTTTAGATTATTCTGAAGGTGAGAAAGTATTAGGATCGCACGTTGGTGGGAGTTGTCACTAAGCAGTCTGTAGGCTGGCTTACATCTATGACTATCATCATTGGCCGAATTCTCACCTCTACGATTACATGTCTCCTTACTACCTCGCACCTGTCGCTACCGCTGTAAATTGCGTCCCCCACCAGTCCTATAGTCACTATGTATTAGTATTGTCTGTTATTTATCTCTGACTTACACAAACGCATACACTCGGTATATAAGGCAAAAAATTTGTATTTATTAAACATTGACAAGTGGGATCTCTCCCTGTGAGGTACGTACTTGATTAAGTTCTTATGTAAGTTTATATTGTAATACCATCGAAGTTATTGTTAAAAAACATACATGTATATTAATTTTGTTGAATAATTTTGTTAAATTAGATCCTGAAGAGGGACATGTAATAAAAAATGTCCGAAACGTCGACTAAAACAAATATATAGATGTGTTGTGTTTTATTGTAACCTTTGCCATAAAAATCAACACACCACTTGGTAGATATGGCCATTAGTATCAACTACACTTATACATAAAATTTTAATAAAATGTGTATACCCTTTCAAAGATAGACGAAATGTGTTTCACTTGGGATATAAAAAAATACTTTATACCTCGTTTTGACATTAGAAAAAATATATTTTCATATGTATTGTAATCTGGGAAGACTTTTCAATTACCTTTTTTTATCGCCATTGCTTTTTATTTATTTGTAATTTTTTATATTTTGGTAATTAGTTTGCTATTATAGATGGGGCAAGATTGTCAAAATTTAGAAATGTTGCTTTTTAAGGTTGATTCGATGTATAATAGTGTAATAATATTTTGAAATTCTTTCTAGCGTATATGTACATATTACGGTGTAATGAATTCATATGATTTGAAAAGGCAGTATAGTGTTACTGTTATATTTTAAGCACAGTACAGACAAAATGTCAAAATTTTGCAACAAGAATATACAACAGTATCGTGGAACCAAAGGTAGAAAAGTTTGAAAAAGTACAATAAGAAAAAGTTTAATAGAACAAAAATTCAATATTTATCTGGTATGTTTTAAATATATTATTGTTTATATATGAGGCACCAGCGCGGCGCGCGAGCGCCAAATCGTGCTATTTCCAGCTCACGTTTAAGATACTGAAATGTACTTGACAAAATTTTATGATAAGCATATCCAATGTATTTTTTCCTCAGCTTTCCAATGGTGTAGGTAGTTTTCCCGAAATTTTCGATTTTCACCCTCAAAAAGTACAAAACGTGTTATATCTCGAAAACAATATTTTTAATACCTTTTTCTTACCCTCTCGATCGATAGCTGAGCATTTTTTACAGAGGAAAGGATATTTTGCAAAGAGTGCCTAAGATGTTTTCTGCGAGATATAAAACGTGAAAGACTAGACGCACTGCCTTTCCTGCGTGGTACTACGCGGTACAGCGCGCGGACTGCGCCCGCCTCGTTGCCTATATAATAACCTTTTATAATCTTTAATTCTTTACTTATTCTGGATTCTTAATAATGCATGGAGTAATGTTTTATTAATTATTTTATAAAATAATAAAATTTCAAAATTAACAGCAATATAGTAACTCTTGTACTAACGTTTCTTTTTCAGTGTAGATAATATTTTTTTTTGTTTTCGCAGTTCTTTTCGGGAAGATTTTATACTCTGAACTCAGAAAGGTTTTTTTGAACTTCAATGTACTTTCATCTATCGGAATAATAGTATGGTATTGTAACGTGCCTGGTATAGATTTAGCCATGTCCAGTCTTGGTTTTAGTTTCAAAACCGTTTCTTCATACGATGCTTTACTGCTATAAAAAACATTGGTTTGTTTGCAGTAATCTTTAGCCCAGTTGTACAGCTCTTTTGGCGTTAAAATATGATTACTAGAAGAAACTTGTAGACTAGCTCGTTTTGCATTTCGTTTTAGGTTCGCGCCTATACCATCGCACGCACCTTTGCCATGTGCTGTGGCATAAAAATGGCACTCAGCAGTAACTCCAAAATCTTTCTTGTGAAAAAGAAGATTTTGAAAATTTGATTTATTCTTAAAATGCTGACCTGCTCCATCAGTCAAATAATAAACTTTCTTGACTTCAAAATTAGTTTTCAGGTAAGATATTACAATTTTTTGATATTCATAAACGGCTATGGTATCATGATTTAAACTGTCGGAAATTACAGCAATGCTTACATGTTTGAGTTCATTATTTTGTTTATAGTACACTACAATTGTAAAAACTGTTGCCTGGTTATTATTCCAGTGGAAGGACTGTGTAGAATTTTGTATAACGAAAGCATAATTTTCTGCGAAATCGCAACATACGAGAAATTCTTCTTCTTGAAGATTGCTTTTTAAGTTATTTATAAAAAGTGATTGTTTCTTAACGAAAAAATCGTGAGTTTTTAATTTTATTAATTTTTCCCCCAGTTTGTCCATAAATTCGTGCACATTTACAGTTTTGGAAGCTATTGTATACCTATCTGTTTGAAACCATGATTGATACTCGATTTGAAAAATATCATTTTCATCAAAACATTCAAGCAAATGTTTTCGTAATATAGACATATTGGGGCAATCCAAACAGTCACCCAAATAGCATCTATCGTATACATAATTACACACAATTGCTTGAATGCAATTGTGGTAGGTTTTAAGAGGCAATTGAGTGTCTTTAGTTAAATTTTCTATGTCCATAGCACTTAGCATGAGCTTCACATTTTCGTGATGCACACACACGCATACATTGTGTGTACCGCTACTCCCAGCTAAAACACAATGTGGTGGCCTCAATTCTGTAAATGTAGTAAAATCAATATTAACGCATTCATTTTCTTTTTTATATAAATTATACAGATCATTTAAATTACCAAGCAGTAATCTTTTTTGAACATGTTCTCTTTCGCCATTGCTCTGTTTAATAGATACATAATCTTTTAAACCTGGCATGATTCGGCTTATATCATCTCTCTCATAAAAACTTTTTACAGAATTTACAGTATCATCTGGAAGTACTTTGCCACGTTTCTTTGCAGGTATTGAAAATACTCCGCTCTTCGCTACCAAATCTTTCGTTTCGCGAACTTCCCGTTCACTGCAATCGAATTCTCGCATCAAGTCCCTACGAGGCCAAAACTTCGGCGCGAGAGTTAATAGCTGAATTCTCTCTTGCTTATTTGTTGACTCAGAAATTTTTTTCTTTAGTTGTTCGAGAACTGCAATACCAGCTTTGTGATATCATCACACACTGTTTTAGCTTTTTTAGCATCAGATGGAGATAAACTTGATTTATGTTTATAAATTTGGCGTCGACAGGTTGAACATATTTTAGCATTTTCAGGTACTAAAGGATATTCACTTCTGAAAAGTGTTGGAAAGTCAAACAAATTTTTAGATGCAGGGTGATCATTTTTATGTAAAGGATTTATACATTTCAAGTTCCAAGATGAATCCATGTTAATTGCTATAATAAACAAAAATGGAAAACTTTCTCTTTGAGAAAGCAAAAATATTGAAATCAAGAGCCACCAATGATTTAATAATCAAATACACAAAAGTCGCAAGGAAATCAAATTATTTAACTGCTACTGACAAGAAATTCCAAACAATAAAAGATAAAAAGTTATGGTAATTATATACTTTCGACGTGATGATTTACATACAGTTTGAAAAGTGTGGACGCCACCTGTCGAATGAAAAATGAATGATTCCGTGTCGCGCGGTACCGCGCGTAGAAACCGTCTTTTCAGCGCCGTGCGTCTACTCTTTCGCGTTCTATTTCTAGCAGAAAACATCTTGGACACTTTTTGGAAAATATCATTTCCTACGTAAAAAATACACAGCTTTCGATCTAAAGGGTAAACAAAATATTAAAAATATACTTTTCGAGATATAACACGTAAAAACAAACAAAAAATATTATCTACACTGAAAAAGAAACGTTAGTACAAGAGTTACTATATTGCTGTTAATTTTGAAATTTTATTATTTTATAAAATAATTAATAAAATATTACTCCATGCATTATTAAGAATCCAGAATAATAGGTAAAGAATTAAAGATTATAAAAGGTTATTATATAGGCAATGAGGCGCGCGCAATCCGCGCGCTGTACCGCGTAGTACCGCGCGCAGGAAAGGCGGTGCGTCTACTCTTTCGCGTTCTATATCTCGCCCAAAACATCTTGGGCAGTCATTGGAAAATATGCTTTCCTACGTAAAAAATGCTCAGCTTTCGATCTAGAGGGTAAAAAAAAATATTAAAAATATCGTTTTCGAGATATAACATGTTTTGTACTTTTTGAAGGTAAAAAGGGAAAATTTCGGGAAAACTGCCTACACCATTGAAAGCTGAGGAAAAAATACATTGGATATGCTTATCATAAAATTTTTTCAAGTACATTTCAGTATCTAAAATATGAGCTGGAAATAGCACGATTTGGCGCTCGCGCGCCGCGCTGGGGCAGTTGACATGAAACGCCTCATATATTGATTATATATATTTAAATATATATTGAAAGTTATAAATTATTTTATAGATGTGGACGAAATTATTTATAAGATTAAAACTAACTTTTCAATTAGTTTGCAATCAAATAAGTGGTATTGTTTCCTCCTAGAGGAAGCTTGTAATAGTAAAATTTTAAGTTTCATTAAATCGCTCTAGAAGCACGAATAGAGGTGATAGAAGTTCGAATCACATGATTTTAGAAAATGTATGGATGTGTGAGTGTGTGTGTATTCATATACCGTTTTATCTCAGGATCCATTTGATCGATTTTAACCGGACAGGTCCCATCTTTTTTTGGTTTCTTTTTTTGTGTGAATGTGAAAAGAAAGTCATCTTTTTGATTCGCCGATGCGCTTTTGTTTTATTACGAATTTTCAATTTTCGCAAATTTTTGCGTTTTTTTAATGATAACATTGAGATATTTGAATCGGACAGAAAGCATTCGAAAGAGCATAAAAACCATATCTTTAAAAAAAAATTACATTAGTTGTTGCGGTTCTTTTATTATTAACAAAAACATGTTTTTTTTTTAAAGCTTATAGCTCCAAAAATGAACGATCAATTTTTTTGAAAAAATATCATAATAATGCAGAATATAAATAGCTATAATATCTAAAAATTTGAATCCATTCTGTCGACTAGTTTTTCAGAAAAAAATTGAAAAATAAAAAAAATGCATTTTGTATGAAGCTCGTTTACTTCAGTAAAATTGACTTAATCGCTTTGAAAATCCTTGCAGAGGTAGGTTTTAAATGATTGGTCAATAAATTTCAGAGATATTTGAGGTTAAAATTTTTGTAACCTGTTTTTCAAATCGTAATTTCTCGAGAACGGTTCGATGAATCAGCTCCAAATTTATAGACAATTTTGTGTATGATATAGATAATAAATGTGGGAATTTTCATCAAGATCGTTGAATTACTTTCTGAGATATTAGATATTTGAAATTTTCGTACTTTGCACAGCGCCTCTGCGCTACAGGTGAGTCGCGGAATTGATTGTCGCAGTGCGCTCCTCTACTTCTCTCTCTCGCTCTCTCTCTCTCTCTCTCTCTCTCTCTCTCTCTCTCTCTCTCTCTCTCTCTCTCTCTCTCTCTCTCTCTCTCTCTCTCTCTCTCTCTCTCTCTCTCTCTCTCTCTCTCTCTCTCTCTCTCTCTCTCTCTCTCTCTCTCTCTCTCTCTCTCTCTCTCTCTCTCTCTCTCTCTCTCTCTCTCTCTCACACACACACACACAAGTAACTGGAAGAGATACTGATTTGATCAGCGCCTCAGTGAAAATTATAAGGCAAGAAGACGGAAGCTAGGTTAAGGACGTTCTCTCTGCAATCAGCTCGCCACCAGGTATCATCTCACGCATCTGCTACTGCATTTTTCAATCGGCACAACTCAATCACATTCACTGGCTCATCTCAACTGAACCGGACTCGCTCACCCACCAATTTTCATCATCGCTCAGGCATCAAACTCAAATGGCATCGATGATTACTAAAATCGCAAGGTAAACTCACCAGAGTCACACGAGGTTATGTAACCGACCACGTGTTGCCACCGGTATATCATTACATGAAATTCTGTTCGGCAACACTCATTGCAGCAATTCAATAATAATTGCTTGCTATTATCATTACACGCGAGCCAGGGAGAGATTGTTTGGAAAACTCAAGTTTCACCTACGGATACAACTCAACGGTACTCTACGGAAACCTCAACTCCCAACAGGTTAGTTATCTCTAGTAAGGGATTTCTACACCACCCAAAAACATTAAGATTATTTATAAATTACACCTGCGTACACACTACTTATTGTAAAACTCACACTTACTTAACCTTATTGTGAAATCGTACATTTAGTATAATGTCAGACTCGCTTCTATATAGTTATATGAAACTTCTATTCTTATTTTATCAAAGATTTTACAATATTATTCAATTATACTGAACTTTTGTAACTTAATAAATGTAAATATTGTAATAAATTTTGTACTTTTAAGCAATATATTGTGAATTTAAATTTATTTATGTGTAGGATTCAGTTATTTCAACATCCACAGCATGTACTCATATAATTAAATACGGCTTTCTCAAACACAAAGTCATTTTCTTTGTCGCATAATAAATACAGAAAAAAAAATTCGTTTAATCAAGTTGAGGTATTGTGGAGATGGAGAGTTACCTATTCTATACTTAATATTTCTTTTTAAATAAGTTTTTATTATTAGTTCAACTATTTTTGTGTATATTTTGTAATTGTTTACTTGACAATATAATTTATTTTGCTACTTGTATAACTCTATTGCTTATGTTTTCCGTTTACATAGTCTTTTAGTGTTTTACCTTTTATTATTTAAAATGTAATATTTATTTATGCAATAATTATCTATCATCAACAAATTTTTATATTGTTATTCAATTTCCTGATTTGTGATTGATTATTATGCTATTTCTTATTTTTCACGTAATATATTTTGATTTATTTTATAATTATTTTTAATTGTGTATTTATACTCTGTTACTATAATATTCTTATCTATATATTGTAATATTATTTGATTATTTTTTCTTTAAATTCTTTTATTATTGATTTTTTTCTATTTTCTCATTTATATTTTTCGTGTATTTTGATTTCAATATTTTGAATTAAAAATCATTTATTTTGTCAATTCCTTTTGTAATTATGATTTGTTAGACAATATATTAATAGCTCAACGAGCTGTACGCATTTATTTTCGGCAGTTTTGGCAATTCATGCTACAATGAATGACCCCAACTACTTACTGCAAAATGTGAAGCTCGGACTTATTCTATATTAGTTATATTAGTATTTTATAAGAGTATTTCCCTCGTCTTTCAAGAACTTACTTTACAGATTTATCGTTTGATCGCAACGATCTAGTGAATTTACGTTCGATTTGTACCGGAACTACTATGACGTTTTGAAAAATTGTTATTTTAATTAATGTTCGATTCGTACCGGAACTACTGTGAAGTCTTGAAATCTGAGGAATTTACTCTTATATGTTTTATTAGTTATTTATTTTTGTTTATATTACCTTTTTCCCCTGGTGAAGGTCTTGGAAATAAATAGACTGCTGTTCAATCAAATGCACTGTTTATTTAATTATGAAATTACAATAAATTGATATAAAATCGCAATTAACTTTACAAAATGCTTTAATCGATCTATTCTATTAGTTTTCAATAAATACGCGTTGATTTCGCGAATCAATTATTACCGATAAATTATTGATTTTAATTATGTAAGTATTTCTTTGTAAAATGCTATAGGTTCGTATTGGCCTTTACAAATAATCACTACTCCTATTGTCGGCCGGAGTGGTACGGAGCTCGCGTCTGCTGCACGATTGCTGCTGTGTGTGGAGTACGTCGCCGTATTTATTGCATGGTTAAATTGGGTTAAAGATGATCTTGATGCTGAGTCAAGATCATCTTGTTAAGCAAGTTTAATAAACAATTTTACGTAAAGTCTTCGATTTAAAATTTGAAAAGTGCTGTGCGTACAAAAAAGCTTCGACGAGCGTTTGCTTTCGCGAGGTCGGTAGCTCGCTACGTCACGCTGTTGCGTTGTCGAAATGCTGCGTCGTTTAAATTCGCAATCACATAATTTTGTGGGTCAAGAAATTACTGATGAGAATATGAATATCAAATGTAATTTAAGGATACGTCACGGACGTAACACTGTATTGCTTCGGTATCTCTATCATTCAGTTAAAGCCACGCTGTTAATGTAGTATTTAAATTTTTATTTCTTAATTGTTATTCTGAACCTTCTTTAAAATAAACATATTGTTCATTTTCTAAAAGGACCATTAATCTATAAATTGTAACGTTGCGAATTCCCCACACAACGCCAAAGAATTTTATTCTGAACCAAATTTATTGATGATGAGCGCCAGGCTCAGAATACCGGTTAACTCATGGTTACGAGACTCGTCTTCTGAGCGCGCCGACACGAACGGCAGCCTGGGGCGGCTAAAACCCACGGCGAAGCTGAAAGACGCGAAAACGGACATATATTCAACGCAACACTCGCAATTAAAATAACAGTTTAACTTCTAGTCACTTTAATGAATCTCTGATTTCTTACAATTTGATCCCGACAATACTCGTTCGTACACGGAGAGAAAATTTTCAGTAAAAATTACAAAAAGTTCGATAATTTTTACCGAACTTCACGGTACTACGGTAACAGACTGACATTTTCGTAAATTTTACAGAACAGTTCGGTAATTTTTCTAAGCACTTACTTTTTACTGAACCGTTCCGTAATTTTTACTCTTTTTTGAGTTATAAATTGTATAGAATATGGCGAATATGGTAATTAAAAAAATGTATCTATTTATGGGAATAATTTATATTAATCGCACTTATCGCCATTTTAATAGTTGGGAATCCAGTTGCTTTCCTTGTGGTGTAAGATAAGATGTAAATATGCACGCCGCTTTTACATAGGAAATTTTTATATCTAAAGTCCTAAACATATCTAACTACTATACTACACATAACCTAAGTAATGCCTTACATTTCGCAATACGCAAACGCTTACATATGAACTTTAGAAACTCAGCGGGCTTATATACTAACTGAGGAAAGTCGTGGTCACTTGCGAGTTTCAATATTCGCCATCTACCGGTTGTGCACGGTAATTCTCGCTGAAATTCAAGAACGCGCATGCGCACAACAGTCAACAGCGCCACCGCGCGTTACGCCAACGAAAACTTCCAAACCTTCTCTTAAAAGTTACTGAACAGTTCGGTAATTTTTACTGAAAATTCTATAAAAAGTATAGAAAGTCAAGTAAATCCGCTCATTTTGGCAGTCTGTTACCACAGTACCGAAAAGTTCAGTAAAAATTGCGGAACTTTTTGTAATTTTTACTGAAATTTTTCTCTCCGTGTACGCTTCGAATCACACACTTCTCTCCCGACAATAATCTTTCGTACGCCCGACTTCCCCCAATTCTCCCGACCCAGTTCCCCTCGTCGCGACCTACCGACTCCGCCCAAACAACCCCACGCGATGCAATTTTACTCAATTCACGAACTACTAATCACGCGACAAAAACGCGCATTTCTCCTCGTATTCGCAGACACTCGCTGACTAATCGCTAATTACAAGGGCCGAGGGCAGACGAAAGACCTCTCAGCTATAGCAACTATAGCCACTTACCGCAAGTAATTCGCTGATGGCCCCGCTGAGTTTTCACGTGCTCGTTCTTCTTCCTCTCGAGCTTCACTCTCCCTCTCTCTACGCAACCCTTCCTGTCTCTCTCCTGACTGGTGGCACGGCTTCTCTTTGCCGATTCATACGTACCCTCTTCTCCGCAACACTCTCCTTCCACTAACTCTCTCACTGCTACACTTCTGCACTCTTCACACCCTATCTACTTCCACTACACTTACTCTTTCCACCTTGTTTCCTTTTTTCTATACTCCGGCTCTCGGCTCGTCTACACTCTCTGTTGGTTCAATCGAGAATGACGCCAAGATGGAGACTTGGCATCTCCTCCTTCTTCTTTGCTCTCCTTCCGTCTTCTTCTCGATTTTCAGCGCTTCGTATTAGCTGTAGATCTCAGCTTTACTCACGTAGTACTTACATTACATATGTGTGAGTTACATCATGTCTGCCTCTGCCAATTAGGAGCCGCCAAACCTCTTCCTCGTACGTGATTGTGTCGTCCTGACTAAAGTCACGCCGATTTCCCTAACTGTTATCTGCGCGCTAATTAGGAATTTACGTCTTACATAAATGGTAGAGTTAGTGGAGTTGCAGCTTTACCAGCATAGGCGCCTCCACTCCGTACGTAAATCCCCCGCGCAGCTCGCTATACGGCTACGCGTCGTGGTGGAGTACGCAGGGGTCGCAATCATCCATCATCTCTCTCTTTTCACCAAGTACAGGTGCGAGTTGGCCGCCCGAGCTACCGCCGTAATACCTTTGGCTCGCTGTCTCTCTCTCCCTCTCTCTCTCTCTCTCTCTCTTAAAGTTTCCTATTTAAAAAATTACTAATGCCAATGTGTACCTAAAGTATTTTTCTAATTTTTTTTCTGTCAACTGCTTTATACAGGTTGTTAAGAAACAACCGCATTGGGTATATATCACGTGAAAGAGCGGAAAATTCTAAGATAAAAAGTCCAATGAACCAACGCGATCGGATCGATAGATTTTCCGTAATCGATTAATGAAAATTGCTCGATTAGACCAATGAGCGCGCGGCGTTAGCGGCAAGAAGCGGCGGAGAGCGCGGAGTGAGGGAAGGTGCCGCGCCGCCGCGCCGCTAACGCCGCTCGCTCATTGGTCTAATCGAGCAATTTTCATTAATCGATTACGGAAAATCTATCGATCCGATCGCGTTGGTTCATTGGACTTTTTATCTTAGAATTTTCCGCTCTTTCACGTGATATATACCCAATGCGGTTGTTTTTTAACAACCTGTATATAGAGACAAGAACATTTCTGGCACAGTTTTTTTTATTAACGTTTATAAGTATAAAATTGTCTTCAGTACGTGGAGGAAATATCTAAATTTAGGCCTCTTCTGATGTCCCATGAGCTTATCCTTACATAACAGTGAGTTCTATGTAGTGGAACATGTTACTGGAAGTGAATTATATAAATATTTGGTTGACTTATAGTTAGCTAAATATGTGAGAACCATAGATGTATCACAGTACTATAAAAGTTAGTTCCTTCTTATCTCTCGAAAAAAATTTAAACAATTTTTTTAAAGGCACATCTACAGGACAAAGTTTTCTTGTTCCTTAAACCTTTCTGAATGTCAACAAAACTATTTACTTTTAAATCTAAAATTAAGAATAATTTCGTCTTTTTTATAAACGACGACACCTTATAAATACTGGCATCTACCTAATTGATCTTTGCAAGAATAATTATCTACACTAAAATTATTACTTTAAAAGTTACAGTTTTCTAAGTGATAATCGTTATTACAATTATAACTTGCCATAATAATTTTCTACTAGCGATAATTCAATAAATATCTGAAAATATTAAATATCAATCTTTTTTCAATCATCACATCAGCTTTACGTATTTCTTATAATTAGTAAATAAAAAATTAAATGGGGTGACTAATGTTTCTTATTCACTTAGTTACTTCAATTACAATATGCATTACGTGAAGCTGATGTGATGATTAACGCTGATTGATATTTTATATTTTCAGATATTTATTTATTACCGCGTGTAACAAATTATTATGGGAAGTTATAATTGTAATAACGATTATTCCTTAGAAAACTGTAACTTTTAAAGTAATAATTTCAGTGTAGATAATTATCCTTGCAAAGATCAAATAGGTAGATGCCAGTATTTATAAGGTGTCGTCGTTTAGAAAAAAGACGAACTTATTCTTAATTTTAGATTTAAAAGTACATAATTTTGTTGACATTCAGAAAGGCTTAAGGAACAAGAAAACTTTGTCCTGTAGATGTGGCTTCAATGAAATTGTTTTATTTTTTTCGAGACGTAAGAGGGAAATAACTTTTATAGTACTGTGACATATCTATGATTCTAGATGTTTAGTTAAGTCGAGCAAATATTTATATAATCCACTTCCAGTAACATGTTCCACTACATAGAACTCACTGTTATGCGAGGATAAGCTCATGGGACATCAGAAGAGGCCTAAATTTAGATATTTCCTCCACGTACTGAAAATAATTTGATACTTTTAAACGTTGTTAAATAAAAACTGCCAGAATATGGTAAAAAACGCTGTACCAATTTTTTTAGGCTATCAACTCTTGTTAAATTTTCGGTAAATTTGATTGGATACGATGTGCCTACTATTAACAAAAATATTAGCTCCGCGACGCTGCATTTTTATAAAAATTAAAATTAAATACTATTTGTCCATTATAAAAAAAATTTTTTGTTTTTATAATTTTCTAAAAATACGTTCTAAAGAACGTGATGTCGATGCGCCCCTCGTCAAAGAAATCATAATTTTTTCGTGGCACACATAAAGAACGGTAAATAGGAAGAAAATATATGTAGAAAAAAGAAGAATTTTATATTTTTTTATATAATTTTTATAATTTTAGGATATTTCGTCGGGTGGGAAGAAGAAGGTTCTATCTCAACGTAGCACGTGAAGAGATCCTATCTCAGTAGTGTCCCACCTTCTTACGCGCTCGTCTGGAATAAGGCCTTTTCACGCGCTTCGCCGAGATAGAATCTTCTACCCACCCGATGATCACTCTTGTTTTAAAAATTTTTTTCATAACGAATCCTATTTCAATGAATTTATTTATTCAATATATTTCAGCGCACGGACGAAGAACGTCGTATCTCATCACGCGGAAGAAGAACGTCGTATCGTACCACGCGGATGAAGAACGTCGTATCTCACTGCGCGGGCGAAGAACATCCTATCTCGGTGCTCTTGCGGCGTACATGGCCAGTATACAGCGAGATACAACGTTTTTCTTCCGCGCGCCGAGATACGATGCTCTTCATCCGCGCCGTGAGATAAGATGTTCTTCGTCCGCGCGCTGAGATACGATGTTCTTCGTCCACGCGCTGAGATACGACATTCTTCATCCGCGCGGTGAGATACGACGTTCTTCGTCCGCGCGCTGAGATACGACCTTGTTCCGCTCAGCCGTCGAATACTCACGCGCCAATAACCATGTAAAAAGTTTGCGAATTTGACTTTTGGCATAAACCTTTGTATTTTTAATTTGGAATTTAACAATTACGATTTTTCTCCGTAAATGCTTTTAAATATAATTTTATATATACTTTTGAATAATGTATTTATGCAAAATCAAATATGCACACAGAATGAAATTTGATATTAAAATATATTCATTTAAAAAAATTATTTGATGTAATTTAACTATTCTAAAATATGATTTTTTAAATTATTAAAATTTCAACTCCACTAGAGTAATAAATGTGTATAATATAATAACATTTTTTTATATTGTAATTATAATTCAGAGGAATATGGTGTTTTGATTACATCACATAAATGCAAACTGTAAAATCGTTTAGGCTCATCATCCTAGCCCGTATGGATTTTGACTTGGGATTTTTGTTTTAGTTTCTTTGCGTCTAAATAAACCAATTAACGATTTTTTTGCGCATCGCCGAATTGTATTTTCGTGTTGTAAATCGTACTTTTGGGTATAGAGTTAAGCGATATTCTAATTATCTCTGAATTAATAATCTCTGAATTAATAAATTATCTAATTTATTCTCTGAATAAAACTGTTTTTTAAATTGTATCGCACCGTAAGATAATTGGAAATTGTACTCTTACTGTTGAGATATTTGATTGTTGATTAACATTTAATCAATAATATATTAGGCCTTAGAGAATGGGAATATATATATACTAGCTCGCGACAATAACAAAGTCGACGAAAGTCGGAGCGCGGCGAAACATAAACACTCGGTCGGTTGAGCGAGCCGCAAGCTATAGGTATAGTTAGAATCTATAGCGGCCGAGCCCAGCAGCGCGGGAGCCACGGAGAGAGAGAGAGATATAGCTGCCGTATAGGCGTAGAGAGCGCAGACGACGGGCGACAGGACCTGTGCTCGAGGTGCGGCGACGGCGCGGCGCACGGGAGAGCGAAACGCCTACAGTATATAGGCATAGATACAATGCTCAACGGCTGTTGCGAGTGCACGCGCACCGAGAGCGCCGAATCTGCCCACGGCGAGACAGCACCGACGCGCTGGCCAGTAAACGAAGGTCTGAAATCGACTTTTTCGAGGGAATGGCTGCATTTTGGATATTTGATAAACACATCGTCTAAAAACGATGGTAAAAAATGCAGCCTCCAAAAACGCCGGCGTCACCTCTAATTTGTTAAAAAACCACCCCCGAAAACGGTTTTCGCTTATAACTCGTGAACTATAAGAAATAACGAAAAAAGTCCCAAACAAAAGTTGTAAGGCGTGAAATTTTACATAAGAATGACCTGTCACTTTTTTGCATTAGATAAAATTAAGCTTGAGAAAAGCACGCAGAAGTTGCAAACAGCAAGCGGCCAAAGGAGAAGGGAGGCGAGACCTACGGCGCGCGGTTGCGGCGTCGGCGCCTCGGCGGCACTGTTGTTATATCAGTGCACGCGTGGACTGACAATGAGTGTCTGCTGCTTGCGAACCGTTTTTCAGTTTCTAGCGATTCTAGCTGGCCCAGGCGTCGGAAAATTTTTCGCTTCTGTCTCTCCCTCTACACCAGCTGTTGCAATTGAATAAAGTAACCATCGTTTTTTATAGATTTTGATTCTAGAATCTAAATTTCGAGTTTACAATTTATTAAAATGACAGAAACCTTGATTTAAATGTATTTGTTTAAATAAAAACGCCATTTAAACAAATAAAAATAATCTTTTGAGATCAGAATAATTATTTCTTGAAAATTCAGGCAATTTTAAGATTAAAATGTTACATTCAACATATATGAAAAACCAATATTCAGAGTTATAGATTTTTAAAATACTAATCTTCAGTATTTAAGAGATTTTTAATAATATTCACAAAATTAAACATCAAGTAAAAATTATTACAGTTACTTATCGTTTTCCATCTAAAAAGAGATTTGCATGTTTAATATTACTTTGTATCATAAATAACACAGGCCGACAAAAAATTTTACCAAAAACCAGACTATGTGTTTCCGAAGGATTTTGACGCGCTCAATACAAATCCGTGCTCAGAATTGCTCTATTGGCTCAGGTTCCCGAGATATTTTAACCTAAAAGTGCAAAAAATGTGGTTTTGGACTTTATTTGCGGTTATGTAGCGCCGTGAAATTTTTTTTCTCAAAAAACTATAAATAGCATCTTGAAGTATAAGACTTCTTCTTTCAAATGCTGTTGAGTTTGCTTGCATATCGTTTTCTTTTTCATCGAGATATTCAATTTTGAACATTTTAAATTGCATGAATTTTTCATAATGTAAAAAGCTATAGCTTTCGAACATATGAAACTTATTTTGATAAACCATGCAAGTTTTAAGGCTACCAAAGCATCGATAAATCCAAATTTACAATTAGTTTATAAAAAAATTGTTTAAACAATTTAGAAGAGCTTCCAAACTCACAAACCCCTTACTCATAAACCGTAAAGCCAAAAGAACTAAATCCATAAACCTCAAACCCACAAAACCTAAATCTGAAAATCCCAAACCCACAAACCTCAAGTCCCCAACCTACAAACCCACAAACTCCAAACCCCGAACCCTGCAAACGCCAAACCCACGAATTCTAAACTCACATCTTGAGGCCCACAAACTCCAAACCCCAAACCCTGCAAACGCCAAACCCACGAATTCTAAACTCACATCTTGAGGCCCACAAACTCCAAATCCATAAACTCAAAACTAACCTCCTTTAGCCGTATTCCTCCAATAAAAAACAAAAGTAAGTAAGCAACACGCACGCGTAGCATGCGTCAGTTCCATTTTCTAGTATACATAAAACCGTTCCCGAAAAATTACGATTTGAGAAGAGGTCTAAAACAGTTTTAACCTTAAATATCTCTGAAATTCATACACAAATTTTTTACCTTAAGAGAACACATAATAAATAACATACAAACTCTGCATCTCCACCAAATTTCAAAGGAATAACTATTTTTCTCTAGTTATCATGCAACAACGAAAATAACGTTGTAAAATACAAAAATTTTAAATATCAAATATCTCAAAAAGTAGTCGTACGATCTTGATAAAAATTCATATACATAATATCTATATCACACACAAAATTGTCTACAAATCTGTAGCTGATTCATCAAGCCGTTCTCGAGAAATTACGATTTGGAAAAAAATTTTAAAAAGTCTTAACCTCAAATATCTCTGAAATTTATGGACCAATCATTTTGCTCAAAGAACTGAGCCGAAAACTATCCAAAATCTACCTCTACAAGGAATTTTGAAGCAATTAAGTCAATTTTACTCCAGTAATCGTTGGACATACAAAACTCATTTTTATTCATTTTACAATATTTACGTTTTTGTTAATAACAAAAGAACCGTGATAGCTAGAAAAATTATTTTTTTTTGGAAAATATAGGTATTTTAATTCTCATTCGAATGATTCCCATCCGACTCAGAAATCAATCCTCGCTCTCTATACACGCGCCGCGAGCCATTGTACGGCCGGATGGTAGGGAAACTCGCTTGTCTCGGGGAGAGCGGCTCCGGTGGGCTGCCGTCGACGGTGTCTCTGCTTGGCTAGGTGATTTGACACCGCTGCTGCTGTCGCTCGCCGGAGATGGACGGAGACCTCGCCGATCGGGTTGTCGTAACCTGCGAGTTGAGTGGCGAAGGTGGCGAAGGTGGCGAAGGCAACCCAGCTGGTGGCGATTGGCATGCGGCCAGCAGAGCCGACTTGGTAGCGGCGTTGCTCCGGGAGCTCGATTTCTCTATTGCTCTCTCTCTCTCTCTCTCTCTCTCTCTCTCTCTCTCTCTCTCTCTCTCTCTCTCTCTCTCTCTCCCACTCTTTCAATGGATGATTGCATGCGGCTGATGATTGCCGGCTAGCGCCAGCGAGCGTCGTGACGAAACTTATTGTCTCGTGGCAGTAATTTAGAGTGCCCAGATGGCGATTTGTTGTTGCTCTCAAAGAACGTGAGGTCATTTACATGTGAGTGAAGAGGATAAAAAATCGCCAACTGGTTAGCCTGCAGTAATTACCCTCTCCGCCGGTCCTCTTGCATGCATGTACCCACACCTCACTGTCCATGTGTGTGCGTAGTTCGCACTTCGAGGACCACGCTCTCCTTGCTGCCGCGTTGCCGAATCCTCAACAGAAAACAAGCCGTATAAGTATGTATCAGCAACGCGGGCACCGAGGAATACGACGCGACGATGGCACCGCTGCCTAGCGTGCTCCTCGTCACAAACTTCAAACTGCATGAATTTCTGATATTTTAATCTTTACCTTCCGGGACTATAAAATTGAAAGCAACAATTTTGAATATCTGTTCATGTTCAGAGGCTATTAAAGCATCGGTAAATCTTGTCTTTTAAAGGTACGAACTCCAACAAATAAATTACTTTGGTACACACTCAGCCGAAACCGGAGTTACAAAACGAGGACGTGGTAGTATTGACTCCATTTTTTTTTATTTTTTTTTTATTTTTTTATTTTTTACTTTTTTATTTTGTCATTTTTTTAGATGTGTTTAATATTTTTTATCGTTTTTTGAACTTAATTAAAATAAATCTACTTTTGCTTCTTATGAAAATTATCTAACTGCAATTCATACGAACGTTTAAGAGTCTTACATCTATGGTCAGCTGAATTGTCATTTCTAAGCAGAGACCAGGTATAATCTGCCATCATTCGAACGCTTAACTTACCTTGATAATGACGCTCCTTCATCTTTAAATCTTGATGGAAGCGCTCACCCATCTCTTCACGGAATGCACCTAGATTTTCTAGAAAGTAATCTAAGTCAGAGAATAAAAAATGAAATTTCATGCACATCAAACACCCCAATTTTTTAAAA
The DNA here is from genome assembly GCA_036365515.1 of Torymus aiolomorphi. Taxonomy (NCBI): domain Eukaryota; kingdom Metazoa; phylum Arthropoda; class Insecta; order Hymenoptera; family Torymidae; genus Torymus; species Torymus aiolomorphi. Next base: position 71,840,378 of record CM070875.1, read on the forward strand.
ATCACTAACATCTTTGATACTATAGTCTTCTATTTCAGATCTCGATTGTTTCCTAAACAGTTTTCCACAAATTCCTTAAAACTTAACCAAGCATTTTTTTCAACAGACGTCATAGTTTTAATGAAATTTTCATCCTTCATTAGATTTCTAATATCAGGACCAACAAAAACACCTTCCTCAATTTTAGCATTTGATAAATGTGCAAATTTGGATCTGAGATATTTAAAGCAATCTCCATCGGTATTTAAAGCTTATACATATTGCTTCATTAGTCCTAATTTGATATGAAGAGGCGGTAATAAGATTTTCTTCCTGTCAACAAGGCTTTCATGTACAACATTATCAGAGCCAATTTTCCAATCCAATCTATGTGTTTGAAGTTCTGAACGTTCATCGTGAACGAAATATCGAAAATTTCAAAATTCAGTTTTATTTATATTACCTTTTAGAGATATGCATAAAACATGTACAAACTGCAAAATAAATTATTTCCAAAGTGATTATCCCCCCAAATCATCCCTAAAACCACCCCAACCAGACAATACATGACAAAAAAAAATTGATGCCATTTGAGTTTATTAATTTAAAACAAATTTTATGACTGATATTTCTTCCAAATGTTGTCATAGCCATGTAAAAAAATTGGCGAAAAGAAATTCGATCCGGAACCTTTCGCTTGGGGGGTGCAAAGGTGCTAAAATAGCTGACAATACACGAAAAATGCCGTCAAAAAATCATCTCTCGTAAGTTTATTAATTTAAGACAAATTTTATGGCTGATATTTCTTCCAGATGCTGCCATAGCCTTGTAAAAAAATTGGCGATATTAAATTCGATCCGGAACCTTTCGCTTGGGTGATGCAAAGGGGGTAAAATAGCGGAAAATACGCGAAAAATACCATGAAAAAATCATGTCTCGTGAGTTTATTAATTTAAGACAAATTTTATGGCTTATATTTCTTTCAGATGTTGCCATAGCCTTGCAAAAAAATTGGCGATTTGAAATTCGATCTGGAACCTTTCGCTTGCGGGGTGCAAAAGGGCTAAAAGAACGGAAAATACACGAAAAATACCGCGAAAAAATCATCTCTCATAAGTTTATGAATTCGAGACAAATTTTGCGGCTGAAAATAATTTATTATGTTGCTATGAACTTGTAAAAAAATTGGGGACATGAAAATCGATCCGGAACCTTTCGTTTGGGGGGGGGGGGGGGTGCAAAGGGGCTAAAATAGGAAAAAATACACAAAAAATACCGAAAAAAAAATCAGTTCTAGAGAGTTTATTAATTCGAGACAAATAATATGGATGGAAATAATTCATTATGTTGCTATGAAAATTTTACGATTACAAAGCTCCCTCTAGGAGGAAGCAATTTGTTGTTTAGAAATTTAACTGTGTTCAGAACAGTATTCATCGTCCTTCATTATTAACTACAGATAAACTTTTAATATTTGTTTAGTCGTACAAACCCATATTTCAAGTGATTAATATTATTTATACTTATATTTTTAGTTTAAATATTTCATTATTCCAAACTTTGCAGGTTTTATTTGGCCCAATCAGTCAAGACCGTATGCGAAAAACTGAAGTCACCGTCGACCAATCGCGGGCTCCTTTTAAACGGACTTGGCCAATCCGAATGATTTTATTTCTTCATTCTTTTAAGAGAGGAATATATTCGTAATAATAGACTAATATACAATATATCTGAGTAAAATGATTTTTTACTTTAGTATACCAAAACTTATTCCATCGCCATAATACTTGATTTGTAAGAAATTAAATGACAAACAAAAATGGTTTTGGTTTTTGTATTTTTTCATACCTTCATTACATCTTCGAAAATGTTCTTCAGGAAACTCTAAAGAAAATTAGTTTTGGATATACGTGTCCGTAATATTCGATTTTACCGACTCTTTTGCCGACGTAAAATACGATTTCACATACCCGATTTTCGCGTACGTGCAATCGCGTTTACGTTCGCAAACGAGTCCGTAAAATCGAATGACGGGCGAGCATATCCAAATAGCATATTGTGCAACAAACGAAGAAAATGAGCTGAAATCTCCTCACCTGAGTTTGAAATAGCTCTTCTTTCCGTGTTAAGTACACACCTTTTTTTTTTTTAACGAATCCATGAGAGGTCCTTTTTGTATGCATGAAAGTTGTGCAGGCATAGGGGATTGCGCATCTCGAGGCATTTACTATGCAGGTACAAATCATTGCATTTTCTGTTTTGATTTGCATAGCTTATCCTCCTTAATATAAATTGAGCGATCGATATTCGTTCGGTTTTCGAGCGTTCCTGCGAGGAATCTCGAAATTTCGAATCGATCTCGAAACTCGAAAGAAACCGAGAAGCAGCGAAGAAAGGGCTCTCGTAGCGCGCCAAATTAACGCTAGTTACAAATAAATGCGCCTTTTTTATATTTATTTTAAATCGAAATGTAATTTTTTTCAATTGTTTGTACAAGTTGTAATAACTATTGTTATTTTACCATTGAAACTTTAAAAATTATCTTATATCAGTCTAAATAAGCTAAAAAAGTATTTATAAAATACATAAATTTTACACTAACAGAACAATTTTACAAAATTACATTGTAGGTAGCGGGGAGAAAATCTTTTTTTCCCGCTAAACTTTAAAAAAATGGATTTTATTTCCATCTCAACAAATATGACAATTTTTCCCTGAAAAGTGGGAAAAAAGTTAGATTTGTTTCCCTCTTTCAACAAATTTAACGTTTGCGGGAAATATGACGATATTCCCGCAAAAGAGGAAAATATACCATATTTCCCTCTTTTTGCCGGCCGCCGCCCATGTTTACAAAAACTCCCCATATTTCCGTCAGTCCCACTTTCCAAATAAAAAAGTGGCCACAGTTGAGATGGGAATAAAGTACTATATGTAACTCGGGAGAAAATTCGATGATTCCCTCGGGTGATCAATGCTGTCGCTTCACTTCGTTCGCTCGGGCAGTGAACCCACCCGCGGAAATCAAGAGCGACTTTTCTCCATTGTTACATAATATACTATTTTTCATATTTTTCCAACTTATGCTCGGAATGCGCGATTTTCTATGCGACTTTCAGTCATGAAAAAGGCATGTTTCAAGAAACAGTAAAAAAAAGTATTATTTTGGCCCGAACAAGTATAAGACCATGGTACCATGTAAAGTAACACCAATCCTTCTGTTAGGGGCGCCTAATGTAATTTTTTTTCTCATTTAATTAATGTTTAGAAAATATAGTTTCTTCTTATACTTAATAGTATATTTCAATATAAGTGCGAAAGTGTTAATTCTAGCACGAGTGTGTGGCTTGTCGCCCGCGAGAAGCGAGGGTGACAAGCACACGAGTGTAGAACAATCTTTCGCACGTGTATCGAACGATATATCTATACAGGAGGCGTAAACCCGATTTGAAAAATTTATGTATATATAAAATCGTATTTTAGACAAACTGAATCGAAAAAATATGATTATGTATTATAACGGATAAAATACGGAGAAAATAAGAATCTCGGTTCTCCGTATTCTATCGAAGTCGTTTGACTGTCGTTCCCGCGGATTCGTGCATCTCGAGCGTTTGTTGACATCGCTCGAACGATGTATTCGCGAGCTGTGCGCAGGGACTGCGCGACTTTGGCGGTTGCAAAGTCGCGCTCGATTCATTTTTGAATCAGATTCTCTCGGGCTGTCAAACCGCGCGTACGCGAGTTAATTTGATCGTCCGCGAAGAAAACGGTATCGTGCATCCTCACCGGTGCAGAGCAGCGCCCGTACACGTACCGACCACGAAGAGCAGCGCACGTGAGCAATCTGAGCCACTCCTGGGGTCCGAAGCGTCTGTAGGTGAACGCTGGACGTCAGGACTCGGCCTGAACACTCCGAAGTCGACCGGAGGATAAGGCCTGACGCAGGAGAGGATTCGTGAGCGAGCGACGAGAGGAGTGCACTCCTCTCCCGGTAAGCCTCTTTGTACTTCCCGCGCAGCGATTTATTTGTGTATTTTCGAGTTGCAGCGGCGAGTGGCCGGTGGTGCGTTCACCGGCCCAGCGAAAATAGATACCTTGATCCGCCCGCGCCGAGCGGCGGATCCCGTCTTCTTGTCGGCGCGCAACGCGACGCGTATTTTTCTGTAAAGTCTTCTTTTTTCAGTCCGCCCGTTACAATGGCGCCCAACGTATTGGGTTTAAGGAGAAGGTTAGCGGCCGGTACATTCGAGACCGGCCTATTTAAATCGCGTTTCGTTCAAATTTGCCCGCGCGCAAATCACTGCACCCGACTATTCAGCTGACGGCCAATGGCCATAAGCCGTTACAGCTGATAGGCGCAGTGATTTAAACTCGCCAAGTCGAGGTGCCGGGCGTAAATAAACAGACAAGAAGACTCGCGGCGCGCATAGAAACATAAACACAAAACAGCAGATTGCTTGTTTTTGAAGGTGTTTATGTTTATGCTCGGTCAGTATTGTGTATACTTGTCCCGAGCCTTTTAAACTGCTGTAAAGCCAGGGCGAGAGCATTTAAACGACGATTTAAGTTGTTATCGTCGTCATATGTGGCGAAATTAAATTCCTTTTTTTTTAATCGAGATTTTAAGCGATTTTCACGCGATTTTTTTTTTAATAGAGTGACCGTGCCTGTACGTGCAGCCGGTCGAAAGTGAGAACACTTTCATTCCTTTTTTTTTATTGCGGGATTTAGTCAAATCGGTATCTTCGCTAAAAATTTTTTTTTGGAATTGCCACGCTCTCTCCCTAGCTAGCTGCATCGAGATACGTCGTTCTCGAGCGACTTGGGACAATTGTGTGTGGTAGTTAGGATTCTAACATTGTAATTTGCGTAACAGACGGCCAATTCGAGAGAGAATCTCAGCAGTTAGTTGCGCACACACACAATTCGTCGCCAAATTTTTGTATAATCGGTCTAGCTTCAGAAGATGGAATCATCGACCTCAGAAGAACTAGCCGAATCGATGGAGCAGTGGCGCAAAAATCTAGTGCTGAGCTTCCAAGCTGTAACAAGCAAATATAGCTCTAGATTTAAGAAGCACTGGATGTATCGAGGGGGATTCTAGGCGAATCACTCAATGGCTCATGGGAAATTACAACCCGGCCCACTTCACACAAGAAATAAGTGGAAGTGCAATTGAGCAGTTCACAAGGAGACTCGAATTGAGGAATAAGTACGTGAACGGAACGATCCTCAACGCAAGTAGTGCTCCAGAGACGAACTACAACGCAGATTCCTCAACCCACAGCCCGTTTCAGCAATTGACGTCGAACGAAGCAGTCGACAACCACTTGCTGAGATCCATGAGGACACATGTATTGCAGATCATGGATCAAAGAGCAGGCAGTCCTCCCGACGTAAGAAACGAGGCTCTCACGTTACTATGGAGCCCTTTAACTCCAGCGGGAGGACCGGGTGAGGTCCAGATGCAACTAAAGTGCAGCACAGCCTGGGATAGGGGAGATTCCCCGATCGCCTCCCAGTCCGAAGAATCCGAGACGCGAGTCGCTTGGGGAATGCAGACCGCTCATGGCTTTCGGATAGCTCTGCCGCAACTTTACCATCGCCATCAATTTCAGCGTCCATCCACGAAATCGACGTCGGAGTAAGCACAGCCTGGGAGAGGGGAGATCCTCCAAGCTTGCCCCTGTTCGCGAAGTCTGATACTCCACGTCGCTTGGCGTATACAGACTGCCTGAAGGCACCGAACGGCTATGCTGAATACTCACAAGCTCAAAAAGACGGAGTAAATACAGCCTGTGGGAGGGAAGATTCTCCAAGCTTCCCCCTGTCCGGAACGTCCGATATAAGCCGCTTGCAGAATATATCGGAGGCGGACGGCTGTATTACCGTCTCTCAGACTCCTGAAGACGAAGAACAGCCAAGCCTTCCAAGGAACAGCGAGAGAAAGATCGACAATCTGGTGACGGCACAACTGGGGGACAGCATGCCGATTATCTCGCAACTCTTTGACGCATCAACGCAAACAGAAATTGAGCGTCGTTGCGAGTGTAAGTGTAATCGGACGCGCAAATTGGAGGAGGAGAAATTTAGACGCTTAAGCAAAGAAGTGAGACGGCTGCACGACAAGCTGCACCAGCTACGAGTGCAAATGTCGTCGCTTGACGATTCAGCTGCGTCTAACGAGATCCGAGTTGCAGGCGCAACCAAGCGCTCTGCCAAGTCGCGACCTCGATCGGGCCAAGGGACTAGAGACAACCTCAAGTCGTTCCAAAGCCCGCAAAAGTCCAGCTCGACAGAGGAAAAGGAGGCGTATGCATCGGCCACGCAATGACCTCCAAGGTCACCCAAAGGAGACCAACACAAGAAACCCTCGAGCGGACCCGGTTCGAACCAAGTGATGGGTTCGAATCCGTGGACGACGGTATTTTCTCGACGCCGCAAACGGCGGTCAACTAAGCCAAACTTGGCCACTCGAGAATACCGCTCATCAAGGTCGAAGAACAGGCTCGGATCATATAACTCCTCACCACCGAGTCTAACCAGAAAATTGTGTTGGACGTGCCAATCATCGACGCATCTTCACTGGGCCAGTCCGGAGTGGCAACAGCGTCCGAAGAGGACAAGAAGACGAGACGACCTCCAAAACGCCCTTCCGAAGAGGAGCGAAGGCGGTCGTCGACCGGAGCCGCAGCGCCATCAGAGCCGACAGCTTCCGGTCCGTCAAGCGTGATATGATGGGTCTCGACCACCATTGAAGTTCAACGGACTCACGGTGAAGAGCGACCCACCGTGCGCATGCGTACGATCCCTCGACGTGAATCAAGTGGTTGCAGCTTCGATGCAAGCGGTAACCAGCGCGTATCCGGGCCTGTCGCTCAGCTCGTCAACGCCGCCGTTGACGTAAAGTCGTGTTGAGCGAGAGCCTCGGTATCGAGTTACTTCTCTCCCGCTACGCAACGTCTGGGACAGGGGTATAGCGGAGTTCCAGGATAAAATACGGAGAAAATAAGAATCTCGGTTCTCCGTATTCTATCGAACTCGTTTGACTCTCGTTCCCGCGAATTCGTGCATCTCGAGCGTTTGTTGACATCGCTCGAACGATGTATTCGCAAGCTGCGCGTGGGGACTGCGCGACTTTGGCGGTTGCAAAGTCGCGCTCGATTCATTTTTGAATCAGATTCTCTCGGGCTTTCAAACCGCACGTACACGAGTTAATTTGATCGTCCGCGAAGAAAACGGTATCGTGCGTTCCTCACCGGTGCAGAGCAGCGCCCGTACACGTACAGACCACGAAGAGCAGCGCACGTGAGCAATCCGAGCCCCTCCTGGGATCCGAAGCGTCTGTACGTGAACACTGGACGTTAGGACTCGGCCTGAATACTCCGAAGTCGACCGGAGGATAAGGCCTGACGCAGGAGCGGATTCGTGAGCGAGCGACGAGAGGAGTGCACTCCTCTCCCGGTATGCCTCTTCGTACTTCCCGCGCAGCGATTTATTTGTGTATTTTCGACTCGCAGCGGCGAGTGGCCGGTGGTGCGTTCACCGGCCCAGCGAAAACAAATACCTTGATCCGCACGCGCTGAGCGGCTGATCCCGTCTTCTTGTCGGCGCGCAACGCGATGTGTTTTTGATGTAAATGATTATTTAGAATAGACCTTGTTCTTGTGCTGTGAAATAATTGAGGCTATTCTTCATTTATCGACCTTAACCTAACCTTGTCCCGGATACCGCCGCCTCCGCGGGAAAACGACTCCGCTGGTCGTTTTCATATCTGTGCATAGCGGCCGTGCGCTTTACTCTTTGAGCGCGCGCTTTTAACTCAGCGATCCAACTAGTTGGAAAGCGAAGTTCGCGTGCGATCTTCGCGTTGTTTTCGGGATTCCAGGAGCAGATCCCCGGGCAAGTCATTTTAGTCTGACACCCGCGGCACCGTGTTCTAGGGCATCGCTGGCCTGTGGCTTTTTGGGATCTTACCCCACTAGCCATCCCGTTACAGTATATACTGATTTCATGCATTAGATTGATGGCCTACCAGATGCATTTCGCATACGTTACGAAATTTAGCGTACGTTACTCAAGCAGAGAAAATCATTTGCATCGGCAAAAAATTTTTCTGTTAGTTTTTCTAAAAAGAACGCTCGTACATCCGATAAAGATCAGAATTTCGTGTCAATGACTGGAGATTTTTCGAAAAATACAATATTATAGAAACGAAAAATTACAATTGAAAATCAGATTTGACAATATGACGATGTTATTCTTAATAATGTATGCAACAGCAGAAACAATAAGTTCTGTCTGGTTTAAATTTCTTTGAAACCCTGAAATCTACTCATCACATACTAATGATTTTACAGTCGCTTTTATTTTAAATAATATGAAAACTCAATTGTTGCCGAATCTTAATGCGATTTTACACACGTATATCGTACATATAATATCACCACGGAAAATTGTGATTTGAAAAAAAAAATGGAACAATTTCCATCTGAAATATCTTTAGAATTTATGAACCAATCTTTGCAGCGAACAAACTAGTGCGATAAATGTGTAAACTCTCCCACTTATCAAAACTGATATTATATTTGAATCTTATAATTACTCCACCTATCCATAGAAAAAGAAATTTGATTATTTTTACAAATTGGTTTTCTCTCTGAGAAAAATTAAGATCAACAGTATGTAACAAATTATAAATCTTTTCATGACATACATCAAAAATATTTCAAAACCATATGTATCTTTCTATTTTTTAGATTAATCTATTACATAAAATCACGTTTTAGTCAATACTAGATTATAACTATTAACGCCACTTTTCTTACATTATGAAGAATTTCACTTGGCTTTAAGTACCTTAATTATTTAACGTATAACTAACATTAGTTTTAATGTACAAAAAAAGAAATAAACAGAATTAGAAAAATTACTCTTAAACGAAAAAACAAATATTTACCATTAATTATAATTTCTTTTATTGAAAAGTTGATTTTAACGCTTTATTTACTCATCTATTATAATACGAGCTATAAGTGCGCCAAATTGGAGCGAAGTGGGAAAATCGGGAAAAGATGGCCCGCGCCCGGCTGGCGTTGGCTCGCGCTGTTCGCGCAACTCCGCTACGCTCGAACATGTAATATAGATATCCATTCATATACGCGCGATCAGTGCGACTTGAGTCGAGACGGAGTGGGCGAAGCGGTAGAAGGTGATTCGGCTGACGCAGCTCACGATAGTCGGCGGCGATCGAACAAAACTGTATACAGCGTGCGATCAGTTCCTGGAATCGCTGCGGAGCCGGGGGAATCGGAGAGAGTCGGCACGGTCGCACGGCCCCCGCTGGCTCGCGTGAGCCCGCTGCGCTCGAACCTCGAACATGTGAGAGTGTCCGCCGCAGAAGCGGGTCAGCAGGCGCGCGCGGCGCATTTTCGGGCGCAAAATACGCTCTGTTTATTTCACTTGTAATCGTATGTGGAGTCTCTCACAAAAAATCAAAAGACATATATCAATAGATTTTTTCCTGCTCTTTCCAATGGTGCTATGCTTGTTACTCCGAAACGCTTTCTTCTGGTCGGAAATTGAAGTTGAAAGTTCAAAGCCATTTTTCTCACAGTATATCGTGTTCTTTTTTCAAAATGCATTTTACCATTGGAAAGTACAAGTCTTAAGCTTCAAGACCGTAATTTTTCGAGTTGGAGAAATTAAGAATTCAAAAGTAATAAGATTAAAGAGGTCTTTCAGAAAACGATGCTTTCATTGTATAAGATGTGGCGTAATCATTTTACTATAATAATAATAATTAGTGTAGTTTGACGACAATAGTAATTTACCATAAAAGATCGGATTCTAAAATTGAACACAAAAGAATGATAATTTTTTCAGACTTTTTTAATTCATGATGCCGTAGCACTTCACCTAATGCAAGAAATAATAATTAATTTAATTAAAAAATTTTTTGATTTCGTTAAAGAAGTAAATGTTTAAAAAATACACAACTTCTAGAATCTTCTTCATCACTATGAAGATTTTTCTGTTGAAGTGGCATTGTCATCGGACTGCTCACGGAGAAAATAGATGTGATGGAATTGGTGCTTTCGTAAAAAGTAATGCTAGGCGGGCAAGTCTGCGGGAAGTATCCGATAATTATATACCAACGCCACAAGATCTTTACCAGTGGGTAACAAATTATTTTGAAAATATTATTTGCTTTTTTTCATCAAAAGATGAATATTTAGAAACTATACATAAACTGAAACAACAGTTAGATTCAGCAAAAATAGTGCCTGAAACTCCATCGTTTCACTACATCAAATTATTAGCAGATACCGAAAAGTTAGATTTAAAACTATTTTCAGCATCAAGAACTTCCCAATGGTATCATACCTATTCGAATAAAAAAAAAATTAGAAATTTAACTAGAAATTAACAGGATTGAAAGAGCTCGCTCGGGCGCAGCGCGAAGAGTACGTCCGGCCGCTCGTCGCTGTCTTTTTAATCTTGTTACTGTTCAACCCTTCATTTCTCGAACTCAAAAAATTAGGTTTTGTAGCTTAAGAATTGTACTTTCGAATGATCAAATGCATTTTCCAACAAAAACATGATATACTTTGAGAAAAATGACTCAGAACTTTCACCTTGAATTTCCGACCAGAAGGAAGCGTTTCTGAGTAAAAGCAATAGCAACATTGGAAAAAGCAGGAAAAAATCTATCGATAAATGTCTTTCGTCTTTTTTCTTAGAGACTTAGCATACGATTATATGCAAATTGAACAGAGCGTATTTTACGCTAAATATGCACCTCCCATTAGATGTACTATATGATGCGCGATCAGTATGACGTGTGACACTGCCTCTGGCCGGTGAAGAGTGGGGGAAACGTCAGCTCGGCAAGTGTAATCAGAAAACGACGCAAAACACATGTACGCTTCTATTTGCCGAGCGTCGCTAAGTACATGACGCCCGTGATTCCTATTTATTTATTTTCTTTAATAGACTAATTACATTGTCGATATTTACGGTTTTAACTATCTATTCCTTGATGTGAGAGTTTAATTTTCCAACAAGTTATTTACGTTTTGTCATTTTTTTCATTTACGTAAACAATGAACATTCGTTATATGATATTATAGACAAATTATAAATTTGTATACCCTGTAAAAGATCAAATTTTAAATTGAAATCATCACACGATAATTATGTGTTGCTACTGCCAACAAAGAAAATATGGAAATATTATATTATAGACGCTTTAAAATATAATCATAATTTTAAATAGTTTTATTTAAACATCAATTTAAATCTTAAGGTAGTTCTGTAATCTATCAAAAAGTGGGTTTCGAAAGTAACAAAACTCTAGCGAGTTCTTTAAAATCTGAAGAATTGTTCTCTATTTTTTTAAATATATGTTGCCAACCTACTTTTAGAGATAAAAATTATTGAAATCAGTCATTTTTACACGACAGTTAATAGGAATCACATCAATTGTGATGGAAAGTAATAAAGTTTGTTACTTTAAAAGTTGGTTTTCAAAAATAAAAAAGTATGTTATTAAATAAGAAATTCTGCACTTTCTTATGAGTACAAAAAAAAAATGTATCATGCCGATGTTTTTAAAACGGTATTTATTGTTGAGAACAAAAAATCGCTGTTTTCCTAACCTATTTTGCGCTAGTACGGGAATCACGCGTTTGTGCAATTAGAAATTATTTATTTTCTACTCTATGTTTATATTATCCCTTTACTTAATATCATATAAGTTCAAAAGTAATTTATTCACACATGATTTGACTAATTAAAACCTTATATAATACTTATTGTTCCTTGATCGCTGCATTGACTCACGAGTCCTTACAGTACTACCTTACCTATAAACTAGAAATGCCTCCATTTGATTAACATGCTAACCAAGAGAGTTGTTCTATTCAAAATAGTTTAATTTTATTACGATATCGCTTTAGATTTTCCAAACATGAACTATTGACAGCAAATCATTTATTAATCAATAATCGCTAAGGACAAATTATAGCTATCAAAATTGTTTTGTTTTTTTATTAAATAGTGAAAACCTTAATACTACTTGATGTTTATTAATAATACATAAATAATATGAGCTTTAATAGTGTATAAAATGGAAAAATGATGTATTAAAAATTGAAAAGGCGATTTTTGAGATACAAACTGTTTAGGGAAAAAAAAGATTTCAACAATAACTGAAAATTGACTGAGAAAGGAAGCAGTACAGGGACAAAGCGCATTTTCGGACCAGTAGTGGGACAGCAATAAAAAATCTACGATAAACACTTACGACGATAATGTTATTAATTTATTAGCATTAGTTATGGTGTTTACTATGTAGTCACTTCGTTATTTTGATGAAATTAGTGCATAACATGGTACCAATTTTTCGAGGCTAATTTTCCGAATGCGTATAGCGAAATCCTTGTCCCACTTTCGGTACCTCTTCATTTCCACATCACACTAGAGGAACAGTCAGACACACGTTAACACTATTGTTATCTTCTTTGAATGCCATTATTTTAAAACACCAGCAACGAAAAAAGACTTGTTTTTTTAAATAAATCTCGAAACACGAGCTATCTGCTCAGGTGATAAGTTTACATGTATTATGCTTCGTTTTGGTACTAGAAAAGATTATAAAAAAAGTATACTCGAAACTGTCCCACTACTGCAAACCTTACCATATGTATCACTAAGCCATATTTTAAAAATATTATTTGGCTTTTATAGCAATAATAAAACCGAATCAATACTGCCTTAAAAAAAAGAAAAAAAAGAAAAAATATAATAACAAAAATCGAAAAATTAATAAGATACAATATCTCCTACGAATTATAAAGTTTCAGATGAAACCGTTTTTGAGTAATTGCGGATTGAAAAAACTATTACAAAATCTACATTTCAAATATATTTGTACTCATCTGTTCAATCAGAAAAAAAAACGAAAAAAAAACAAGAATTTTCGAATTAATAAACTCCCGGAACTGATTTATTTCCGGTATTTTTCGTGTATTTTCCGCTATTTTAGCCCATTTGCACACCCCAAGCGAAACGCTCCGGATCGATTTTCATATAGGCAATTTTTTTAAAAGGCTACGACAACATTTGGAAGAAATATCAGTCATAAAATTTGTCTTAAATTAATAAACTCACGAGACATGACTTTTTCTCGGTGTTTAGCGTGTATTTTCCGCTATTTTAGCCCCTTTGCACTCCCCAAGCGGAAGGTTCCAGATCGATTTTCATATCGGCAATTTTTTTCCAAAGCTATGGCAACATCTTGAAGCAATTTCAGCCATAAAATTTGTCTTAAATTAATAAACTCACGAGACATGACTTTTTCTCGGTGTTTAGCGTGTATTTTCCGCTATTTTAGCCCCTTTGCACTCCCCAAGCGGAAGGTTCCAGATCGATTTTCATATCGGTAATTTTTTCGAAAGCTATGGCAACATCTTGAAGCAATTTCAGCCATAAAATTTGTCTTAAATTAATAAACTCACGAGGAACGAATTTTTCTCCGTATTTTTCGTGTATTTTCCGCTATTTTAGCCCCTTTGCGCCCCCCAAACGAAAGGTTCCGGATTCATTTTCATATCGGCAATTTGTTTAGAAGGCTATGGCAACATCTGGAAGAAGTATCAGCCATAAAATTTGTCTTAAATTAATAAACTCACGAGAGATGATTTTTTCACGGTATTTTTTTCGTGTATTGTCAGCTATTTTAGCACCTTTGCACCCCCCAAGCGAAAGCTTCCGGATCGAATTTCATACCGTGTAACGGCTGGCGCGTCTGTGTGTGTAAATGTGCGCGAACCCGGAGCTCGGATCGAGTCGACCTCCGCCGGACGCTCGAGATACACATGGGTAGATCCCCGAAAACGTAAACATGCCACGGCCTTGGTGAAGGCAAGGCCGACGATTTCGGCATGAGGATTCGCGAATAGAGTCGGGCTTGTCCTCGTATTTGTCCGAGGGCTTACGTGTGTGTGTGTGTAGTTGCGCGCACGTGTAGCTGTGCGAAAAGTACCGAGCGCAACTACGACACACAATAAGCCTCGAAATGAAAACTCGCGACAAGCTTGCGCGAGGGGTAAGGAGAGCGAGAGACAGAGCCCGGCTGTATTGCTTTTGTCGCCGTGGTAGCTAGCTGCCTTCTATCCGCGACGAAAGCACGAGTTCTCCTTTGATTGTGGAGTCGTGGGATTTCACCAGTGCGAAGAGAGAGAGAGAGAGAGAGAGAGAGAGAGAGAGAGAGAGAGAGAGAGAGAGAGAGAGAGAGAGAGAGAGAGAGAGAGAGAGAGAGAGAGAGAGAGAGAGAGAGAGAGAGAGAGAGAGAGAGAGAGAGAGAGAGAGATATAGATAGATACGATTTATTTGCCTTCGCGGCAAAATAATTAATACAGAATTTATACAGTGTATAACTTAAAATAAAATACAGTAAAATAAGATATAATAAAAATATATAAAAATAAAAGTAATACAACCTGATACAAATATATAAATTATACATAAAAATATGTTTGTCTACGAAGACCTTCAATTACGATAAAAAAATAATAAAAAAGAACCATATGATAAAATAAAAATAAAATACATAAAAATCATTAAAAATCACGAGGACCCTTCATTAAGACAAAATAAATAAATAAAACTAGAGAAAATATCACAGCTGGTACTATACGCTAAAAGGAAAATATTACAGTTATACATTAACCATTTCATAAAATATCACAGTAAGGTATCACAGCCGCTTAGTCAAAAAATCACAGATCAAAGTTAATCCGCAGTCTAATACTAAACTAGATAAAGGTCCCCGCACTGGCAGCTCTAAGCATCCTTATAGAGAGGCTAGGCGTCGAGATCAAGCAGGTGTTGGCGCACAGCCCTCTTGAATGATGAAAGTGATGGAAGGTAGCGCAGGGAGGGGGGGAGGGAGTTCCAAAAGCGGGCACCCTGAGCCAGAAATGCTCTATCACCCGTCTTATAGTTCAAGGCAGGGAAAGCAAGCTCCGGCTGCACTCCCCTGCTTGTTGGCCTAGGCTTGTGCACCGTAAAAAAGGCAGCCAAGTAACTGGGCTCACGCATCCGAATTATTTTATATAGTAGCAGGGCTGCGAAGTAGAATCTGCGTGAGTCCATACGGAGCCAGCCCAGACGTCTCAAGCAGGGGGTGATATGCTCATCCCTCCTAGCCCCAGTAACGTACCTCACACATGAATTGCTCAATCTTTGCACTCTCGCTCGCTGTTCGTCAGACGCGTCCAAGTAGAGAGAGAGACGCAAGGGGCGCGCAAGCCAGCACCTGCGCCCGCCTCCACGCCGAGACTACTGAGGAGGTAAGTCCTGGCCAGGCGAGCGCGCGCTTCCCCCGCGGACGACGAGCGTCCAGGAAGCGGAGACGGGCGAGCGAGCGAGGCCGCCGAAACGCGCGGGGGCTTCGATCGTGCTCGGCGATCGGCCGACGTGGCGCGGGCCGCCTTTGGCACGTACGTGTATGCGACCGAGCTCATC
This sequence comes from Torymus aiolomorphi, assembly GCA_036365515.1. Taxonomy (NCBI): domain Eukaryota; kingdom Metazoa; phylum Arthropoda; class Insecta; order Hymenoptera; family Torymidae; genus Torymus; species Torymus aiolomorphi. The sequence goes on from CM070875.1 coordinate 71,855,888, forward strand.
CGTACTTCGCGTGCGCGGGCGCACCACCCGAACCGGCGCGTACTTATAGCACGCGCCGCGTGTGTAATTCGCAAGTCGCCTCAGGGGCAATAAAGACAATTGTTGCATTGATTTTACTTGCTCACGTATTCTATTTCGCATACCCGATCCCAATTCCTAATTCGGTGGCACGGTGATGAATACCGGCAGCCTCCGCGGTCGCGAGTACGCAGTACTCGCGTGATAACTGAGCAGCTAAGGCAGCACGCTCGAGAGAGAGCCCGACGACGAAGTCACGCGTTGAAACGGGTCGAAAAGGCGCAGCTGCTGCTGAAAGCAGCTGACGGCGAGCAATAGTGCGGAGCTGATGGGCTGCTAATCGCCGAGGGTTTGCACGAACTCGTGCTAGTGCTTGTCTATTGCTGCGCCGTCCATGGGCAAGTCTGCTTTGAGATATAGCGCACCGAGGACAGGTTTTGCCCCGTTACCACCGCAAATTCTTTTTGCAAGGCTATGGCAACATCTGGAATATATATCAGCCATAGAATTTGTCTTAAATCAATAACTCACGAGAAATGATTTTTTCACGGTGGTTTTCGTGTATTTGCCGCAATTTTAGCCCCTTTGCACCCCCCAAGCGAAAGGATCCGGATCGAATTTCTTTTCTTCAATTTTTTTCAATGGCTATGACAACATTTGGAAGAAATATCAGACATAAAATTTATCTTAAATTAATAAACTCACGAGACATGATTTTTTCTCGGTGATTTGCGCGTATTTTTTCGCTATTTTAGCCCATTTGCACCGCACAAGCGAAAGGTTCCGGAACGAATTTCTTTTCACCAATTTTTTTACGAGGCTATGGCAACATCTGGAAGAAATATCTGCCACAAAATTTGTCTTAAATTTATAAACTCACGAGACATGATTTTTTTTCGGTATTTTTCGTGTATTTTCCGCTATTTTAGCACATTTGCAACCCCTAAGCGAAAGGTTCCGGATTCATTTTCATATCGGCAATTTTTTTACAAAACTATGGTAACATCTTGAAGTAATTTCAGCGATAAAATCTGTCTTAAATTAATAAACTCACGAGAAACGGTTTTTTCTCGCTATTTTTCGTTTATTTTCTGCTCTTTTAGCTCTTTTGCACCCACTAAGTGGAAGGTTCCGGATCGAATTTCAAATTGCCAATTTCTGTATAAGGCTATGGCAAGATCAGGAAGAAATATCAGCCATAAAATTTGTCTTAAATTCATAAAGTCACGAGAGATGATTTTTCTCGGTATTTTTCGTGAATTTTATGCTATTTTAGCCCCTTCGCACCCACTAAGCGAAAGGTCCGGATCGAATTTCTTTTCGCCAATTTTTTTACAAGGCTACGGCAACATCAGGAAAAAATATCAGACACAAAATTTGATTTAAATTCATAAACTTACGAGAGATGATTTTTTGACGGTATTTTTCGTGTATTTTCCGCTATTTTAGCATATTTGCACCTACCAAGTGGAAGCTTCCGGATCGAATTTCAAATCGCCAATTTCTGTATAATTAATAAACTCACGAGACATGATTTTTTCTCGCTGTTTTGCGAGTATTTTTCGCTATTTTAGTACCTTTGCACCCCGAAAGCGAGCGGCTCCGAATAGAATTTTTTATCGACAATTCTTTTACAAAGGCTATGGCAAGATCAGAAAGAAATATCAGCCATAAAATTTGTCTTAAATTCATAAACTCACGAGAGATGATTTTTTCATGATATTTTTCGTGTATTTTCCGCTATTTTAGCCCATTTTTTTTATGGGTAGTTTGTATGGTCAAATAATAATTCCAGCAATAAAAAATTTGGAAATGTCAAACGCCGCGGAGAGAGAATTTTTTTTCCGTCACAACTCCTATATAATCAGCTGTTTGAAGGTTTCCGGTTTCCTAGAGGAAGCTTTGTGATAGTAATTTTTTGAGTTATTGTAAAAACATGTTAGAAGTGTTATTGGAGGTGTTAGGAACCAAAATACATGATTTTTGAAAAATGTCTGTATGGATGTGTGTGTGTGTGTGTGTGTGTGTGTATAGCTGGATCTCAGCTTCTACTCGATCGATTTTAATCAGACAGGTCTCATTTTTTTGTTTTTTTTTTGTGTGATGGCGGGCCAAAATCGGTTTTCGATTGGGCTGATTCGTTTTTGTTTTATTTCGAATTTTCGATTTTCTCAAAATTTATTTTTGATTTTTTTTTTAATGATCGGATTTATATTTTTGAATCGGATGGGTAGTATTCGAAAGAGTGTAAAAAAACCTATAATTAAAAAAAAAAATTCTCTAGCTCTCACAGTTCTCTTGTTATTGATAAAAATGTGTTTTTTTTTAAAGCCTGTAACTCACAAACTAAACGGTCCATTTTTTTTTGAGGAAAATCACGATAATGCACAATATAAATAGCTATAATCTGTAAAAATTTGAAAAATGAAAAAAACGCTTTCTCTATGCCCGACGTTTACGGAAGTAAAATTGACTTAATCGCTTTAAAATTCCTTGTAGAGGTAGATTTTGTATAGTTCTCGGACGAGTTCTTTGGGAAAAATATTTGGTCTAAAAATTTCAGAGATATTTGAGGTTAAAATTTTTTTAACCTTTTTTTCAAATCGTAATTTCTCGAGAACGGCTCTATGTATCTGGATCGGATGGGTAGCATTTAAAAGATAATTAAAATACCTATATTTAAACAAAAAAATTGTATTCCTAGCTTGTAGCGGTTCGTTTGTTATTAACAAAAAGAAAAACCTGCTTTTTTTAAAAAAAGGTTATAACTTCCTAATCCTATCACTTATCTTAAAAAATAATGCATTAGTTATGATATCAATTTATTCGTGATTTGATTGGTGGGAGTAATGGGTTGCTAGGTTAAAAAAAAGTGGTGCAGTTTTGATAAAATTACAGTGTGCTAAGCGCGCTTAGAGATTACTACAGTGATGTGATGTGATGATGTGTTGTATGTATATATTATTTTTAACCTGGGATATTTTTGCCCGTTGATATTCTTCATTTGGGTGTACATAGTTTGTAAAAATGAATATATCTCTTGTAAGAAGTTGGAGTAAATTAAAAATATTAAAATATTTATTTACGTACTATAAGCGTAAAATTCAATTTTTCATCAGCAACCCATACACATATTCGCGTTTTACTTTATGTTAAGGTCTAATATAACGAAAAATAATGCTCGCAAAACGAGCGTAAAGCGGTCGTAAAGTTCAACTTTACGCTCTTGTAACAAAAACTAATATTAATCTCAAAATACAAAAGCTTTATATTTTCTTTAAAAAAAAAACGCGCCATGATATCTACCGCTAGGTGGTGTGGAAATGATATCAAAACAATAAATAGATGATAATAACGTATATATTTTTCCATGCGTATGTTTCTCAGTCGAAGGCGATGACGAACGATGAGCGTTGAATTTTTGATTAATAAATGTAAAATAAATGGAAAATTCTCAAAGACAAATAAATTTTTTTAACTTTGAAAATTTTTGAATCAAAGCTATAACAAAATTTTCTGCTTTTTTTTAATAAAAACACAAGTTTTTTTTAAATAACTTTTTTTATCAAAAGAAATAAAGGTAATCTCTTGACAATTTAATTAAATAATAATATATTGTAATAAATAATTGTAATAATTGGTTAAAATTTCAAATTGATCAAATATTCTCTGAGATATCAGTATTAAAAAATATTAAAAAAAAATTTTTAATCTCGAATATCTGGTCGTGATGATCATTTTTTTGTTTTTTTTGTGGGCAATGAATTTTTTTTTTGTAAAATATAAAATTGTCTAATAATAATTGTTTTTTAATGATAAAAAATAGAAAGAGACAAAATAGGAAGTCATAAACCATTTAACATAGTCTCACCGTACAAAATAAAGTATTAACTTTTAAATATTGGAATTAAAAATAAATTAAAGGGATCAGTAAATTAAGTTTGAGGAAGCTACGTGCCAATGAATTGGCAGCGGTTTTCTTTTCCGTCACGATCCCTACATAATCGGCTGTTTGGGGGTTTTCCGGGGAGTCGAATTTTTTTACGGGTAGTTTGTATGCTCAAATAATAATTCCAGCAATAAAAAGTTTGGAAATGCCAGACGCCGCGGAGTCAGAATTTTGTTGTCGTCGCGACCCCTACATAATCGGCTGTTTGGGGTTTTTCCGGGGAGTCGATTTGTTCGTAATTTTTTTACGGGTAGTTTAGTTTGTATGCTCAAATAATAATTCCAGCAATAAAAAGTTTGTAAGTGCCAAATGCCGCTGAGAGAGAATTTTTTTACCGTCACGATCCCTATAAAATCAGCTGTTTGGAGGTTTTCCGGGGAGTCGATTTGGTTGGTAATTTTTTTACATGGAGTTTTCATGCTCAAAAAGTAATTCCAGCTTTAAAAAGTTTGGAAATGCCGGACGCCGCGGAGTGAGAATTTTTTTTCCGTCACGACCCCTATATAATCAGCTATTTCGGGGTCTTCCGGGGAGTCGATTTCGTACGTAATTTATTTGTAAGTGGTATCCCCAATAGCCCTAACCGACTGTCTATGTCACTAAAATTTTGAAGAACATCAATAAGGTACAAATGAAATTATATTAAATAAATTTTATAAATTGAATTGTCTTACAATTACCTGATTTAATTTAGTGCTTCTTGTTTCAAAACTTTCTGAAAATTGTTTTCATTTTCCATTTTATATCCGTTCCATTTCATCACATATAATTTTGATGTATTCGAAATTTTAAATTTTCGAAACTTCTAATTTTGCTCGTGCCCGACCCTGTCTCTACGTCTCTGTCTCGACGGCTCTGCCTTTACTTTCCTGTCTCTACGTCTCTGTCTCTACGTCTCGGATTCCACGTCTCTGTCTCCACATCTCGGTCTCCACGTCTCTCTCTCCGTCACCACACGCCTGTCTCAATATCTCTGTCTCCACGTCTCTGTCTCCATGTCTCCATTTCTATGTCTGTCTCTACGCTTTTGTATTATAGTCGGTAACAATATTAAATGATAATGGAAAATTTTTTATGCATTTTTTTAGTTCACTGTTCAGACAAGGGGAATTCATATTCAACTTTCCACACGGGCCATGTATCATAAATTGTTTTACAATATCAAATAATCTTGGATATTCCACTACGTCAGGAATTTCAACACTTATCAACATCATTTGCAGTGTATAGTTTATATTCTTTATCAACGAAAAGAAGATTTAACTTTTCCATTAAATACTCTTGCTACTAGATCAGCTCTATTAGTAACCAAATAATGTTTTGATAAGTCTTCTTGAAGTTTTTGCCAATTTGGATTACAAGTCATTGTTATAAAATAATCTGATTTACCAAGTTTCTAGACGATTGTCATTGAAATTGATTGCCTGAAAATGATGATGGTAATATCACCATTTTTCCAATTCTTAATCTATCATTTCCACTTTTTTTAAAAATAAATAATCCATAACGCTTTTATATAAATCTGTTCTTAGTAGATGTTGATTTTGTTTCAAGAAATGTAATCTTGAGCCTTCTACATTTACCCATTCATTTACAATATACTGATGAGTTAACTTTCCCAAATTTTGAAATGAACTAAAATCAGTTCGAATACAAAATTTATAGCAATCAAATTGCAGCATTATAATATTACTGTTGCAATTACGTTGTTTTACATTCGGCATCCGTCCAAAACCACCATTAGGAAATATAAGAGCGTAAGTCATGGGATCTACATGTTTACTAATACAAGATATATTGATAGGTTTTTCATTGCTTGAATAAATGCATATCGCCGGTGTCTGTGAAAAAAAAATTTGTGCTCAAACGTTATGAAAAAAACACGGAATTCTAAAAGGCTATGAAAAAAAAAATTTTTTATGTAACGCCGTAAAAACAAACACATGCACATAAGACGCCGTGAAAAAAAACACACGTGCGTAAGACGCCGTGAAGAAAAACACCCGTGCGTAAGAAATAGCGTTAATTTACATAGTATTTTTTTTCATAGCATTGCTACGGTGTGTGTTTTTTTTCACGGCATCTCGAGAGCAAGGGTTTTCTTTTACAGCGTTAGTCCATACAATACTTTTTTCATGGCGTTCTCATCAAACTGTTTTTTTTTCACGGCACTTAAAGAGAGGGTTTTTTTTTCACACCAGTTTTGGGCGTGTTTTTTTTCACAGACACCGGCGATATATCGCGGTTAACTGGGGGTAACCCTTCATCGCCGACAAAAACCACGTCAATTTCATTGTATTTGGCACTGTATATCGATTTTTATCAAGATCTACTTTTTCAACTTCGTAAATCATTTTATACTATTTCGCATAAATATTTATATCTCTAAGCAACTTACATTTTGATAAAGTATTTTTTTCATGAGAAAAACTTTTTTTTTCTAAATTTTATGAATTTGTATGAATTTTTATGGTTTTTCCCATAAAACAAATACTTTATCACAAAATGTTTATAAATTTAGAGCTTATTACCATAGGCGGATATATTACAAGTAATTCCCAATTTGGCCCATCAAAATTCATAGACCAGCTGCAAACAAAAACTACACAGAAATTTTTTTTTCAACAATGACATAATTCTGCATAAGTTGAGGGACCTATCTTTCGCGGCTCTGTATGAAAAATAAGTTATATTAGTAAAACATATAATTTGTTTTATATTATTTATAGTTAAATTTTTTTTTTTGGGGGTAATTTTGGCCTTAGGGGCCACTAGGAAGAAGACCACCATAAAAAATAAATGTATATTTTACATTAATTTAATTATAATTAAATCAAGTTTATTCTGTTTATTATCTTCATGAAAATTTCGAAATCATTAACACTATATAATATATTTAATCTAACTAATTCACACATTAAAACGACGTCCCAATAAAGCATTTTAATAAATCATCCTTTCCCACTATTAACTATTAGATAAAATAAAAATTCTGATTCACGTAGGTTTAATAATAAAAAAATCTTCTATCATTAAAACCCGTCCCAACTTCCGAAAATCGAATTGCCCTATCCAGATCCTCAATTAATAATAGAAATTTTCGTTATCACGCGCGCAAAGAGCCGTGGTAAACACAGCATTTTCCTTAAGGGGATGTGAGTACCGACGTTATTTTTCAAACGAGTACATCTCACGAAAATACCAATAAAATCATCCAAAAAAATCTGAGCATAGTATTTACATATACGGAGCGCTTGACAAACGTGTTTTTCCAAAAAAATTATGAGAATTTATTTAATTAAATAAAAACCATACTATCGGTAAGTAGGAATCTGCAATTGACCTACTTTTCAAACGAGCACTGCTAACGAAAATGCTAATAGAATCACTCAAAAAAAATCTGGATATAGTGTTTACGTGTACGAAGCGCTTGACAACCGTCTTTTTCCAAATAAACGTTTGAATGATGATTTAAAAAATATTGAAATTAGGGCTGTACATCACCTTAAGGCGGCGCAAATTTATTTATTTATTTACCAGAGTAAGTACAAAAGGTAAGTACATGTTTACATTATTCAGGATGTATAATCCAGCAGAGGAATTGTTTTCCAGTTCGCTGGTCCGGTATTCTTAAATCTAACTTAACCTAAGATTCTAGATAGAAATATAAGTTTTGTAACAAAATATAATATAATATAACAAATGTGATTAAACTTTTCAATATAAAAATATCTCTTTTCAATATAAAAATATCTTGGTTGCTTTTATTTCTAAATGTTTCTAAATGTTTTCTTTTACCCATTTCTTTAGCTTCCTTTTTTTACTATGTATGCTACTAATGGTCTTTAAATCGTTGGGTAAGCGATTGAATATCATTATTGCTCTAATAAAACTGTTTTTAATGCTAATAGTTTTGAGCCTTTTAGGAATCTGAATACTTTTATTTCTTTAGTTTTATTGGAGCTAAGGTATATTAACTTTAATTCATTGTAATGATAATCTAGTGATTCATACTCGAAAATTTGATCTAAGTTCATAGGATTTTTATTAGTGATAAATTTATTTTTATTAACTATTTTTAGTAATCTGATTTGTAGTCTTTTGAGCAAATTGATACTGTCCACATACGCACCTCCCCAGGCTATTATACCGTAGGAAATGACACTGTGGAAAAAGGCGTAGTATACCATACGTAAGCAGTCTGTTGACATAATCTTCGTTAGTTTATAAAACATGAAAATGAGATATTTAGTTTTGTTGTACATGTAAACAATGTGTTCGTTTCATCTCATGTTACTGTCAAAGACTATACCTAGATATTTGGTACTTTCTACTCTTTTGAGTTTTGTACTATTAATATTGATGTTAAGTTTTTCGGAGTGCTATCGCTTTGACTACCAAATTCTATATACACTGTTTTATCAGTGTTTAACGAGAGTTTATTCAGAGCTAACCATTTAGATATTTTTCGTAAAAAGTCATTCATTTTTGACTCTACTTCATGCCATGTTTTAGCTATTGAAATAACAGCAGTATCATCAGCATACGATATGATTGTGTCTTCCGGCATGTCTAATAATAAGTCGTTGATGTACAGTATAAATAGTAACGGTCCCAATATAGTACCTTGTGGGACTCCCGTTGTTACTGATTCAAATTAGCTGGTTTTGTTGTTTAATTTCACTCTTTGCTGTCTATTAGTGAGGTAGCTTTTTAATAGATTATAAGCATTTCCTCTTATTCCATAATTATACAATTTATCAAGTAGGATTTGATGATGTACAGTGTCAAATGCTTTAGCTAGGTCTAGGAAAGTTATCGCAATAGGAGTGCTAGTGTCAATGTTGTTGTATATCATATTGGATAATTGAACTAGTGCATCTTTAGTACTTCTATTTTTCCTGAAACCATATTGATTTTTTGTTAGCAAATCGCATGCATTGATAAAGTTAGTAATTCTATTATGTATAATTTTTTCAAAAATTTTTGCAATATTTGATATTAGCGAAATAGGTCTGTAATTGGTAGGGATATGTTTTTCTTTAGCTTTGTGTATTGATATTACTTCCGCTATTTTTAAAGCATCTGGCCACATTGCCTTTTCGATACATAGATTATAAATGTGAACAAATTGATCAACTATGTGGACACTTATGTTAGAGTTTTTAATGTTTTTGTGTTGATATTATCAATTCCACCTTTTTTATTGTCCATGTTGTTAATAATATTTAAGACTTCAATATGGTTTGTTGGAATAATAAAAATACTTTTTCTGTTCATTGGTGAGAGATTTATTTTCTCATTTCTTGGCTGCACTATTTTATCACTTATCTTTTTTCCTATTTCGCAAAAACATTTGTTCATGTGTTCAGCCATATCTGCTGAACCCGTGATTTTAACACTATTATCCATTATATATTTAATGTTTTTGTTTCTTTTGCTATTTTTCCCAAGTTTTTGATTTAATACGTTCCACAAACTCTTTGGGTTTTTCATCTTTGCCTGTATCTGCTCTCTGTCAAATGACTCTTTGGCTTTATTTATAATTTTCTTTAATATTAAGTTAAACTTTCTATAATTCTCTCTTTTCTTTGGATTATTTGGATCTTTTTTCCATAATTTGTAAAGTTTCTCTTTGGTTACGCAAGATTTAATTATAGCAGAGGTTATCCAATTTTTTCTTGGATACGGTATATTCTTTTTACAATCTTTTTTCGAATATTGTGCTTTACTTAGACATATTTTTATTTTACTGACTAGGTTATTTAGTGCTAAATTTGGCTCATTAATTAACGACAATTCTGACCAGTTAATTAATTTAGCTTCAGTCCTAAGTTTGTTATAATTTATACGATTTCATTGCATGAAATTCTTTTGTCGCTCTTATCTTATTTATGGACATGAAAATCGGAAAATGATCATTAAGCGGAATTTTTAAAATGAAAGTTTTATAGTTAATTTTATCTAGCTTAATAAAAATATTGTCTATGCATGTTCCTGAATTGTTGTTTCTATCAGATGGTCTGGTAATATTTCGAAAGCCTGGGCAGTAACCATGCTCTAATAAAATATGCAAAAATTCTTGGTTGATTGATTCATGATTAGAAATATCAAAGTTAAAGTCCCCTATTATAAGGTTATTTTTATATTTACTGTTATTATTTATCAAGTTCTTGAGTATTAATAGAAATTCCGATTTACTAATGTTATGTGATCTATACAGGGCGGATATCATAATTTCGTTATTATTTTCAATTGCAATTTTAGAGTTAATTATTTTGAGGTTATTTATAGTTAATACTTCTGTGGTATCAGTTATGTAGTCGCTTACGTAAATCACCAGGCCATCTGATATATTAATTTTACTGTTATTGTAGTACATATTGTACCCCGGTATACTAAAATATTCGTAATGCTCCAAATTCCATGTTTCAGTGCACATAATAATACAAGGTTTTATCACTAGACTCTTCAGGAATACTAATAGTTTATGAAAGTTCGCATTTAAACTCCTTATATTTACGTTTATAATTACTTCCTTTTCAAAAGCCATACATCTATTTAGTTCACTAAGATCATCGCAATTATAGTCAGTATTAATTATTTCATTCTGTAAGTCCTCAATTAGATTAAAGTTATTTTCCATGTAAGTTTTCAGTGGTAGCTTTAGATGTCCCTGGTATCGCTGGCAGTGATGAGCGCTGTGAGCCTGTCGAATCGCTGCTTGTTCTTATTACTCTTCTTGGTGTTATCGATTGTTGATTTATTGCGCGATCTACCTTACCAAAATACCGTTGGAAGGTAGGTTGCACAGGGTAAACAGTCATTTCTATGTATTTTTTAATTTTGAATTTTAATATTTCACATAGATCACTGTCGATTGCACAATGGTTTGTATTATAATTAGTTTTAAATTTTTCATTGCAAAAAAAAACAGTTCCGACATTTCATAATTTCACTAGTACACTTTGAGGTTATGTGATTTCCATTGCACTTAGAACACGTGTCTTCATTCTTGCCTTTTTTACTGTTATGCCCAAATCTTGAACATTTATTGCAAGGATAAGAATTTATAATATCGAATACTCTACAACTCTGATAACCAATAAATAATCTGCTCTTGTTGTCTATGTATACGTCCTTGACTGCTTTACTCTAATAGCTTAGAATAATTAGAGATGTGTAAGTATACACATGTAAAAAGAATAAAATCGATGATTGATAAGTTAGGCATCTTCCTTATCCTTTATCGACTGCCCGTAATAGCCATTAGCTTCATTTATTAATTAACATAAAAATATTCGGGAATTAGCTTCAATTGATAAAATAAACATTGTCTGCTTTGGCTTAATAACGCAGCCAGGGGGGTGTTGGGGAAATAAAAAATTGAGAACGATTAAGAAGCGGTTAGGGTCCTGATAGAATCGTCATTCCAGTGGCGCAAATGGTAGCGTAGCTGCCCGGTATGCAGAAGGTTGTCGGTTCGATCCCGACCTGGGCCGTTATTTTTTTCGTTCTCATTTTTTCATCCTATACGTTTACCTTTCCTTTCCTCATCCTTTAAAAAAAAAAAAATTCTTGACTGCACTTTATAATTATTAAAATAATTGTGCATTAATATCCTTGACTGCTTTACTCTAATAGCTTAGAATAATTAGAGATGTGTAAGTATACACATGTAAAAAGAATAAAATCGATGATTGATAAGTTAGGCACCTTCCTTATCCTTTATCGACTGCCCGTAATAGCCATTAGCTTCATTTATTAATTAACATAAAAATATTCGGGCATTAGCTTCAATTGATAAAATAAACATTGTCTGCTTTGGCTTAATAACGCAGCCAGGGGGGGTGTTGGGGAAATAAAAAATTGAGAACGATTAAGAAGCGGTTAGGGTCCTGATAGAATCGTCATTCCAGTGGCGCAAATGGTAGCGTAGCTGCCCGGTATGCAGAAGGTTGTCGGTTCGATCCCGACCTGGGCCGTTATTTTTTACGTTCTCATTTTTTCATCCTATATGTTTCCCTTTCCTTTCCTCATCCTTTAAAAAAAAAAAAAATTCTTGACTGCACTTTATAATTATTAAAATAATTGTGCATTAATATCCTTGACTGCTTTACTCTAATAGCTTAGAATAATTATAATTATTAAAATAATTGTGCATTAATATCCTTGACTGCTTTACTCTAATAGCTTAGAATAATTAGAGATGTGTAAGTATACACATGTAAAAAGAATAAAATCGATGATTGATAAGTTAGGCACCTTCCTTATCCTTTATCGACTGCCCGTAATAGCCATTAGCTTCATTTATTAATTAACATAAAAATATTAGGACATTAGCTTCAAATGATAAAATAAACATTGTCTGCTTTGGCTTAATAACGCAGACGGGGGGTGTTGGGGAAATAAAAAATTGAGAACCATTAAGAAGCGGTTAGGGTCCTGATAGAATCGTCATCCCAGTGGCGCAAATGGTAGCGTAGCTGCCCGGTATGCAGAAGGTTGTCGGTTCGATCCCGACCTGGGCCGTTATTTTTTTCGTTCTCATTTTTTCATCCTATACGTTTACCTTTCCTTTCCTCATCCTTTAAAAAAAAAAAATTCTTGACTGCACTTTATAATTATTAAAATAATTGTGCATTAATATCCTTGACTGCTTTACTCTAATAGCTTAGAATAATTAGAGATGTGTAAGTATACACATGTAAAAAGAATAAAATCGGTGATTGATAAGTTAGGCACCTTCCTTATCCTTTATCGACTGCCCGTAATAGCCATTAGCTTCATTTATTAATTACTTTTAGTTTAGGTTTATGGATTTGTTCCTTTTCAATTTTAATGTCAGTGTTCAGTAAATTGTTCAGAGTATTTTCAATTGTATTAATGCTATCTTCATTAGTGCAATTAATTATCACTGTGTCTTTGTTCTTGCAAGCTACACTTTTTGTCTGTATTATTTTATTTAGAGTTAGTTGTTGATTTACTATTTTTTCAATGTCGGTTGTATCTTTGCTGTTAGTTTTTTTTATTATTGGTTTGGTATTCTTTTAGTCTTTGGTTCTATATTAGCTGTTATTTCTGCGAAAGTCTTTATCTTATTGTTGTTATTGTTATTACCCTGCTTTTCTTTAGTAAGCAATTCATTTAATATTCTATTTTTGTCTTGTAATTCACTATTTAGTTGTTTCAACAATTGAATTTCAATTCTTAAAGATTGTGTTTCATTGTAGTCTTCGAACACAGTTTCATTAAGTCCTTTGTCCTTATCCTTCTCATTGTCCTTTTCAAGATCAATTTCATTAATAATTTCTTTTTTAATTTGTTCTTTTGTGAATAATTTAACTTGAGCTATTAATTCTTTAGCTTCTCTGCTCAAGGTACCATATGGCAAGTTTGAGGTTAGAGCTACGTTGGCATGGTCTTGGTAGATTATAAGTGTGTTGCTAATGAATTTAACAGGGCAACCGGCGTTATATTTTGTTACTATCTCCTTTGTGTGAAATACGTTTTCAAAAAAAAGACACAAAACTGCTCCAACTTGTAGTGTTGGATAACACTTATAGAATTTAGTAAGCGAGTCGTCGGGAGGCTTCTTCCCTCCCGGCGCCATGATGGCAAAATATAATGTTTTAATGTCGAGCGAGCGAGGTTGTACTGCTAGTAATTAATTAATTGAATAAAGGCTACAGCGGGATAAGATGTTCAAAATTGCACTCACCTGGATTTTTTTTTTGGGATTGACCATTCGAAAGTACATTATTGAAAACCTCTCTAGCCAAATTTTCAGCTCCCTAGGTGATGATTTCAGTCTCCTAACCTAAAAAACGTATGTTTTCGAAAACATTTTTTTCAGCTCGACCCTTTCTTTTAAAAAATCTGAAAAAATTCACGGACGTGTGTTTTTGAGCAAGAAAACAGCCTGATTTTTTTCCGATTTTTAGAAAAAAAATTGAGCTCAGAAAAATTTTTTTAAATTTTCAATGATTTTTTAGGTTATGTAGGTAATTTTTGGCAAACTTGTAGATCATGATTTTTTGTGTATTTTTTCCCGTTCTTTCAAATGGCGGTGTCCGAATTTGCGTTTTCGAGCCGGAACATACTCAAAATTCGAAAAAACCGATTTTTTAAGCATTTTTCCGATGTTTTTGACACATAACCTCAAAACCAATAGCTAAATAAGTGTTTATGAACAATTTTTTTTCAATTTCTTTCTATATCTTCGAATTCCACTGTCAGAACTACCATTTTTGCATCAAATAATGCTATAAAATCAAATTATAAACATTTTTTTCGTGTTTTTACCATGTTTTTGGAACATAACCTCAAAGAAGATCGTTCAATACGTGTTAGGGCATACAAAAATATTCTAAAAATTTTTAGAATCGAGTATTACTTCGTCGGTAGCTACAAAGGGCCTGATATAGCTTTTTAATTAATTATTTTTATTCAAATTCATTTGTAGATAAATAAAAATGAGTAAATATTTCTAATAGAAATTAATTATTATAAATATGTTATGAATATTTTTGTGCTTTTATTAAAACAATAAAATAAGTATGTACCATTTCATATTTGACCTTTATTCTTGCGAGAATTGTTTTTAGAAGTTCTATTTGACAAAATTGCATGAGTAATAATTTTTAATATTGAATTATAATAATATTTTTAATTCTCGTCACTATCTTCGTCTATTACAGGACCAATATCTGAAGTAGTAAATAATTCGGAAAGAACTTTCGCTCGTCTAATAATTTTTGACATATATCTTGCATTACTGAGATAATATATGACTACAGCAATGTGAGAACAGGATCCTACAGTTCTTAATCCATTGGCACAGTCACACGCATGGCGTAGGATACCGCTGTATCCAATTGAGTTAGGTTTGTATTCGATGTAGCATTTGTAAGTCTTACTGTTAATATGCCTGGACCTTATTAATACTTTAATGATATTTGGTTTGATCTTAATATATTCCAAATTGATATTGTTACTATCATCCATTAACTGAGCCAAATAACATACGGCTTGATCTAATTGATAGGTACCTGAAAAAAATATTTTGAGATCTCTTTCAGTCATCTCCGGAAAGTCAACGATTTCTTGGAATGTTAGCTTGGGATGTTAGCCGTCTAGACCATCTGGTTGTCTCAGCTTCTAATGCTAAAGTATTTTCAGTTTGATTAGAATTTAACATTCTTTCGATGATTATACTTTGTAAGCCACCGTCATCTTTGTCGCTATTCAAACTCTTACCAAAAACGTTGTTGAGAAAACATGCAGTTCTACAATATGCACCAGCTTTTAGTAAAAGTTTATTATCTAATTGCTGGTGAAGAAGCTTATACTTTTTACCAAGAATACCATGAACAGCCTCTACAACCAATCTCAATTTCGTAACGTAACGAGATTCATTCGATTCAGTCGTACTCAAGTTGTGTCTATTTCCCTTTAAGGCAAGGCATGAGAATCTTAAAGCCAAGACTTTTTAAATAAGGTATCACATCCCTAAAACCTCTATCTACAACGCAAACATCACCTTCTCTCATGATAGTTCTTATACCATCTGGATCATCCATTACTTTCTTCATGATGCTTGCATCATTTTCTGTGGCTAAAAATGGACCAGAGACATCAACAACGAATCTGTCTGTGGTGCAAATAGTGAATGGCTTGGCCAAAGGATATTTCTTCTGACCTGAATATGACTTTCTTTGGTATTCATTATTTTTACTTTTTTGGTGACGTAAGTAAGTTCCATCAAAAACCAAAACAAGCTCGTTCTCTAATTT
This sequence comes from Torymus aiolomorphi, assembly GCA_036365515.1. Taxonomy (NCBI): domain Eukaryota; kingdom Metazoa; phylum Arthropoda; class Insecta; order Hymenoptera; family Torymidae; genus Torymus; species Torymus aiolomorphi. The sequence continues at coordinate 71,871,650 of CM070875.1, forward strand.
AAACAGTTTTTTTGCATAAATGGAAGTGTGATCACGTATGAGATCCTCCCTTTTAATACTTTTTACTCCAAAATATTTCGGTAGGACATCTTTTTCAAATGAATTAATTACTGGGTCACAAAAATCTGAAACTTTTATTTCGTTTTCTATTGCGAAAATGGACGAAATAAAATTATTCGACGATCCTGTTCGTAATTTAAATAAATATATAACCAGGGCTTGTGTAACGTCTCGAGAATCCGATGATCTCATGGAAACTAATAATTTTCTCAGCTCTTGCAATTGATCAGTCGAAAGACTAGTAAAAGAGAATAATTGTTTTTCACTAAGCTCTGATGATTTTATTTTATCTAAAAATGTTTCCAATGCTAAATCTGAAATTTTTTTTAAATATAAACATATTTCATCTGCAGTTAAAAAACTCGTGTTACTGTATATCTGTATTAGTTTCAGGTCATCATCAAAAAATCGTTTTTTTATTAAATGCTTGGTACAAACTCGATTGCCATTTGGAATAAAGATTTGCATTTCTTTGAAACATTGCAGTCTTGCAGTCAATGGTACATATGTCAAGTTATTTTTGTTTCTACAAACGCAACATGCTGTATGAGAAATCATAGTTCTTTTGAGGGGCAACTCGGTGGAAGGTTTTTTTTCTACAGTTGGTTTTAATACTACCTCAAAAACGCTCCCTGAACTCTGAGAGCTGGGTATTTCCGAGCTTGACTGCGAACTCATTGGCTGACTCTGATCACTGGTTGAAGGTTCTACTTTTCGTGTCCCAAAAAAAAAAAACAAGTCTTCTACATTTATCGCAAAGTTTAAACCCAATGTCAACATTATCTACATTTAATTGCTCACAAACTGCTTCGACTTCACTAGCTGATTTAATGATCTTAATCTGAGCTGATATTTTACTGAGATTTCGCTTGTAGCAGTTGCAACATTGATCAGTATCATCAAATTCATCCATGTTCGATGTAAAAACTAAAATGGAGAATATTTAAGATATATTATGGGATCATGAATATAATTACAAAAAATATCGGTGATCTTTAAACAGTTACTTGTGTAATAATCAATCTTTTTTAAAGCTAAGCCATTATGTAATTATCACAAAAATAATCAATTTGATTATTATGTTATATTAAAATGATTTTTTTCACCAAGAAATATAATGCACTTAAAACTATTTTGATAATAATTAATGAATGGTAAAAAATTAAATATTTCTTGAAATGTGGACTGTATTATGTTTTTTGTTAGGTATTGTCGGAAATTGAGATGACGATCTATTCTAATTGACGCGAAAGTACAAGTATAGACATAGATAATTTAAGCAAAACGAAACCTTTATAAAAAGAGGGTTCTTTATTAAGAGAGAGCTTTTAAATATACTTCTTTTAACGCATACCTTTGTAAGAATGAGATTATCTATATATAAATACTTTTTTGGCAACTTGCTTGCGGAGAGCTAAGCAATATCTAGTGATTACAATCCCATACAATCACTAAAAAAGAGAGATATGTTCTTAATTATTTATACTATTGTTTAAAACCTGGAGCATCATTATTAACAATTTCCTTTAATATTAACTACTATTAAAATACTATTACAATACTAATAACATGTTCTGAAATTATATAGTGCAATATTTCATTATATGTAGGCTAGGCTTAAAACTGTGCATGACAATGCTTGATAGCAAGTTCATATAAATAAAATATATGTTTTCAATGAAAAGATTTGATCTTTTTTTATTAGTTAATAAAAAATTCATTGGATTTGCAACATATTCCAAGAAACTAAAAGTTAATTAAATCTATAAAATATTGTACTTAATCATCAATTAAGTTACCAAATATGTTGCACAATGGGTGCATTTCTCAATTTAATAAAAACCTCTACTCATTGGAAAAACCCATTTTATTTATGAGAAGATGATATTAAGTATAGTGATACGAATTCTTAAATCCCACATCTAATATTTTTAAAAACTTTCCAGACAAAAAAAGCTCGATTTATGACTGCATTACACAATGTTATTTCACAACGCATTCAAAAAAATTAGTAAACTGTTCAAGATTTGTTTAGGTTATACAACATGGTATATGAGATAAAATTAAAAAAAAAAAATTGATCGCTTTACCCAGAAAGCATTAAAAGTTTATAGAAATGAAATATTTAATAAACTCGATGCTAGTAGATTTCATATATTTTGATAATCACCAATTTCTATCAATAGTATGTTCGTGTACTTATCAAATTCAATTTTGCAATAAACAGTGGTTTACAGAGTGGTTTTCCAAAACATACTTTAAAAATGTATAACCTGGCAATTAAATATTTTGTTTGTGTAATGGTGCAAAATAACCGATACTTTCCTTTGATAAAATTAAATAAGAAAAAAAAAGAATAGTAATATTCTTCTTACATATATCCGGAAAAAACTTACAACATACAAAACAGATGCAAAAAATAGCTGGCTTTGCAACAAAAGTTGTACTTAAATATTTGAGAAAAAATTAATATGTTTTCGACTATCCTTTTAAATAGACTTGCAACTAGCAAGAAATTGTAATGTACTTTTTTAGTAGCAAGTATTTAAAAAAGTATTGTTCTTCATTTTAGATAAACAATATACTCACTCAAACTCATTTCGATAGTCCCGTTACACTCAAAAAAATATAAGGACCAGATACGGAAATACCATGGGTTAGTATATATATATATATGGGTCGTTTCTGTACTTTTTTTAAAAAGTGTGCGCGGGGGGGTCGTCGATTTTGTCGACGATTTTTTTTATGAAAGTACATATAAAAAAAATAGCTTGTGCAAAATTTCAGCCCCTTATCTCATTCCTAATTCCTGCTGGAATTTTTTTAAACTCTGATTTTAACCTGTTTTTAGCCAGTTTTCAAAAAATTCTAAAAGGCTGAAATTTTAACAAAATGAGGTTGGTGAGGTCTCATTTTTTTTGTCATTCTTCAAATTTTAAGAAAAAAAATACACTGATATGAAATGATGATTTAGGTTTTATTGGCGATCTGTGATATGGCCATTGCATTTCATCATTTTTAGATCATCTTTAAACCTCTACATCTTGTAACTGGTTCCACATTCCTGAGCTCACTAGGTCTCATTTTTTTTGGTCTCAACGAGACTTTTAATTTCTTTTTTTGAGGACCTAAATTGATTGAATAGACTTCAAGATACAGCCTTTCGAAGTTGACGTTTTTATCAAAAATCGTGAAAATCAACCGTGTTCATGGTCACAGTGTCAACCGAATTTTAATTAAAAATCATTAACAAAAGTATTTTTCATTAGAATATGATGTTATCTAACTATACTCTTTTCCTATCATAGGAAAAAGTCAAAAAATAATTTTTTGTCGAGCATTATAATATCTAATTTTTCGATACCTAAAATAATCAAAAATGGCTCTCTACTGACATGAATTCTACCATCTTATAATTATTTTTGACACGTATACGTAATATAGATACAAAGGTGGTTCCTAGACCTTTAAAATCCGTAGTCGCTGATTTTTCTAGGACCACTAGAGCCAAAGTTATAGCCGTTTTTATAAAAAAATATTTTTCAAGTGGTAAAATTAGAGCTTGTGAAATATAGGAAAAGTTTTATTTACAAGATCAACCATCAGTTTGGCATAATTGTCCTAAAAAAAGTGCTGAGGCTGCATATTTTGAAGATCTTAGGCCGTGTCTACACTATGCGACAAGCACGTGCGATCAGCCCAAGCGATGCGAGCAAGCCATGCGCGCATGCGACGCGGGCAAGCGATAGTAATGGCTTTAGGTTGATTAAATTACGTATGCAGACTTTATAGATAATTAAAGTTGAAAATAAGAATTTAAGTAAAATTTTTTTTGTAATATTCATTTTATTTTAACTATTTTATAATCATTATCAAACGAAGTAAGTTTTGCTTTTAATGTTGAATCATCAATGGGTATAAAGCAGTGATATTTTCTTGTATTCTGTATAGTTCGGGTCAATTTAAAACGGCATTCTAGTACTTTACGCCTTTTCTCAATTGTTTCTTGACTCACCCAAATAGATCTAAAAACCAAATATTCTATATTTTTATAACACATAATGATTTATTATTCAAATACATAATCAAATAATATAGTCAAAAAATCTAAATTATATTATTTTTACCTTATTCCATCAATATTTTCACTAACGTAATCATACATGTCTTTTGGATTTAAAATTGGTTTTTCTGATGTTCTTTGTAAGGATGCCCTGCGTACTGTTCGTTTAACCACTGCTCCACATCTATCACACGGACTTTTCCCATGGCTAGTAGAAAAAAAGTTGTGCGACTTAACTTTTAAGCCAAAATCCTCCTCATGATGGCAGATATTAATGAAATTGTTCCTACAGTAAATAAATACTATCTTGAAGGTAAAAATTATAAAAAATAAAATAAATCTGTTTAATATTGTGTACATAATAATACAAATTATTTGAACTTGCATCGTAGAAGTTGTTGCTTTTTTTAAATTTGATATACAGAAAAAATAAAGAACTGTTTTAGTAATTTTATCTTTAAAGCTGTTTTCTACATAATGTAAAATTTTAACTCGGGTGTAACCTGCAGGTCCAGGATCTTTATGGATTTTGATGTTCTGGGTTTCAAAATAGTTTTTCACACAAATTAAATATACTTTCAGAATATTACTTTGACATATTCTTAATAATTAAAATTAAATTTTTTCAGGTCATTTAATGAACAAAAATCTAAAGGTGTCTATTTTGTTCATATGATACGTATTAATATACTACAATAAAAGTACTCTTACTTGTTTTTGTATTGGGTAGGTGCTCCATCTGACATATAATGTACATTCTCAATAAACGGAAAATCTCGTTTTAGAAGTGCAATGAGTTGCCCTTGAAAAGTGTTAACTGCACAAGCATCATATTTTAAACAATCACTAATAACACATACAGATAAGGTTTGTAATTTGTCGTTATTGTCTTCTTTATAATACACTACAAACGGGTGTACAGCTGCTTGTGTATTATTAAAATAAAATGCTTGGATCGAGTCTTGACAAACAAATAAGAAATTTTCAGCAAAATCTTGAAGTATAATACATGTATCTGGAGTAATAATTGTTTTGCAATGTTTTAAATAACATTTTTGCATTTCAGTCACATAATGATGCTTTGTTAACTCCCATAAGTCATTGGCTAAATTTATAATAAAATTTCTTGTAGGTTCTTTTACCATAATAAGACTGTCTCTATTATTAGATTGTGATTCAGCATTATTTACCCAATTATGATATTCAATCTCTGAAACATCTTCGCATGAGCTTGATTCCAATATTTTCAGAATTTCTGCTTTACCAGGACAGTTTTCACAAAGATGTAGCATACAATCGCTCCAATCTGTTGAACAAACACAATCATTTAAAATTACTCGGTAGGCTAAATTTTTGTTGATGGCAGACAATTTTAATTTGACATTTTGGTGTATAGGACATACACAAATTGTATGTGTACCAGGTGCTCCAGCACTAATACATTCTTTTGGCCTTAAAGAAGCAAATATACTGAAACCTGGTTTGCGCTGATCTTTAAAATGCTGTTCATATTCTTCTTCCACCCAATTGTTGTATAGATCCTTCAAATCATACATCAACAGTCTTTTTTGTAACTTCTCTGTGATATTAGTAATAGGATTTTTAACACTGATGCAATCTTTAATGCCGCTACATATTCTACTATTGTTTTCATCTCTATAATACTGAGTTACAGATTCTCTAACTTCATTAGCATGAATGCTGTACACTTTACGCTTAATAGTTCCTAAGACACCTGGAAAAATATATTTTGAAATTAATTTCAAATAGTGTATACTGAATCACAAAATAAAATCATAATAACAATATTATTTTTTTTAATTTAACGATTATCAAGACGATAAAATTTAGCTCAATGTTTATTCTATTTTAATTACTATGACTTGTTATATTGGAAAAAAATAAATAGTTTAGAATTAATTTATTTTTTTTATTTTTTTTGTTTATATTAATTTTAATAGTTCTTTTAAAATCCAATAATTACTTTATTATTTTTTATCTAATAATGAATAACGAAGGGTACCCCATGTTAAGATAGGCAAAATGCCACTATTAATGAAAGCGAAAAATGACAGTGATTTCATAGAAGTATACTAAAAAAATAATTTTCTACGATTTTTCTGGGGACCTATCTCCCCTCTTTATACCAGTAAGGCCTAAAAATCGCATTTTTTGGAAATTATTTTTTTCTCCCATTCTTCAATGTTAAAAAATTTTAAAATAATATGAGATTACAGCTTGTAAACAGAGAGAACATTGAGATTTCTCAAATATAGATTCTTTCTAATTAAATCGGATTTCATTTAAATGTTTAAATTACAATTCATGTATTATTTTACTTAATCCGTAAACAATACTGAAGCAATACGTAAGCAATACGTAAGCAATACGTAAGTAATACATAAATAATAATACTTAAGTAATAATACATGAGTAATATAAATAAATAATTATGAGGATTTTAAATTAAATATTTTATAGGGGTACCCTTTATCATTATAGTTGCTTGAACAAAAATTACATAGATTTTAATAAATTAAACTAAAATTTTCTATTAATAATTTTCAAGTGTAATATAATATATGTAACCTAATGTATAAAGGATTATCGATTCTATATGTTTACACTATGTCTATAATCAAGATATTAAGAATTTATTACAACCCATTTTTTAACTTACCTACAGTAATTTTAAGTTCTTTTGCTTTATTAAACATATAACGTGAACATTGGAAATAATGTTTTGCTTGTTCAAATTTCCAATGATTTGGAAGTAATGTCAATAACGATATTTTTTTACCAAAATTAGTTTCTTCATTATAACACTTAATTATGTTTCCAATCATTCCGTGAAATGACATACTATCCTCTTGTAGCTGTTTAAGATCGCATTGAGTTGGCAAATTAAGATTCAATGTTTTATTAACTGTTGTACAAAATTTCGTATTCATTGATTCTAAAACACTGTATGTTTTATTTTCCAAGCGATAATCACTAAGTTTCTCTCGTTTAAGAGGAGGTTCATCAAATCCATCGAGCATTTTATTTAAACGTTGAAATCCTTGGCTCAATAATATATCTTCTGAACTTTCTGATGTACACACTTGGCTACTTGAAGAAACTTGACTACTTGAAAGAAGCTGCTCATTATTATTTACGTTTAAACCATCATTCCCAGTGTTTTCATCTTTTTCTGCATTTTTTGTTATTATTGATGTAATTTTGAACTCACAGTTTTTACAGTACTTATTACCTGGATCTAAATTTATATTACAAATGTTACGAAATTTATCACATTTATCAGCACTAATCATTACTAAATTATTCTCAATGGATTTTGAATGATTATTAAAACAATTGCAACACTTCCTTTGTCTACTTGTATATCGAGTATCATATTTATGAAGATGATGGTCGCAAATAAATTTATTTTCTACATTAATATCAAAATTTTTAATCCTAAATGATAAATACAGCTTTAATTCATTACTAAGGTTACTAATTAGATTAAGAGATTTATTTCTTGTGTAATGCTCTAAATGACATTTATCATCCTCATGCAATTCACCAATATAACACATCATTTTCTTTCAATTCCTGAGAAGATAACACTTACAAAACACAATTGTACAATTTATAAAACTCAACCGAACCAATACTGATATACTTGGTAATAGTTCTGCTCAACTACCTTCACAATTCTACTTAGAAATATTCATTTCATTTTTTATTGTAACTTGTACTCATTGTTTAAGGACATTCCGTGCCGTGTGTCGTGTAACGGATGACGGATTGACGGGTGTCTCGCACAGAAAAATGGATGTCTGTCATCTATTAACTTACGTCAACACAGGTTAAATGAAACTATCTATGTATGTTTCATTTAACCTGAGCTTATACGTATAACGCACGTAAAACTATAGAAAACCTGCATTTAAGACCATGTCTATACTAGGTATGCGAGAAGCACAACCGGTGCGCGCATGCGACAAGCCATACGTTTTGCACAAAGTACTTGAAATACTTAAAATGATAAATAATATCGTTGTATACGATTGAACGTAAACGTGAGTTTATATTATTAAAAGGTATGAACGCTTATGCGTACGAGTATACAGGCAATAAGGCATTGTATAGGTAAAACGGAAAGTGGTAAGGTAAAAGGAATGTGCATAAAGCACGTAGCAACTAGGCGCCGCAGGACTCTATTTAAGCCCGCTGGGTGATGTTTTTCATAGTGGGAGCGCATCGGACGCTTGCCATCTAGCGGGCACTTTGGATATTTCAATCCCGAACAATCGTAGTAGATCAGGTAGTAGATCTATATTTAGCGATAAATAATACCGTCAATAATATCGTAGTGAAATGATATTATTTATCATTTTAAGTATTTTAAATATTTTGTCCAACACGCATTGCTTGCTCGCATCGCTTGGGCTGATCGCACGTGCTTCTCGCATAGTGTAGACACGGCCTAAGATCTTCAAAATATGCAGCCTCAGCACTTTTTTTAGGACAATTATGCCAAACTTATGGTTGATTTTGTAAATAAAACTATTCCTATATTTCACAAGCTCTAATTTTACCACTTGAAAAATATTTTTTTATAAAAACGGCTATAACTTTGGCTCTGGTGGTCCTAGAAAAATCAGCGACTACAGATTTTAAAGGTCTAGGAACCACCTTTGTATCTTCGTTACGTATACGTGTCAAAAATAATTATAAGATGGTAGAATTCATGTCAGTAGAGAGCCATTTTTGATTATTTTAGGTATCGAAAAATTAGATATTATAATGCTCGACAAAAAATTATTTTTTTACTTTTTCCTATGATAGGAAAAGAGTATAGTTAGATAACATCATATTCTAATGAAAAATACTTTTGTTAATGATTTTTAATTAAAATTCGGTTGACACTGTGACCATGAACACGGTTGATTTTCGCGATTTTTGATAAAAACGTCAACTTCAGAAGGCTGTATTTTGAAGTCTATTCAATCAATTTAGGTCCTCAAAAAAAGAAATTAAAGGTCTCGTTGAGACAAAAAATATGAGACCTAGTGAGCTCAGGAATGTGGAACCAGTTACGAGATATAGAGGTTTAAAGATGATCGAAAAATGATGAAATGCAATGGCCATATCACAGATCGCCAATAAAACCTAAATCATCATTTCATATCAGTGTATTTTTTTTCTTAAAATTTGAAGAAAGACAAAAAAAATGAGACCTCACCGACCTCATTTTGTTAAAATTTCAGCCTTTTAGAATTTTTTGAAAACTGGCTAAAAACAGGTCAAAATCAGGGTTTAAAAAAATTCCAGCAGGAATTAGGAATGAGATAAGGGGCTGAAATTTTGCACAAGCTATTTTTTTTATATGTACTTTCATAAAAAAAATCGTCGACAAAATCGACGACTCCCCCCCCCCCGTGCACACTTTTTAAAAAAAGTACAGGAACGACCCATATTTATATGAGGAACAGTGCTTATTCCCGCTGTTCCTCGTATATATAGATATACTAACCCATGTTATTTCTGTTCTTTCACAAGTGAACAGACCATTCCGGTCGTTTCTCCTGTCTAATTAACAAAATAAATTAGTTAAAATAGACAATTTGAGTTAAATAGAATGAAGAAAAGTAACATTTTTTTATTTTATTTTATTATATTTTAACACAATTTGTCTATTTCAACTCTTTTTTTTTTATAACTAGACAGCAGAATCGACCGAAATAGTCGGTTCACTAGCGAAACAACCAATAAAAAAAAACGCACCACACATGTTGATATTCAATTACTGAACTATTTCAATCGTTTGTTACTTTAAAGCATATTTTTATCATTATAATTATGCAGATCGGTAGTTGAAGTACAGATGAATATATACTCCATACGGCACTTGACTATCTGCATATCAACTCATAATAATTAATATTGATGCATAGTTACAAATACATACATATGTTCATATGTTTCACGAATAATTCTGTAATATGCAGTTTCCCTGCGCCTGAAAAAGGCTATATCAGGCCCTTTGTAGCTACCGGAGAAGTAATACTCAATTCTACAGAATTTTTTTCATTAAAAAAATTTTTAGAATATTTTTGTATGCCCTAACACGTATTGAACGATCTTCTTTGAGGTTATGTTCCAAAAACAAGGTAAAAAACATGAAAAAAATGTTTATAATTTAATTTTATAGCATTATTTGATGCAAAAATGGTAGTTCTGACAGTGGAATTTGAAGATATAGAAAGAAATTGAAAAAAAAATTGTTCATAAACACTTATTTAGCTATTGGTTTTGAGGTTATCTGCCAAAAACATGGGAAAAATGCTTAAAAAATCGGTTTTTTCGAATTTTAAATATGTTCCGGCTCGAAAACGCAAATTCAGACACTGCCATTTGAAAGAACGGGAAAAAATACACAAAAAATCATTATTTACAAGTTAGCCAAAAATTACCTACATAACCTAAAAAATCATTGAAAAATTAAAAATTTTTTTCTCAGCTCAATTTGTTTTTTTTTAAATCTGAAAAAAATCAGGCTGTTTTCTTACTCAACAACACATGTCTGTGAATTTTTTCAGATTTTTTTAAAGAAAGGGTCGAGCGGAAAAATTTTTTTTCGAAAAAACACGTTTTTTAGGTTAGGAGACTCAAATCATCACCTAGGGAGCTGAAAATTTGGCTAGAGAGGTTTTTAATAATGTACTTTCGAATGGTCAATCCCAAAAAAAAATCCAAGTGAGTGCAATTTTGACCATCTTATCCCGCTATAGCCTTTATCAAGTATAACAAAAAATAGTATATTACATACCTAGACCAGTAAAATAAGAAATGTCTCAGAGCACAAGTAATTGTCGACCGCGGCAAAGCCGAGCTTGACAAACATGTGATCTGAGGCTTTCTTTTTTACCGGCCAAGGTGTATATGAGAGCGTCCAGCAGAAACGGGCCACCGAGCGCGCGCGGTGCCTTTTTTCGCGTAAAAGGCGCTCTGTTTAACTCTCTCATAATCGTATGCTGCGTCTTTGAAAAAAAACCAAGGACCTATATCGATAGATTTTTTTCTGCTCTTTCCAATTGCGCCATTGTTTTTATTGCGAAACGTTTTCTTCCGGACGAAAATTCGAATTGAATATTGAAAGTCATTTTTCTCAAAGTATATCATGTTTTTTTTCAAAATAAACTACACCATTGGAAAGTACAACTCTTAAGCTTCAAAACCCTATCTTGGAGAAGTTGGAGAAATAAAGGGTTTAAAAGCAACAACATGAAAAAGACACCGCCGAGGTCCGCGCGAGCCCCTCGCGCCCGTGCGTACGGCACGTTCAAGTGCACGCTCTATTCAATTCGCTAATAATCGTGTACCAAGTCTCTGAAAAAAGAACTAAGGACATATATCGATAGATTTTTTCCTGCTCTTTCCAATGGTGCTATTATTTTTATTCCGAAATGCTTCTTTCTAGTTGAAAATTCCATTTGAATGTTTAAACTCTATTTTTTCAATAAAATATCAGTCTTTTCTTCAAAATGAATTATATTCTTCAAAAGTACAAGTCTTAAACTATAAAATATTATATTTTTAAGTTTGAACATGAAAAGTTCAAAAATAATAAGATCAAAAAGACAGCGGCTGCCCGAACTTTTTACGCTATGCTCAAGGGCGGATTAATACACGCGATGTGCTATTTCGCCCTTTCTTTTTTGTAAATATAAAATGTTTTGTAACTTACAATGCCAATGCGTGGACATAATTTTGTGGATCTAGTTGTAACAGTTAGTATAATATTACAATGAACTTTGTTCATTTATATAACTAAATTGAAAAACATAATATATTAAACATAAAAATATCCATGAACGCACTGAAAGCAGTGAAACAGAAATTTAAAATAATCTTATAGATTATTTAATCTGGCATAACAATATTACCTTTTCCTTTAAATTCTAATTTTTTTCCATTTTTTTGATTTTATAAGAATTGTCCTTTTTGCGACATCCGCTTCTTTCTTTGTTTGAGTTTTAAGTACTTTTTCTTTTTTGATCGGTGGATATAATTGAGAATCTTCTGACGCTGAAAATCTTTTAAGTTCTAACTTTTTGGCATCATTTAATAATTTAATACAATGAAACAATTGAGTTCCAGGTATTGTCTTAGCTGAAGCTAGTCTGTTTTGTAGCTTTTCTGTAGCCTTTAAGTAATCGTCTTTTGATGAAAAAAAGCACTCAATATTTTTGAAATACTATAATTGTCGGATACTTTCCGTAAACTTTCTCGTGCATTTCGGAATAAAAATAATAGCACCATTGGAAAGAGCAGGAAAAAATCTATCGATATATGTCCTTAGTTCTTTTTTCAGAGACTTGGTACACGATTATTAGCGAATTGAATAGAGCGTGCGCTTAAACGTGCCGTACGCACGGGCGCGAGGGGCTCGCGCGGACCCTCGGCGCTGTCTTTTCCATGTTGTTACTTTTAAACCCTTTATTTCTCCAACTTCTCCAAGATAGGGTTTTGAAGCTTAAGATTTGTACTTTCCAATGGTGTAGTTTATTTTAAAAAAAAAAAACATGATATACTTTGAGAAAAATGGCTTTCAATATTCAACTCGAGTTTTCGTCCGGATGAAAGCGTTTCGCAATAAAAACAATGGCACCATTGGAAAGAGCGGGAAAAAATCTATCGATATAGGTCCTTGGTTTTTTTTCAAAGACGCAGCATACGATTATGAACGAGTTAAACAGAGCGCCTTTTACGCGAAAAAAGGCACCGCGCGCGCTCGGTGGCCCGTTTCTGCTGGACGCTCCCATATATTCTATTTCATTACGTTATGTATTTCTTATATTAAACTGGCACGATTCTCTCTAACATATAATAAACAAATAAAATAAATTAAATTATTTGTGTGTGTCACATAATATTGTAGTAATTATAATATTTTTATTTCAGTGAAACAGAACTTTATTTTAAAAAGAAGACTAGATCAAACGCGCGCTGCGCGCGCAGAGATGAACTGTGCTTTGCATACAATATTAAAAAATGGGAAAATAACCTTATAAGAAAAATATAAACAAACAACATTACGTTGCCGTGCACATAGCTACAGCATGGCAACACTTCCGACCAATCAGATTACGAATAAAACGAGAAATAACGTAGCAATCAATTTTAATAAAGGGAATAAAATTATGAAATATCTTAAATAAAAGTAAGTTCAATTGACGTTCATGAAAATAAAATAAAGTTATTTTAAGTAGAATAATAATTATAGAATAAATAATCTACGGATTGAACGGTTGCTTGAACGTCATTGCCTCAAAAAAATTAAAAAATGGCTATTAATCCACTGGTTGTAATATCTTTATTATCTATAATCTTTAATCCTAACAATGTTAAAATTGAAGAATCACAAGGTAACGAACAAGAGATAACTTTATATCATGTAATAGAAAATATAATAAAGGAGAGTGTAAATTACAATTTACATACAGAAGAAGAATATACTTTTCTTCATCCCCTAGCCCTACTGAAAAATCTCACGTGAGATCTCAGGTGAGAACTCACATGAGATCTCACGTGAGATCTCACGCCAAAATTTCATCTAAAATTCTGGTCCGCGAGCTGCTAAAATTCCCTGAATGTTAAAAAATCAGTTTCTGGGAATTAGGAACCGCCTATTAGGTTACGCCAACCTCCAGATAAGTTCAAAAATCTACGTTTTGAAGCGTTTTAGTTATTTTTTACATTTTTAGAAATTTTACACATAAGATCTCACGTGAGATCTCACGTGGAATCTCATGTTTCAAATTTCTCACGTGAAATCTCACGTGAGATCTCACGTGAGATCTCATGTGTAAAATTTCTAAAAATGTAAAAAAAGACTAAATTGCTTCAAAACATAGATTTTTGAACTTATCTGGGGGGTGGCGTAACCTAATAGGTGATTCGTAATTCCCAGAAACTAATTTTTTATATTAAAGGCATTTTAGCAGCTCGCGGACCAAAATTTCAGATGAGATTTTGGCGTGAGATCTCACGTGAGATCTCATATAAATTCTCACCTGAGATCTCACGTGAGATTTTTCAGTAGGGAGCCGAAAGTACGGTGTTCCCGGCTCGATTTCGCGCTGGGAAGAGCGACTTTTATGGCCACTCTTTGTTGATCGTTGCATGGCAACGTCCGCGACAGCGCACGTGTTGTAATCTAAACTATGCTAACCCTTCCAAATATGATGACGAGAAAAGTATTTGTAAAATTGGAAAATTGAAAAGATATAGGTGTATTAAATTAATTTTATGTTATTATTAATATATTGAACAATATATTTATAACTCTCATAATCAATTATGTTCTTATATTGCATACACACTGTCAGAAAGCTTCTGTACATATATATAGACATGATGTTTACATTTTAAGTTCCAAAACATGGTGTAACTATATACTTATATGTGACAGCTTTTTGACTTTCATTCTATAATGTATGGGATAGAAAAGGACAAACAGAGGAACCATTAAGAGGTTGGGCGGTAGTTAAAATCAACATCTGCGATTAAGTATGTAGGGGAAGGTGGGGCGTCACGGGCACCCTAATTTTAATTCATGATTATATTAAAGATCTATGGATTTTAATTCTAAAAAAAATTGTAATAAATAGTCAATACCATTAGAAAACGGAGTCAATAAATAATAAAAAAAATTATATTGACTTATATTTTGTAATATACAATTGGAAAGTAAAACCTTTGAAAATGCTCTCCGTGCCCCACTAGTGGGGCACATGTGGCACGGGGGTGGGGCACGTGTAGCACGTTCTAATGCATAATAATTTGGGTTAAAACTATTTTTAAAACTAAAAATTTTTTAATAAAAATATTTTAAACTATTTTTAAAACTATTTAATTAATCTAACTCAACACTAAAAAGTGGATGAGATCATAGTAATCTTGCTCCTATTTGCAGGTTGGTGAGGTTAGACTGTCGCTCCGAAATAACAGCTGCCATCGGCCAGCGAGTCGCTGTGTGCTCCTCGTACTCCACCGGGGGGGCCTGGCGTGCCCCATAAACAACGGGTTTTAAAATCATTGGTTTATATTTTACAAATATCTATCGAGATAAACAACATGAAAGTTTAAAACTTAAGCTTTCAAATGCATTTCGTTTCATATTAATCCGAGATATATTCGCTCTTTGTCAGTAAAGCCAAAAATCAAGCCATCGTATTTTCACTGCTCCAAATTTCAACCTTATGAAATTAATTCATATGAGTTTTTTTCGTATGAAACACTCGAATATAAAAACTAGTATAGTTCTTTATGCATTTTTGTGAACATTTGTTTTTAAAGAACCCTTTACGGCTTTAATATTAAGATGCCCAACTGATCCGACATGCTCACCGTGCCCCACCTTCCCCTACATATTTTTGGCCCATCATGTTTTTCAAGCATCTTTTGTTAGTGTTTTTGATGCCCGCGCCGACCAGTAAAACCGAGGCGAAGCCGGGCATCAAAAAAAGCAGAAGTCGAGCCTTATGTTCCGCGATATGTAAAGTGGCGCTGAAGCAGGCCTCTTATACATATGGCGAGCCGTACTTAGCAGCTAACAACGCTATTTTATTAATTAATATTAACTATATGGACGTACTTTTGGCTGGGGATGAAGAAAAATAGTATAGCACACTTGGCCGGAATGTTGGATGCCCTGGTCGGCGCGCATCGACGCCCTCGGCTTCGCCTCGGGCGTCAAAATGGCGCCGGCCAGGAAATCCAACTTTCTGGCCTTGTGTCGTAATATACTATTACTTTCTGAGGATGACTACAGTGATACACTTCCACAAGATATTGAAGGAGAGGATGAATTAAATAAATAAAGATTATGCAGAGGTTCCTGCTTGTTTACCGAATGAAGAAGATGTAGACGTTGAATATAAGAAACAGGCAGTGCAGTATTGGCAAAATGAAAAAAGAAAGCCATTATCCTTGACAAGTGTACAATTGAAGTATAGAAAAGTTACTTCCGATCGTCAATTGCGACGGTGTAAATTACAAATTGAAGCAGGGGGTACCAGAAAAACTATTCTATATGGAATAACAACTTATGTACTTCAAAAAGTTAAAGAAGCGATAGAATCAAAAATGACTCTGCATGATATTGATATTTATATCAATATAAATATCAATATCTCTCTCGATAAGATGGGCTCTCGTAAAGAAAGCAGAACTAAATATTCCGTGGTCTAAAGCTTCACATAGATGGATACAAATATTCAAAAAAAAAGATCACATTGTTTCACGTAAAATAACAAAATTTATTACTATGTCATCTACACAGAAGGCTATAGAAGTAGAACAACACAAAGAAAATTTTGTTAACTATGTCAAAAATCTCATTAAAGTACATGGTGCTCAAAACGTTTACAATTCTGATCAAAGTGGGTTCAATTTAGAGATACATAGTGGTCGCACTCTTTGTTATGAGGGAATTAAAAATCTAGAAAACATCGTTCAGTCGGTATCTTCTACAACACATAGTTACACTATTCAACCAACAATATCAGCAGAGGGACAGCTTATGTCCCCGTTATTTATAGTTTTGACAGAGGCTCATGGGCAATTTGGACCTAAAGTATAATGAAAACTTTATTCAAACCAGAAAATATATACGTAAAAGCATCAGCGTCCGGTAAATTATCCAAGGAACTATTTCAAATTTGGATTCAAAATGTATTTTTGATTTACAGTGGGAATTCACCTATATTGCTATTAGATTCATAGAGTAGACAATGTGAAAACGCTGTAATAGAAGCTTTACCGTAAGAGTAAAATCTTATATTGAAAACGATACCAAAAGGCACAACTGGTCAGATACAGCCTCTTGATGTATATGGTTTTCGATTATGGAAAAACTTTATAAGAAAATTATCAGACATAACACTTCTTATGAATTATGATGCTAAATTACACGAGAGAAATAATATAATCAAACTACAATCTCTAATCCATAATTAATTTTCTTCACCAAGATTTCAAAATGTTTTTAAATATGTGTGGTATAAAAGTGGATACCTAACGAAAAAACCTCCAAGACATCAAAATCCAGTAGATTTCGGTTTCCATACTCAAGAGGAACCAATTTGCGACATATGTGGAGGAATTGCACTCATACGATGTGCATGGTGTAAAAAGCTACTATATTTTAAACATTTTTTCACAGATAATCATTATTGTCAAACGTATATTGAATAAAATTTGTAAATTCACCAATTTCTGTAATATTTATATATATTACATTGACAAATCATCACATTGTACAAATTAATAAAAATGAAAAAAAGTTTTTGCTCATAATCTAGTAATAATAATGTTAATAGGGGTAGCCACCCCCCACTAAAATTAAAATATTTTTTATTTTTTTAACTTTTAATAGTAAATATGAGTCAAAATAAGCATTACAAAATTAAAAATCCAAAGGAATGTTGTGATTAATTTTTTTTAATCACTAAAAGATAAGTAACTAAATAGGGATAGCTCACCCCTTCTATGTGTTTTTTTAAACCTCGTAACAGGTCAACTATAATTTCTAATTTTCTTTGCAACACGGCATTTTTTTACCAAATATGGCTCGTCAAAACTTTGTTATTTCAAAAACAGTGGGAAAAAAATTATATTTACCCCCATAAAAATAGGAGGTGCAACCCCATATCATTAAAACTGTCGAAGTACTCGTCTTTTTATAAGAAACAAATAAGTGTTGGTTTCATTAAAAAATTCCGATTCCATCTCGAGATATTAAAAAAACTGATTTTTGGGGTGAACTTTAAGGGTGGTTTTCACCCCAGATGTTTTTCTCTACAGATAAAAAAAAATACGTGTCAAATAGTTTTTGATACTCTAACCAGTTCCAAAGTTTCATGAAAATCGGAGGTAGACACTAACAGAAAGGTAATTAATTAAATTAGGGGTAATTAACCCCGTCAACGTGTTTTTATCTTTAAATCTCGAAACAGGTCAACTATAATTTTCAATTTTCTTTATAACATGGCAATTTTCAATCAAATTTAGCTCATTAAGACATTTTTATATCAAAAATACAAGGGAAAATATCATATTTACCCTTATAAAAAATATGAGTTGCAACCCCCAGCTTTAAAACTGTGCCGAAAAACTCGACTTTTCATAAGAAACAAATAGGTGTTGGTTTCGTTAAAAAATTCCGATTCCATCTTGAGATATTAAAAAAATGGGTTTTAGGGGTGAACTTTAAGGGCGGTTTTCACCCCCTAGATATGTTTTTCCACAGATAAAAAAAAATACCTGTCGAATATTTTTTGACACTCTACTCATATGCGAAGTTACATGAAAATCGGAGGCAGATGCCAAGTATCCTTTCCTTGTCAGTTAACTTTTTCGAACCAAAAGGTACCTAGGAAGCATGACATTGATGTTTTCGTTTAAGTAATTTAACATGGAGTTTTATGGGAATTCGCACAAATTTATGTATTTTGCAGGGAATTAAAAGTTGTTTGTAATGAAAAAATTTTCATCCAAAGATAAGCATGCGACGAACAATTATTGCTCTTAAAAAGTATCATTGCATACCTCTATGTATTAAAAAAATTTAGTGCATTAAAAAACGGTACATTTAACCTCAAAAAATGAGTCAACTCAACTTCCTTACGAAACTTGTTATTGATCATTCAGGTGAATAGAATTGTTTTGTTTGAATGTATAATTATTAATTAGTTAACCAGTATTTGTAAGACTTTCTTGAACAACATTTACTTTGTAAATTAACAAATAGATCAATGGCCCTCATTTTCCCTAGTTTGGTATCGAGAGAATTCCCTTAATGGTCAAACAAAGCACATATATTTTTGCTGATCGTTATAACCGATAATGGTAATGTTATAGACTTAAAGGAAATCTTATTTTAAGGAGGAGTTTTAAATTAAAGAGGAGTTGCAAAGTGTAATGTGTTACTCGTACTTACACGTGCATTAGAATTAATTTTAATTTTATTGGATTCGATTTATATTTTAAGGAGGAGCTACAAAATTAAGGAGGGACTGCACAGCGGGAGGGGTGAAAGTTTTTTGTAGATTGACGCTTACGAGAAGTTTTCAACTCAGAACATTAACTCAATTAATTTTTAAGTTAATCAATTTCCAAATATATTAAAGAAGATATATTGTGTTCTATTTTTTCCGCATCACCTTAGAGATAAATAGAAAGATGCGTTTTATTTATAAGTGGTATCCCCAGTAGCCCTAATCGACTGTCTATGTCACTAAAATTTTAAAAAACATCAATAAGATACAAATGAAATTATATTAAATAAATTTTATAAATTGAATTGTCTTACAATTACCTGATTTAATTTAGTACTTCTTGTTTCAAAACTTTCTGAAAATTGTTTTCATTTTCCATTTTATATCCGTTCCATTTCATCACATATAATTTTGATGTATTTAAAATTTAACATTTTCGAAACTTCTAATTTTGCTCGTGCCCGACTCTGTCTCTACGTCTCCGTCTCGACGGCTCTGTCTTTACTTCCCTGTCCCTACGTCTCTGTCTCTACGTCTCGGTTTCCACGTCCCTGTCTCCACATCTCGGTCTCCACGTCTCTGTCTCCACGTCTCTCTCTCTCCGTCACCACGCGCCTGGCTCAATATCTCTGTCTCCACGTCTCTGTCGCCATGTCACCGTTTCTATGGCTGTCTCTATGCGCCTGTCTCTACGTTACTGTCTCTGCATCCCTGTCTCTACGTTTCTGTCTCTATGTTTCGTTTTTAAGTTTCTATCTCCACGTCCCTATATCCACGTCTCTGTCTCTACGACTCTGTCTCCATGCGCCTGTCTCTACATCTCTGTCTCCACGTCTCTGTCTCTCCGACTCTGTCTCTCCGACTCTGTCTCTATATCTCTGTCTCTATGTATCTGCTCTACGCGCCTATCTCTACGTCTCTGTTTCTTCATCGCTGCCTCCACGTCTCTGTCTCCACTACTTTGTCTCTACCTCTCTGTATCTACATCCCTGTCTCCACGTCTCTGTCTCCATATCTCTGTCTCTCCGACTCGGTCTCTATGTCTCTGTCTCTCCGACTCTGTCTCTGCGCGTCCAAATCTATGTCTCCGTCTCTACGTCTTTATCTCTACATCCCTGTCTCTACGTCTCTGTCTCTACGACGTTTTGTTTCTAAGTTTCTGTCTCCAGATCTCTGTCTCTATGTCTGTCTCCACGCGCCTGTCTACGTCGCTCTATCTGCATCCCTGTCTCTACGTCTCCGTCTTCACATCTTTGTCTTCCCGTCTCTGTCTCCACGCGCTTGTCTCTACGTCTCGGTCTCCACGTCTCTGTCGCTACGTTTCTGTTTCAACGTCTCTGTCTCCACGTCTTTGTCTCCCCGTCCCTGTCTCCCCGCGCATGTCTCTACGTCTCTGTGTCCACGTCTCTATCTCTACGTTTCTGTTTCAACGTCTCTGTCTCCACGTCTCTGCCTCTCCGATTATGTCTCTATCTGTCTGTCCCTCTGCCTCTGTCTCTACGCCCTTGTCTCCAGGTTCCTGTTTGTACGTTTCGTGCTCTAATCCCTCTCTCTCTCTCTCGCTCTCTCTCTTGTACTTTATAACATTGCCACTGTCGGTTACAGTGATCAGTGGAAGATATATGTGCTTTATTTTTCCACTAATCTATTCCTCAAAAATATATTTATAATAACATATAAGATAAGTGTTTATGTAAAACTGTTGTCGAAAGATACCCACTTTAAATAAATATCCAAGGCGTCTGTTAAGGTACATTCAAGGTGACGTAGACACTATTTTTAGTTTCAATAAAAAAAATGGGAATATTCGAGCAAACACCAAAAAATTGGTACAATAGGAATATTGTATTTTTTTAAATATGCACAAAACTCAAGTAGAGAGCGGGCATTGTAACAAGTTACCAACATAGAGCACAGTGATCAATGAAGTTATTTTATCTAATATATGTTTTATTATTGGGGTCTGAGGGGGGTCACGGGGAGGTCCTGAGGGGGGTGCGATGGGGGTACGAGGGACGGCGAGGGGGGGCGGGAGGGGGCTCCGCCATGCTCCAAATAACGTAAAAAAATCACAATTTTACGTTATTTTGAGGAGGGTCTAAGGAGGGGTGAGAGGAGGCGAGGGGGGTCTGCGTGATACGAATAACACTTAGAACTATATAATACACACACACACACACACACACACACACACACACACACACACTTCTTTTACTAGTGTTATGGAGCCCTTTTTCTTTTATGGAGGCCGGGCTCTATAACAGAGTCTTATATTGCTTTTATGGAGCCCGATCTAGAGTTTCTATACCCAGAGAGGGATTATTTCTCTAGTCACTTGTATACGGGAACTCTGGACGTAGGTACTAATATACAGGGATGGGCTCTGTAAAAGGGTTAGGTGAAACACACGCGCACACACACACACATACACACACACACATACACACATACACATACACACACACACACACATATATATATTTCTGGCACGTTTTGACGAGTAAAAAAGATACGGAACGACTGTTTTGGCGAGTTTTGGACGTTTTTGACGAGCTCGCCAAAAGAGCTAAGATACTACCACTCAGAGAGGGAGTTTATTTCTTTAGCTAAGCATATACGAACTCTGGAGAACAAAACTCTAGATCCTCAAAAGTCCGTCGTAATGTACATATATATATATATATATATATTTCGGAAACCGGTACTTTTGAGGATCTATAGTTTTTTTCTCCAGAGTTCGTATATGCTTGACTAAAGAAATAACTCCCTCTCTGCGTTGAAGGTATTAATATATATCCTCAAAAGTACCGTTTCATACCGAAGGAATTTTGAGGATGTCCTCAAAAGTCCGAAAAATCCTCAAAGTATTGAATCCGTGCTGACATAGATCCTCAAAAGCTGCATTTGATATATTTATATATATATATATGTAATCACACACATACGGATAAAAATGAATATTTTTTTTTGTTTTGGTATAACTTCAAGGTTTAATGATTTTATTTGTAATTATATATAATATATTTTGTAACATTTATATCATGATCCTACCCAAATAAGGGTATCCAATAAATAGTCTTTTCACTATACATTTTATTATTATAATTATTATTATACCTGGGTGATATCCACCACCATATCCTATCTCCTATCATTTTCACAGTAGTTATAAGTGTTTAATATTAAATGAACTAAGATTCATAAATTATCATTATTATTTTATTCAAGTTTTATTGCCTTATCATTATTAAATGAATTGAATTTTATTGGATTAACTTAATAATCATTATAAATCGTAATAAATTTCTTTCTTTTCGATTCTTATTAAAGCTTAGCATTTTACTTGTTTTTTTTTACGATTTGAATCAAATATAATTTATCACGTCGTTATCTCTACGTCGGAGGACAACGGCAGCAGTGACCATCGATACCTCATCGCTTGCACTAACAGCCACCATTGCACTTAGGTGACGATTAACCTATCTTTCCCTCCCCTATCCAACGTACCATTACAATCACTCGGGATCATAGACCTATCTTTCCCTCCCCTATCCAACGTACCTTACAATCACTCGGGATCATAGACCAGAGTTCAAGCGCAGTAATTAAAAATAAGTTTTTGTAGGTCTCGGAAGACGCAGTTAGAATGATAATTGAAAGTAATTGAAAGCGTTCTGATCGGCTCAACGGTATAAATTGCCTCAACAGACCTTGGTAGAGATTCAAGGGACGTTGCGTATTTATGATACGGAACAAGAAGGCCTGATAGTGCCTGGGTAACTGGACACTATCAGGCACCATATCAGGGGCGACATCACTCCCCCTTACGGACAGCCCGAGGAGACATCGCTCCTTACTGTGGTGTTGCCTTTGGTCACTTCTAATTGCCTGTTCCCTAGCATATGGCTCGTCCAGCCTACTAGCATTGTAGGTACTCCAAACCTCCTCAGGGTGTCACCAATGACGCCTCTTGAACTATGATTGAACGCTCCTTCTATGTCCATAAGGGTACCGATAGCATAACCTCCGTTCTCCAGCTGGCGCTGAATTAGCTGTGTTACCCTTTGCAGCGCTGTCTCCGTTGACATACCTGTCCTGTATGCGTATTGATCTACATGCAGGGTCTTGCCTCTTAAAGTCACATCTCAGATATATCTATCGACGAGACTTTCAGAGGTTTCAAGCAAGAAGGAAGTCAAGCTCATAGGGCGGAAATCCTTCGGAGAGGAATATCCGCTTTTTCCTGGTTTCGGTATGAACACCACCCTTGCCACGCGGCGGGCACGTGCCCGAGCATAAGGCCAATGAGGCTTGCCTTGACCGCTTTAACTAGGGGCCAAATGTAACATGCCCTGCCTTCTTCAGGTGGGAGGGAGGGAGGAAGGGTGGGAGGAAGGGAGGGAGGGAGAGAGATTGCTTTATTCGCCTTCTCAGCAAAAAAAAATAATACAAATTAACCCATTAATGCCCAATTCCACTAAAATTCCACATTAACTTTGTCTGCTGAAAAATGCAATTAATCAATCGATCTCTTATACCACAAGTACCTTTCCAACTATTTTGACGTATGCTCTTTCAGAATCTGAGGTCAAAAATTAAAAACAATTTATTTAAATATACGTTTTTTTAGAATTAAATGTAAAAATGTTATTTTTGCGTCATTTCTTCAATAAAATCAAGATTTCTTTTTAGGTTGCCATACTTTAGGTTGGCTGAAAACTATGAAAATGGTGGAATTTTTATCTAAACTTTAAAATCCCGTTGAGTATTTTTCAAAAGCTGCGATGGCCGATTCAAAATGGCGGCTTCTATAATGTTGTATAATAAAAAACTTCGTTATTTTTTTTTCTGGCAAGGGCTCAACTCTAAGAAAAAATTTTATAGAACAAAAAGTGCTTTGAATAAACTAAAAAATACATGTGAATTTTTACAAAATGTTCTGACACATTTTTGGATTTTACTCTTATATAATCCTATATAAGAGTAGGGCTGTAAAGTATAGCCTGCGAGAGTCCGGATAAGTCGCTGTTTGTCAGTTGCGTGTGTGCACTGTGCAATAATCCAAGTGCGGATGCACTAAGCTCTCGACTAACCCTTTGCGGAGAGTCTCGGTGGTACAAGCCCTGATAAACCGCAAGTTGTAGAGGGCTTTGTTAACTTTCTTTGAGCCTCGGACTATGTGCGGTTTCCAAGTTAACTTACTATCTAGTGTCACACCAAGATTCGTGACTTTGCCGCTGAACGGGATGAGCACTCCACTCTGCATTGCAATACCCGGCAATCTCAGTGAATTAACTGTGTTGACATTCGTTCTGGAGCCGAATAAGATGGCTTTAGTTTTACCAGCATTGAGACGCAGACCAGAGCGCTCCACCCACCCAGATACCGTGTTTGCCGCATCAGCCAGTCGAGCAATGCCCTCCAAGATATCAACTTTGCTGGTGTGGAGATATACTTGGAGGTCGTCTGCGTAAAAAACGTGTTCGATTGTGCGTCCGTCCAGTACATTCTTTAGGTCATTCACGTAGAGGCAAAATAGCAGGGGACCCAGAACGGAGCCCTGTGGGACCCCAAGGTTGGTTTCCAACCAGTCTGAATTTCCACTGTCATTCGTCGAAACCATTTGAGTTCGACCTTGCAAATATGATTTCAATCACAGGAGGGCCATTCTGGAGAATCCCAGCTGCCAGAGTTTACGTAGTAGCATTGATGGGTGAATAGTGTCGAATGCCTTACTGAAGTCAAATAGTAGGAACAGCGTGAGGTTTTTGTTGTCTTTGGCTATGCAAATGTCATCAGTTGGTTTGAGTAATGCTGTCTGTGCACTGAGAAATCAACGAAATCCAGCCTGGAAGGGGATAACAGGGGGACAACTAAATGAATTATTTTTATTTAGATACTCCGTGGCTTGGGTGTGAGCAATCTTCTCAAGAACCTTGGAGAGGAAACACAGCAGCGCTATTGGACGAAAGTTCGATGCAGTTTTTGGAGTTGTTTTCTTCTTAATTGCGATTATCTGTGATTGCTTCCAAGAGCTCGGGAAGAGGCCCTTTGCGAAGGAGCAGTAAAATAATCTCACAAGGTAGTCGCCAATAACGGGTAGAACTTTCACTACCACCCTCTGAGGTACTCCATCTACCCCCCTAGCCTGCAAGGAGAAGTGAGATATAGCAAGGACTACATCGTTAAGATTAACTTGTTTAAAAGAAAAACCCTCCTCATTTGCAGATTGAATAACGTCTATTGCCTCTTCGATATCTTTGGAGGGGGAGACGGAGACACCCGCGAAGTTGGCATTCAGCTCATCTGGCGGGAGACCGTGAAGATTCTCCTCATTTCGCTTTGGCAGGAGGCCGAGGTTGCGCATTTTCTTCCATATGTTCTTATTAGCATCAAGAGCACCTGAAAGGTGATTGTGCGGGAAGGAACTGCGATCTTGAGTTATGTGCAAATCAACCTCGCTAGAAAGCCGAAGAAAATCATAGAGCAACGCCGCACGCTTATAGCGCCTATGGGTGGGTAGTATTACGTTTGTCAATGAGTTTCCTCAGCTCAGGTCCAAGCCAAGGAGCATATTCCTTACAGGGGTTAATTTTTTTCAAAGGAGCTAATTCATCTATGGCAATTTGTAAGTTATAATTAAGATTATCTAAAGGTCCTGCCAAATTGGATTTGACAGAATCGGCATCTACCCAGTTCCAGCAACTCAGCAGGTTATTGAGAGTCGTGGGACAAATGTTGTTAAAGTCTCCATACTCGAACGAATCTCTTTTTGACAAATGCTGTTATAGTCTCTATACTCGAATGAATCGCAGTTGCAGCGACTCAGCAGGTCGTTGAGAGTGGTGGGACAAATGTTGTTAAAGTCTCTATACTCGAACGAATCGCTTTTGAATACTGGTAGAAAAATATCAATGGTAACATTGATAATGGTGTGTTTGTCAAAGCTGAGTAGATGCTGATTATTGTTGTCAAGTATCATGTCGCTTATGTCGGTGAGGATTATATCAATCCAAGTGTGAGACGTTGGGGTTTTATGGTGTGTTGAGCCATGCTGAACGATTTGAAGTAGATATGATAGTAGTCGCATCAGCATCTGTTGCCGACGACAGATTCCCATTCAGATCCCCCATGATGATTTTATTGCTATACTGACCATTAAGGTCTCGCAGAATATCAAAAACATCAGTATTCTTTTGCATAGCCACATGGGGGGGGGGGGGGGCAGTATATAAGAACGATTAGGATTGGGCGAGAGTTACCCTCTTGTACGCTGCAAAACAAATATTCGAGGACTTCAGGTTTCCCTGAGCCCTGTATATTAGAGGAAGCTAACTTAGTGATTTTATATCTTTTGCGTATATGGGAGCGTCCGCCAGAGACGAGCCAGCGGGTGCGCGCGGCGCCGTTTCCGCGTAAAATGTACTCTGTTCAACTCGCTCATATTCATTCGCTGAGTCTCTGGGAAAAAAAACAAATTACATATATCGATAGATTTTTTCCTCCTCTTTCTAATGGTACTATTTTTTTTTTCTCCAAAATGCTTTCTTCTTATTGAAAATTCAAGTTGAATGTTCAGAGCTATTTTTCTCAAAGTATACCATTTTTTTTTCAAAATGCATTACACCATTCGAAAGTACAAGTCTCTACAAAAGCCTAAAGTTTCAAGTTGGAGAAATTAAGAGTTCAAAAGTACTGAAATTGAAAAGACAGCGGCGGGCGGTCGGGCGTGCTCCCCGCGCTACGATGCAACGCGCTTTTAATGTGCTACACGCGGATGTGTGTAATTTTCATTCGTTTTTTCATCACTAGAGGGATTTAACAGATCTGCTCTCCATACCCAAAGAAGCAACTTCAAAGTCTTATAAGCCACTGAGAAATGTATTCTTTCTCATTATATTTCTAAAAATAATTAATAAAATTATTATTACAATTATTTTTTGATCTACATATCATGAATAACCTTGATATCATGAATTTTCATCGTTGTTTTAATCCTTACAATGAAACAATACATTCACATAATCTGAGATTAGTTTCAGTAGAAATGAAGACACGTTTTCCGTTTTTGAAAGACAGAGATAAAATATGTGATTCTTGCAGGATACAATTTATTGCCAAGAGTAAAGACGAAAATGAAGTTTCGATAAATGATTGTTATGAAATAATTTCTAATTTGAAAAAATTGTTTAATGATGAAAATGTAACAAAAAAAGAAAAATTGATCCTCATGCAATTACTTCCAAAGAATTGGAGCTCTCGTAAAATTGCTGAATTTTCAAATTCTTTTCGTCGGCTGGCTACTAAATCTAAATTACTAGATAATGATGAGTCTCTTTTAGTTGATAAAAGAGGAAATAAAAAATTATCAAGCGATACTGTAGATCAAGTAAGACTGTTTTATGAAAGTGAAGATAACAGTAGAATTATGCCAGGCTACCAAGATAGTAAGTGCATAAAAAATGAAGATGGATCAAAAAACTACATGCAGAAAAGACTTGTTTTGTATAATCTGAGAGAAATATACATAAAATATAAAGAAATGTATCCCAATTCGAAAATGGGTTTCACTTAGTTTGCGGAATATCGTCCTCAACATTGTGTTTTAGCCGGTGCTAGTGGCACTCATTTCGTGTGTGTATGCGTCTACCATCAAAATGTCAAACTTTTGTTAGCTAGCTTAGGAAACTCAGGCGTTTTTGATAAAATGAATACTTACAAGGATTGCATAGCTCAAATAAGTATGTCAAAATTCAACAACAAAGTGTTATTTAAATGAGTGCTCTAATTATCCTGGTGTTGAATCACTAAAAAAAGATTTAGAATTATTTCTTGAGAATTCTGACGTTAATGAAATTAAATTTCAGATATGGTAAACAACTGATAGATCGACATTACAAACTCAAACTGTTTCTAATTCATCTTTTTTCCTTTTTTGCATAAACTCAAGACACATTCTTTCATCTCCAAACAACAGGCATCTTATTTTAAAATCTTGAAAGAATCCTTATGTAAAGGAGAATTTTTAATTTCCCTAGATTTTTCAGAAAACTATGCTTTTATTGCACAAGACGCAGCACCAGCTTTCCACTATAACAATAATCAATGCAGTTTGGCGACAATAGTCATTTACTACAGAGAATCAGATTCCAAAATTGAACACAAAAGCATGGTAGTTCTTTTTTCAGACAATTTAATTCATGATGCCATAGGTGTTCACTTAATCTAAGAAATTATAATTAATTATCTTAAAAAATCTTTTGATTTTGTTAAAAAAGTCATTTATTTTACTGACGAAGCAGCGCAACATTTTAAAAATAAACATAACTTCCAGAATCTTGTTCATCACTATGAAGATTTTTCTGTTGAAGCTGAATGGCACTTTCATGCAACTGCTCACGGGAAAAATGCATGTGATGGAATTGGTGCTTCCGTGAAAAGCAATGCTAGGCGAGCCAGTTTGCGGAAAGTATCCGACAATTATATATTGACGCCGCAAAATCTTTACGAGTGGGCAACTAAATATTTTGAAAATATTGTTTGTTTTTTTTCATCAAAAGATAAATATTTAGAAACTAGACAAAAATTAAAACAACTATTAGAACTAAAACGATTCTCAGCATCAGAAACATTCAAATTATACCCACCAATCAAAAAAGGAAAAGATTATAAAGATCAGAAGAAAAAAAAACAAGTATTGAGAAAAGACCTATCAAAATGAATTCGACTAAAAATAAAAAAATTAACATGATTAAGAATTTTAATATGTGGACTTTCAAACAAATTAACGTTTACATTAATGGTGCAGCGCAGCACGGAGAGCGCGCTCGACCTCATGGGGCTGCCTTTTTAATTGCATTACTTTTGAACCCTTCATTTCTCCAACTTGAAACTTTAGGCTTTTGTAGCTTAAGACCTGTACTTTCGAATGGTGTAATGCATTTTGAAAAAAATGGTATACTTTGAGAAAAATGGCTCTGAACATTCAACTTTAATTTTCAATCAGAAGAAAGCATTATGGAGAAAAAAAAAATAGTACCATTAGAAAGAGGAGGAAAAAATCTATCGATATATGTAATTTGTTTTTTTCCAAGAGACTCAGCGAGTGAATATGAGCGAGTTGAAAAGAGTGCATTTTACGCGGAAACGGCGCCGCGCGCACCCGCTGGCTCGTCTCTGGCGGACGCACCCATATACAGGGCAACCCCGTCACCATTGATGTTCCTATCCTGTCTGAGGATTGTGTAGCCCTTGATCTGGATGAGGCTGTTGTCGACAATCGGGCCCAAACAAGATTCTACTATACCGAAAATATGATATGCAGGATCGTCGGCCAGGTACAGACGCAGCCTCTCGAGGCGAGGTCGGATTAAATTGATATTAAGGACTCCCGCCTTCAGGAAACTTACACCCCTCGCCCCACCAGCAGCAGCAGCAGCAGCAGCAGAGAGAGAGAGAGAGAGAGAGAGAGAGAGAGAGAGAGAGAGATCGTTTATTTGCCTTCGCGGCAAACAATCAGTACAAAATTTATGCAGTGCATAATATACAAAAAAATACAATAAGATAATACATAATAAAAGAATACGTTAAAATAAAAGAAATACAATATGATAAAATATATACAATGCATAGAATGAAAAAGAAAGAAAAAAAAATACAATATTTTCAATTAAAAGAAAAAAAAAATTAAAATAGGAAAATATCACAGCTGGTGTACTACACTCTAAAGAAAATATCACAGTTATAATAATAATACATTTCATAAAATATCACAGTAAAGTATCACAGCTGCTTAGTCTTAAATCACAGATCTAAGTTAATCCGCAGAGTCAAATACTATTCTAGGTAAAGGTCCCCGTGCTGGCGCTCCTAGTACCTACATAGAAAGGCTAGGCGTCGGGATCGAAGAGGTGCCCACGCACCGCCCTCTTGAAAGAATAAAGGGATGATAAGTGGCGCAAAGAGGAGGGAAGAGAGTTCCAGAAACGTGTGCTTTGAGCCTGAAAAGCCTTTTCGCCCATTTTGTAATTAACAAGCGGAGGAACAAGTTCTGGTTGCACCCCCCTGCAGGTTGGCTTGGGCTTATGCTCCGTAAAAAAAGGCAGCCAGATAACTGGGCTCTCGCAACCGTGTAATTTTATACATGAGAAGGGCGGCAAAGTATAGCCTGCGAGAATTCGGGTGGAGCCAGCGCAGGCGTCTCCTGTAGGGGCTGATGTGAGCATCTCTCCTAATCCCAAGGACGTATCTCACACATGCATTGCTCAGATGCGTCTATTTGAGTCGCAGTTCGTTAGTCGCGTCTAGGTATACCACCGCGCAGTAGTCTAAGTGAGGTTATACTAAGGTCTCGACTAGTCTTTTGCGGAGTGTCTCAGTGGTACACGTGCTAATAAACCGCAAGTTATATAGGGCTCTGTTGACTTTTTTACTAACTTGGTCAACTTGCGGTTTTCACGTCAGCTTACGTCACCAAGACTCACAACTTCGTTACTGAATGGGATGAACACCCCAGCCCCCATACCAATGCCTGGCAGATTCATCGAGTTGATAGTATTTACATTCTTGCTACATTCAAAAGATATTGCTTTGGTCTTACCAGCATTGAGAGGGAGGCCGGAGGTCTCCGCCCATGCAGACACCATTTGTGCCGCATCTGACAGCCGAAAAATGCCTTCCAAAATTTCATCTTTGGTGGTGTGAAGGAAAATTTGGAGGTCGTCCGCCTAAAAAATATGTTGTATCGTCCGTTCGTCAAGTGTGTCAGGAAAGTCATTGACGTATAGGCAAAATAGGAAGGGGCCCGGAACGGAACCCTGTGGGACTCAAGGATTTGTTTCTAATCACTCAGAATTTCCATTATTATTTGTACTAATCATCGACCTTGCAAGTATGATTACTAAGGTCGAATAGTAACAATAGCGTAACTTTTTTGTTGTCAATGGCCATCCGTACATCATCTGTTAGTTTGAGCAAAGCAGTTTGGTTGCTGTTGTGCCTGCGGAATACGGCTTCGAAGGGGTCGAGTAAGTTATTCTTATTTAGATACTCCGTGATTTGGTTATGAGCTATCTTTTCGAGTACTTTTGATAGGAAGCAGAGCAGCGCTATAGAACGGAAGTCCGAAACTGTTGACGGAGCAATATTCTCTTTAATCGCGATTAATTGAGCCCGCACTTAATCCATGCACTCGGAAAGATTCGCTGAGCGAAAGAAGAATTAAAGATTTTAACTAGAAAATTACCAATTACCGGCAATCACCCTTTGGGGCATTCTGTCCGCCCCCTTTGCCTGAGAGGAGAAATGCGAAATTGCTAAGACAACATCACTTAGGTCTACAGAATAGAATGAAAAATCATCCTCACTAGCAGGCAGGATAAAATCCATTGTATCCTCGATGTTTTCGAGGGCGGACAGAGAGATACCAGCAAAGTGTGTGTTTAATTGTGATGACGTAAAACCATGAAGGTCTTCCTCTTTTCGCGCAGGTAAGAGGTCAAGATTGCGCATTTCCTTCTAAATATCCATATTAGCATCAAGAGCATCTGTTAGATGATTGTGGAGGAAGGAGTTTCGCTCTTGAGAGATGCGTACGTCGACTTCATTGCTAAGTCGAAGTAATTCGTCGAGGTGGCATTACGTTTGTCGACCAGTTACTTCAACTCAGGACCAAACCAAGGAGCATATTTTTTCTTTGGATTCACTATTTTAAAGGAGCTCATTTATCAATGGCAAAGTTTAAGTTAGTATTTAAATTTTCTAAACCTCCAAATCGGATTCAATGGAATTTATGCTTACCCAGTCACAGCCAGCCAGCAATTCGTTCAGCATATCGGAACAAATATTTTTAAAATCTCTGCAGGAAAAGGATTCCCTTGCAGGCGCTGGCACGAAGTGTTTTATGGTGACGTCAATAATGGTATGTTTACCGAAACTGGGCGAGCATTCGTTCTCAAACGCAAGCACTTCGTCATTTTCGTCCGTAAGGATCAGGTCGATCCATGTGTGAGATGTCGGTATTTTATGATCGGTTGCACCGTGTTGCACGATTTGTAGAGACAGGTCCTTGGCAAGATTCCTTATGGTATTTGCATCCGGGTCAGCCATCGACGACATATCTGCATTCAGATCCCACATGATGAATTTATGACTATACTCACAGGCAAGATCACTCAAAACGTCAAAGAGGTCGGTGTCTTTTTGTATTGCTATGTGCGGGGTCTATAAATGGCACAGAGTAAAATGGGGGCAGAATCGCCCCGCTGTGCTTGACAAAATAAGTACTCCGAAGTAAGTGGCTTCCCCAGTCTTAGCGTATTGAAAGAAGCTAGTATTTTAATATTAGTCTTTGCGCACGTACAGGGTGACCTCGCCACCATTTATGTTGCGATCTTGCCTGACCACCGAATAGCCCTCAATTTGAATGAGAGTGTTGTCGACAACTGGACCCAACCAAGACTCTGCTATGCCAAAAAAGAATGATAGGAGGGATCCTTGGCCAAAAACGTGCGGAGGTTATTCAGACGTGGACGAATCAAGTTAATATTCAAGAACCCCGCTTTAAGAAAACAGACACCCCTCGTTCCTTTAGCAGCTATCGTTCCAGACTCGACAGTCTGTGCTGCTCCCTGCCTCTTGTTAGCGTCCCTGCCATTAGCTGCTACGCAATTTCGTGATTTTGTTACAACCAGATGTTGTGTGGGAGCAGTATGGCAGGCCGCCTGGATAGTTTGCAAGTCGGCAGCTGTGGCGAACTGATGCGCACGCTCACCTCTCTTACGCCTAGCCAAGAATCTGCCGCCGGCATGCCAAACATATTTGAATCCCAGATTCTGGGCAATTGACCTCAGGCTTTTAAAGGCCTAGAACTTCTCGTCTGATAATATATCGTTGATAAATATTTTATGATTTGGCAAGCAGGCGGCCGAAACCTGACCAAGCAGTTCAGGATGGATATCGGTAGTTGTTAAATAGTTATTGGTGAGCGCCCGCCTCGCCTGAATGACATCCCTGACCAGGTCCGAGCTCCCAAGCCTAACTACACAAGAGGATCGTACGACAGTCCTCGGCTCGGCTACAAACCTTCCTCTGTCTCGCCACCTTTAATCATGGTCACGTCTTGGGGCCGCATAACACGTGTTTCAAGGATATTATCCCTATTAAAAGAGGGAATGATGGTTCTGAGCACTGCAAAGGCAATATTGTTTAAATCATCATCTGTTGTTTCGCAATATTTCTTTAAAATATCATTAATTATCACTTCGCAGAA
Source organism: Torymus aiolomorphi (assembly GCA_036365515.1). NCBI lineage: Eukaryota > Metazoa > Arthropoda > Insecta > Hymenoptera > Torymidae > Torymus > Torymus aiolomorphi. The sequence goes on from CM070875.1 coordinate 71,905,095, forward strand.
CTCAGAACCCCCAGATCTGCATCTGCCGGTACTTTGGAGAGACTGTGCAACACTGGGTTCCGGCTCTCGAGGAACTTGAGATCATCCAGCTGCTTCTTGAGCATGTCAAATCTCAGAAAAAAGAGCTCCAACGTGCTTACCGGAATTAATACATTCTTCACACCATCTATATTTACATAATAGATTTGCGCAATAGATACGCCCGTCGCTTTAGAAGAGTCGACTTCTTTCTCTTCTACTTCTCCTTCTTCCACTAGCGCCTGTGTAACAGTGTCCTGCCAGGCACTGTCACTCAGCACTGGCTTGGGCGCCAGCGGGCAGTTTGCCCGCTCGGCACCTCTCTCTGACTCTCCTGGCCCCTGCGTTCCGGCTGTCGGCCCCGCAAACCTAGCAACGCCGGTGGAGAGTAGCGGGCGCGACCCATGCGCGCTGCTGTTGCGCGAGGAGAGTTTAGCAGTTGGCGTTGATGAGCCGAGATGCGTACGGTGGTGGGGGGCGACAATAATAGACGTATTGCGCGTGCGTCACTGCGAGACGACGCACCCTTGCTCACCTGCGTGCTCGTCGGTTGATGAGAGCTCACGCCTTTGCTGATTGTTGTCGCTTCCGTCATTACGGCATAGGTCACACGGGGCACCCTTTTTTTTACTGGAGCACTTGGCGTGGTACGACCTGTGACATTCCGGACACAATTCCAGCTGTCTCGTTGTAATTTCTCTGCATACAGCGCATCTCTTCTCTATGCTTCACGACAAAGCAGACGGTACCTCTGATGTTGTTGACAGCTTTTCGTCTGCTGCCGGTTGACAGGCTGGATTCAAAAATTGATCGTTGCATTGCTTCTTTGGAAAGCTGTCGCTGCACGAGCCGTGCACCAGCTTACAGTGTGATGCAGTGAAGTGATGGAGTGATGACCAGTTGGTGATGGTGGATCGTCACAGTGGAGTTAGCTCACCGACGAAGAAGCCAGAATCTGCTCGTAGATGATAGCGTGGTCTACCGGCCTTGGAGATTAGGGTAAGCGTCTTCAATGGAAAAGTAACTCCTGGATCATAGAACTCCATGTAATACATGGACCCTTAGGTGGGGAACTTCAGAGCCGGTGGAGCTACATTCCTGCTGAAAAAGCACTCCGAGGAGTGAAATACTTTTAAAAGTAACGCTCCATTAAAACAGAAGCGAGGCTACACGATGTTGACATGTACCCGTCCAGAGAGAGAGAGAGAGAGAGAGAGAGAGAGAGAGAGAGAGAGAGAGAGAGAGAGAGAGAGAGAGAGAGAGAGAGAGAGAGAGAGAGAGAGAGAGAGAGAGAGAGAGAGAGAGAGAGAGAGAGAGAGAGAGAGAGAGAGAGAGAGAGAGAGAGAGAGAGAGAGAGAGAGAGAGAGAGAGAGAGAGAGAGAGAGAGAGAGAGAGAGAGAGAGAGAGAGAGAGAGAGAGAGAGAGAGAGAGAGAGAGAGAGAGAGAGAGAGAGAGAGAGAGAGAGAGAGAGAGAGAGAGAGAGAGAGAGAGAGAGAGAGAGAGAGAGAGAGAGAGAGAGAGAGAGAGAGAGAGAGAGAGAGAGAGAGAGAGAGAGAGAGAGAGAGAGAGAGAGAGAGAGAGAGAGAGAGAGAGAGAGAGAGAGAGAGAGAGAGAGAGAGAGAGAGAGAGAGAGAGAGAGAGAGAGAGAGAGAGAGAGAGAGAGAGAGAGAGAGAGAGAGAGAGAGAGAGAGAGAGAGAGAGAGAATCGCAGGTATATAGAGAGGGTTTCGTCGGAAGCTATCGTTTCGACGCGTATTACCAAGAATCGCGCGTATAAAGAGAGTGTGCGGGAGATTTTTCGTCGCGAGTTATCGTTTCGACGCACGTTTTCGAGAATTGCATGTACAGAGAAAGCGAGTGTGCGAGAGGTTTTCGTTGCAAGAGTTGTTCGACGCGCATTACCGAGAATCGCGCGTATAAAGAGAGAGAGAAAGTGGGCGTGTGAGAGAAAATTAGTAGCGTGAACAGGAAATATACAGGAAGGCCGTAGTGAACACGCGTCACGAGAGGGTAGGAAATGAAGTGAATGATGTATCTTTAGCATGTATGAGAGGTAAGCAATAAAGAGAAAAGATATAAATTATTTGAGCGTTTACATAAGTTATTTTTCGTATCCTTGAACCCACAATTTTCAGGTTCTTCGACGCCCGAACGAGAACAGCACGGCCCTTTTGGTAAGTGAGTGAGAGTAAGTCTCTCTCTTACCCACCACTTAGTACTTACCACCGGGTATCGACCGCCCTGTACCCGCCACCCACCCTAAGCCGGAGGCCTCTTACCTCCTGGAGCGCCCTGCTCCAACTGAGCCGAGCAGCACTGCTGCAGGCCTTTTATAGCACCCAAGACTTGGCAACCACGTGACTGCGAACCTCTCCCCTTTTGTTCTGTCCTCACAGGTTTGTCAGTTATATCAATTTGTTGCTATACAATTTTTTCATTATACGTATTACATTCATTCGACAATTCAATTTTATCACCGTATACGTCATACGTATACGGTGATAAATATGTATATTATATTAGAGAAATTATGACACGAATCTTTGTTTTTTAGCTTTTTATATACTGTATTATTTTCATCCTTGCTTTTCTTAGTATCCTTCATTTCTCGTTTTGAACTTTTTATTTTCGATGTTATGTTTTCATTGTTATTGGTTGATTTACTAAAGAGAATCTTATTAAAAAAAAATATTACAGCCGAGCGAGGTAATCTCGCTAATAGTTATATTAGAGCAATTCGTAGTCTTTTGTGTTTTGTATTAAAATTAATCTTTTCTGTATTAGGTCATGTTTACACAGAACTTGGTTAATTTTAGGTGTGATGTATTTATAGAACGAAAAAACAATGAATGCATTGTTATTTTTTTGTGAAGTGGACTTATTATTAGGATTATTGTTGTTATTCTTGCGTTGATAATTTATCTAACAATCTTAAAATCATTTATAATGGAATTTCTAGGAAAACTAAATTAAAATGCGCGTGTAGATGTGTATTACTTACATACGTACAAAGACAAAAACCTTTTTATTGACAGTTATATCATTGACTATATAAGCGTTAAGCGTGAAAATTGGTTTGTTTAATTTTATTAGTGATAGCTTTCCCAATGCAAAACCCGTGAATCTGAAATACATGTCTAGATAGGTATTTACGACTTCTATCGCCACAAAAAAATCGAGCAAAAAAAAGTGCTTTTCGAGAAAAATACATTTTCCTAAAAAGGGCATTTTTCAATAAAAAGTGTATAATTCGTGCATTTTTTAGGCACGACCGATTCTCGAGAGAGCCTTATATTTTCACCAGAGCGAAAATTGTAACACCTCAAAAACTAACAATTGACGATATAAAAGTTATTTTTCCACTCATAATTAGTTCATTTTAAGCCTTTTGCAGGATGTATGTATGTATGTACGTTCGTATGCAATCAAGTTTATAGATTATCTCAGCGAAAAACGAATAGATCAGATAACAATTATTTTTCATACTCGTCTATAGGAAAGAGCTGGTCCTATATTGAGCCGGATTGGTTGCGAATTACAAAAACGCCAGACTAAATAAAAATTTCATAAAAACAATTTTTGGACATAATGTGCCAAAATTAAATTTAAATAAAAAAACCACAAATGATTCTACTAAAACTAATAAATACATATCTTTCTCATGTTGGGCACTTTTTTCTGAAACCAATATTTTTAAAAATAACAGTCAAAAACAGCTAAAAACCTTTAAAAAGGTCAATATTTGGCTATTACTCGACAGAATTTGACTGTACACAAAAATGTTAAATACAAAAGTTGTAAAGTATGTTCATACAAAACTTTTTCCCATTTAACATTTTTATGTACAATCAACTCCTGACGACTTAGACCTATAAAATCGATTTTTAACACCTAAATGCACATAAAATGGGCGTTTTTCGGAAATTCTTCAAAAGGATTTGACTTTAGACTAAAATGTTAAATATAAAAGTTGTAGATAACGTTGAAACAAAACTTTTTTCTATTTAACATATTTATGTAAAATCAACTCCTGATAATCTAGATCTATAAAAACGATTTTAAACGCCTAAATACAGCTTATATAGTCAATTTTCACTTATTATTTAACAGAATTTAATTCCGCACAACAATATTAAGTAGCTATAGATAAGATCGAAAAAATCAATAAATCTGCCCAAAGATCATATAATTACTAAAATATAATAATAAGATATAAAATATAAATTGATGTCGAATAAAATGCAAAATTAAATGCAATCTAGAAAAATTAATTTTACGCTAATATTTACAGATTTATCTGCTAAAACTAATTAAAAGACACTTTTTTCCTGTTGGACATTTTTTGCTACGAGCAATATGTGTTAAGACAATTGCAAAAAACGCAAAGAAGGCAAAAAATTGACGATTTTCGGCTATAAATTGACAGGATTTTATTTTACACAAAAATGTTAAATATAAAAGTTATAGATAATATTTAAACAAAACTTTTTCCCATTTAACATTTTCATGTAAAATTAATACCTAACGAGTTAAATCCAAAAAAACGATTTTTTAACGCCTAAACGTACCTAAAATAGTCGATTTTCAGTTATAACTTGACAGAATTTGACTTTACACAGAAATGTTAAATAGAAAAGTTGTAGATAACATTATAACAAAACTTTCTTCCATTTAAGATTTTCATGTTCAATCAATTCCTGACGAGTTAGACCTATAAATACTATTTTTAATGCTTAAATACACGTTCAGTAGTCGATTTTCACTTATTGTTCAACAAAATTTGACTTTACAGAAAATGTTAAATACAAAATTTATAATAATAAACAAAACTTTTTCTCATATAACATTTTCATGTACAATCAATTCTTGATCACTAGATCCAGAAAAACAATTTTTTATCACGCGTGCTCGAAAAATGCCACATTGCGAACGCAAAAGCGTTACGTAATGAAAATAACGCACGCTCCAGCGTGTACGCAGCACCCTCACGGTGTGCCGACGGTAGAGAGGTTATCTCAGCTCAAGCATTTTTCTCGCTCTAGTGGTAAAAAACATTGTGTGTAACTAGTGCGATATGTTGACAATAGCTTACGCGGGCTAAATATCGCACTTACTACGCTCGTGCGCCAACACGCCCGCGTACGCTATTGGCAACTTACTGTACTTACACAATGTACTATTAAACGCCTAAATACACTTTATAATAAATTTTCGCTTATTACTTAACAGAATTTGATTATACATACGTATTAAAGTAATATTATATTTACAAAAAGAAACTCTTGTGTATAAATGTATGTGCTGTATTTAATATAGATATTGTAACGTGGAAAAGTGTCATATATATAGAATTTAATGAATATACTAGCTAACTTTGTCAGTCTTACAGTGTGCTACAAAATAATTAGATAGGAAGTCTCATTAAGTAGTCTGCAAGACTTACCTATCTAATTGTTTTCTAGCACACTGTAAGACTAACAGAGTCCACTAGTATATACATTACATTTTTTGTATAGAACAATTTGGCATGTTACAATATCTATATTAAATACAGTACGTACATAAGAGTTTCTTTTTGTAAATATATTAACAAGTATTAAAATATAATAAATCTCCTGAGGCGTGTTCTTATATCCTAGCTAAACTTATAAATTAATTTACTCAATAATAACTACCTATCCCTACCGTATCTAAACACAGTCATTGCACTTCTAAAATTTTTCCCCAGTTCTTATTACCTATCCCCTCACATCCAAAAACACTGACACTCTTAAAGCACTGCAGGAACTACAGAGGCAATAAAATAGGGCTGGCTAGTCCAGGTTGGCACTGCTTCAAGGGCACTGGTCTGTTGGTCAGGATGATATAACTGCTGGTGGCCACGTCATCTGGTAAACGGGAAGGACCGGTGGAGACCTTCAGTTGTTGTTTCATTGCTAGAGATATCCTCAAGCTGGGGGTCGACCAAGGCAAAAGCAGCAGATAACACAGTCACTAATCTGATAGCCAAACAGCGAGGATTGAGCACCTAAAACCCACATATGGCTAATAAGTAAATGACCCAGACAACATTACCACAACCAAGAGACAGTCTGCAGCAGTGCTCGTCGTTTTATCTTCTTGCTGCCCCAAATACCTGCAACAAGAGAAAAGTATCATCAGCCCACCCATCAGAGAGGTTAGGAACGAGAAAGGGCTTACCAAGAAATCTGCTTCCGCCACCGACTCCGCTGCCTTCCTACGAGTCACCATCAACCGACGAATACGACGAGACGGATGACATCCATCAGGAGGCCATACTACAGCAGCTACGAACGCCGGGAGCCCGTAGGCACTGCGATTGTTTGTATCATGCACAAGCGCGCGCGTATAGGCGCACGCCGCACACGGCCATGCACGGGTAAAGCAGGCTAGCTGCGATAACTTCGCGCGGCGACTGATGCTTGTGGCCCTAACGTCAAGGCGCAAATGCAGAAAAGAATAGCTAGATTGCTGTGGCCGAGAATGCCGCTTTAGTCTTAGTGCTGGGCCTTTTCCTTCTGGTCCTCTCCCTTTCGCCGTTTTAGTATATGTGTGTGCACCGCAATCCGCAAGTATTTTTCGTAATTGGAATTGTATACATCATGTAGTTAGGAACACCCGCGAAAATTGTTTTTTTTTTCCTTATAGTTAACGTTTCACGTAACGCGCCGCGGGAGCAGTTAGTGTCCACTTTTCGTTAAAACTGAATAAAGTTTACCATACCTAGTATTTGTTTTGTATTAATTTTGTACAATGTTTTTTTTTGTACAATCAAATTCTGATTAAATAAACCCTTAAAACGATTTTAAAAGCTTAAATGTACCAAAAAATGTCGATATGTGGCTATTTACAGGATTTGACTTTATACAAAAATGTTAAATACAGAAATTGTAAATAACATTCAAACAAAACTTTCTTCCATTTAAAATTTTTATGTACATACAATTCTTGGTGAGCTAAACCTACAATAATAAAAACGATTTTTAATGCCTAAATACAGATAAAATGCTCGTTTTTCTCATATTATTCAACAGTATTTGAATTTACACAAGTATGTTAAATGTAAAAGTTGTAGTGTGCGCCCAAAAATTCTACAGTAGTTTTGCGTGATACGTTTTTCAAGATGAGTCCGCGTCGCGGGAGTCGAGTACGCATTATTATCGTTTTCAGTTGTAATAGTCTAATTCTGTAAAATCGATTTTGAATGCCTAAACATACATAAGCAAGAACTGTGTGAAAGTATACGCATACATATTTTTATTTAAGATTTACTACAACTATATTTATACCTATGATACAAATTATGAAAACAATATGTCCCAAATTTCACAATCGTAAAATTATCAAGGTTCTCCTGAGTATTGCGGTCGTGCCTATTATGTAAAAATGGAGTTTTTACATAAAAGGGGGGGGGGCGACGAGCGAAGCGAGGAGCAGGTGTGTGCGGGGGCGGGGGGTTGGCGTGCCGAAGGCATGGAGGGGGGCACAGCTGAACGCATGAAATTTTGATGCAACAAAAAAATAAAAAACTACGGGTCAAATAATTTTTGGAGAATAACATAAATACTTTAATTCCAAAATGATCGGTGACATAGGGATACGCGGACCACCTGATTTGAGATGGATTCGGTCCTATATAAAAACTTCATTTTTAAATTGTAGGCACGACCGCACTTTTCAGGGAACCTTGTATTTTCATCACAGCGATAATTGCAATACTCCAAATACTTATAAAGTCCCACCTAAATAAGTCGATTATGTTTCTTTTTAGGTATGTACGTCGAAATAATGTACCATTTTTATAACTAACTCGGAGATGCTCAGGGTTCGGGAACCCGAATTTCCTTAAAACTCACAGAAGTTGTAGGTAATACCACACAATGAACCCCTGTAGAGTTATAGACCCTAACGCTTTCACTGAAAATGTGGCGAGCCATTCTAATTTTTTACAAAAAGTCCAAATTTGACCAATATTTAACATATTTTACCTTTTACCAATGTTAGCGCTGCAACAAAAATATATTCAAAGATTTAAAAAGTCCAAATTTGACCAATATTTAACATATCTTACCTTTTACCAATCTTAGCGCTAAAATATTTTTTATTAGCGTAACAAAAATATATCCAATGATTTATATTATTAAAATACACATAAATTATGTCAAATATAAAGAATCTAGTCAAATAATTTATTTTTCAAAATATTATTACCTGAATATATAGAATTTCTTGCGATATTGACATTATTGCTGTTTTGTACTTCCATTGTTAAAATGAATTCCAAAGCTCCTTTCCTCATTTTGTAAGGGCATGTTAATGTGTGTTTTTATCATATATTGAAGAGCATAAAGGTACTCATACTTATCTGACAAATACTGCCTGGTGATCTTCCTTTTGCTCTGTGAACTGTAGTAGCAGTATCTTATTACTTCTACAGTTATTTATAACAAAAAGCTGTGTGGAGTTCTTAAATTCTTAAATTTCAAAAATTTATTTACTCACAAAAATAATTTAAATCATAACCTTATTTTTCATTTATATATAATATTTACAATACACTTCGGCCATTTCACATAAGCAGTTGTAAATCCGTGGTACTTTCCTATAATATTCCCGGCACACAAAAAAATTGTGGTCTGTACTTTTGACCAGGCCCACCTATCTTCATGCATTTTTTCGCGCTGAATCCAAATCTGGTGTCCGTTTGAGCCCTACATCTCGAGATTTTGAGTAAATTGCAAAAAATAGATGAAAATTGCAAAAAATTGCGAAAAGTGGCCAAAAATCACTTTAGTGAGTAGGAGAAAATTCTGAAGAAATTTTTTTTACGCGGATTAAGGGTGTTTCTTATGTATTTTTTCGCGCTGAATCCAACTCTGAAGTCCATTTAAGCTCTACACCTCGAGATCTTGAGTAAATTGTAAAAACAGCTAAAAATTACGAAAAAACGCGATAAATCGCTTTAATACGAGTGAGAAAAATTCTGAAAAAATTTTTCTGACCGAGATTAAAGGTGCTTCTTGTATATTTTGAAGCGCTGAACTCGTTTTTGAAGTTTTTTAAATTCAATCACTTACCGATATTGCCAAAACCGTGAAAAATAGCTAAGAAAAAGCGAAAAATCGAGAAAATTTGAAAAATTTGGAAAACAAAAAACTAGAAATGAATAGCACAAAATCTGGAACTAATTTTGCACTTATATTTTTTTTCTTTGGTAGCGAACTTTTTTTTCTTCAAATGACCTATGCAACGGGTTTCTTTTTCTCTTTTTTATATTTTGATTCGTTTCTCTCTTGAGCGTCCAACAGAAATCTGCCATCATATTAACATCCAATCTTCCTTGGTATCGTTTTTCCATTTCGCTTATGTCTTGATGGAATTGTTCCTCTTGTTCTTCGCTGAAATCTCCGAGTTTTTCAGGAAAGTAGTCAAGATGAGAGTGCAGAAAGTGCAATTTGAGATTCATCAAGCAGCCTAACTCATTAAAAATTTTCAACAAGTCTTCAACCAAATTCTGGTAGTCATCACTCTTCTCATTTCCTAAGAACTTCTGAGAGACATTTTTGAAACTTTGCCATGCCGCTTTTTCGGTGCTATTCATGTGGAATTTTTGTCTTGAAAAAGAGTGCGAATTTGCGGGCCATCGAAAATACCTTCTTTTAATTTTGCATCACTTATCGCTGGAAACTTCTCTCCTAAATATTCGAAACAATGATCATCTTTGTTTAGAGATTTGACAAATTGCTTCATAAGACCAAGCTTGATATGAAGAGGTGGTAGCAGAATATTTGAAGGATTAACCAACGGGCTGTGGATGATGTTCCCAGTCCCTGGATGAAACTCTGTTCTCTTTGGCCATTTTTTCTGTTTGTAGTGATATTTTCTCTCTCTGCTATCCCACAGACATAAGAAGCAGGGATTTTTTGTAAAACCTGATTGCTGGCCTAGAATCAGGGTTGAAATTTTTAGATCACCGTAAACTTTCCATTGATGTTCCCAGTAGTTTATTTTCTCCAAACGAAATCTGCAAATTCTCGTACGTCTCTTTGAGTTTCGTTGAGTGAGCTATCGGAATAGGTGCATATGTGTTCCCGTTATGAAGCATTACAGCTTTGAGACTTCGTTTTGAAGAATCAATGGAAAGTATCCACTCTTCGTCCTTATAAGTGTTCGGTTTTAATTCATCAATAAATCCTTTTACATCCGAACAAAAAACTAATGAATTCTCCTCATCTTTCGTGAAAAATTTGCAAAACTCCTTTTCTCTATCACGATAAACGTAAGCTTTTGTTTCTTTTGACAGCAAATTTTTCTTCTTTAGTGCAGCTGCTAGATATTCAGCTCCATCTTTGGGTAGTCCCAAATCTCGTATGAGATCGTTCAACTCCTGCTGATTAAAAGTTTGAGGAACATTCGCCTCACTTGCTGGTAAGTATTCGTCGTCCTTGCTATCATTTTCACATTCCTGCTCGGAGATCTCGTTAATTTGCATTTCTTCTTTCCCCATCGAGAATGGTCTACATCCGTATGCTCAGTAGAGATTGTTTCATTCACGACTGCTATTTTTTCCGGTTTTGCGACTGAAGATATATTGGCGTAAGAAATGTTAGCTTTGTTAGTTAACTTGAAATCTTTAATGTCTGTCATACAAAAATAGCAGTTTTCTCGGCATGATGGTGCAGACGATATCATCGGTTTCGCAAAACTCAGCTGCTCGGTTGTTTAGTGTTATCCCATCGCATTAACATCGTTTAACAAGAGCCAGCATTATATGTGGAATCCAATTAACATCCTGGTTGCAAATTGCCAAGCCAAAGCAATCATGGTAAACATATTTCATCTTTTTAGTTAAAGATATCCGATATTTTGAAACTTCAAATTCACCATGAACAAAACAAAACGAATCACAACTTTTATCATACTCGTGTGAGCTATTTCTTGTAGTAGCGGGCTCTCTTTAGTCGCGGATTCAGCGCGAAAAAATACACAAGAAACATCCTTAATCCGGGTAAAAAAAATTTTTTCAGAATTTTCTCGTACTCACTAAAGTGATTTTTGGTCACTTTTCGTGATTTTTCGCAATTTTCAACTGTTTATTGCATTTTACTCAAAATCTCGAGGTGTAGGGCTTAAACGGATTCCAGATTCGGATTCAGCGTGAAAAAATACAGGAAGACAGGTAGGTACAGACCACTTTTTTTTGTGTGCCGGTGTAATCGTTTATTTATCTTGCAAATAAAGCTATAGACTGTGTTTATGCTACCGTAGCAGTAGTTACAACTCTGTGTGCTGAAATATAGCTACTTCTTCTTCTTCTTTCTCCTTTAAGGCTTTACCTTTAGTTGGACATGTGCATGGACCGCTTCATATAGATCGGTTTGAACTGTTGTCAACGATTATGAATCTAAAATGATGCTTTATGCTATGACTAGACAAATCTAAGCTCTCTGTTTGAGTGGAATCGATAACAGAATATAGGCTGATGAAATTCAAAATAGAAAGCGACTGAATTCCGAGCAACCGACATCGAGAAGCCGACAACAACAATGACAAGAAGGGGGGTTAAACAATAATAGAAGATTAGCGATTGTGAGCGACCTCAATGACGGATTTGTGAGATAAATAATTATATGAAAACAATATAATGAGTGATCTTGAGATAAATGCTACTTTGGGATGTATTGTGTGATCGAATAATGTAATTCAGACTATCAGAAATGAATTTACAAAAAGTAATGATGATTGTAGGGAAGAGTTGTGAGAATAAAATTAAACTCCGAGGCAGTCCGAGGGTACTGATAGCTAATTGAAAAAATAGGCCGTTATAGCTCCTCGATACCCATGAAGATCGGGTACCCGACGGGGCCATTGGCCAACAATTACCTCTTCAATTAACGCTTACAGACCCATACCTTAAAAGATAAGAAAAAATTCCAGCAGGGAACCATGAATTCTATGATGCGTGAGGAAGAAGGTGTAAAAATAGCAAAAAGAATTGATCTCACCCAATTTCTGAGGTACGACGTGATTGCAGTCCAAACTTGTGGGAATCGAAAAGTCACTCAGAATGAAGAAAGACGCACAATGATAGTTAGAAATAATATGGAATTCTCTCAAAAACTTAGGGAGTGAGATGAAAAGAACACGAAATTAGATGATTGAGAAATGATGTTGAAAAATAAAGTTTAAAATTCAGAATTGAAATCAAAGATCTGAGTTGAACATTGTGAGTCCACTCACGGATCACGAACCGAAGACAGACGCGCGCGCGAACAAGTCCGATTACTTCGAGCGACGCGATCGAACTGCTGCTGAAATACAGGTGATCAAAAGGACGCGATTATATGGATTCGGACGTTCCAATAAGAACGTAATGGTGGTAATCTAATCCAGTGTTCCTTGGGAGCGGCGGACCGCTCTGACATTGGTCGCTCGTATTGAAATAACCGTTTGTCAACGCTGTGTACTTATATACTTAGCAGAGATCACTGACAGCAAAATTTCACAAGGGCTTGTGAGAATGGAACTCCACACAACTACAGCTTTTTCTTATAAATAACTGTAGAAATAATCAGATACTGCTGCTACAGTTCACAGAGCAAAAAGAAGGTCACCAGGGCAGTATTTCTCAGATACGTATGAGTAACCTCAACATTTTTTGAGGAGGCTTATTTAACATCTAATGCTTTATTTTTTACTTAAAAAATAGATTCGTTGTGTTTTTCTTTTCTGTTTAGTATGCGCAAGTAGACAACCTCATCAGAGAGCAGCAATAGTATTTTGGGACCAAATGAGAAGTTTGTCGAGAAGAGAGAATTGTTTGGATTTTGAATATGGATCCTTTTAACTTATCCTCAACAGCATTTTATTCTCTTCAACACGTGATAAGAATATAAATTATAACATGCCCTTACAAAATGGGGAAAAGAGCTCTGACATTCGTTTTAACAATGGAAGTACAAAACAGTAATAATGCAAGAATATAATATTGCAAGAAATTCTATATATTTAGGTAATAGTATTTTGAAAAATAAATGATTTGACTAGACTCTTTACATTTGACATAATGTATGTGTATTTTAACAATATAAAACATTGGATATATTTTTGTTGCAGCCTAACAGTGGTCAAAGGTAAAATATGTTAAATATTGTTAAAATTTTGACTTCTTGTAAAAAAAATTAGAATGGCGCGACACTTTTTTAGTGAAAGCCTTAGGGTCTATAACTCTACAGGTGTTCATTGTGTGTTCATTGGTCACCTACAACTTCTGTGAGTTTTAAAGAAACTGGGGTTACGGAATGCTGAGCCACTCATAGTAAGTAAAAAGTACATAAATTGTAACCCGCAGTCGGGCTGCGGGAAATTGGGAAGTGCACTAGGTCGGGCGAAATAAAACCTCCAACACTCCCGATGTAATATTAATAAAAAAAATACGATGGTAAACTTTATTCAGCTTTAACGAAAGGTGGGAGCCAGCCGCTCACGGGATACGTTGTATGAAATGTGAACTATAGGGGAAAACAATGTTCGCGGGTTCCTAACTAAATAAGTACAGCTGCACCAACACGGCTCTCCTGCCCTGGCACTACAATCTAAATTACGAAAAACTACTCGCGACGCACACCCACATACACTAATACGGCGAAAGGGAGACGACAAGAAGGAAAAAGCTCGGCACTAAAGCACTCGACAATCTGACTCTTTTTTCCCTCCTTAAAGGGTTATCTCCGCAGTGCGTATATGTACCATAACTTTCAGTATGTCCATCCTCTTGACAATTTGATAAACTAGGATTGAATACTATAATACACGATAATATCTTCCCTACAGCCGAAGAATTTAGGAAATTAGTCACAAAATGTGATGGATGATAAATCCTACGCTGTACCGGATGGACGACTATACTCTATCGATATAAATGAAACAGATTTCGTGTGAACCATGTCAAAAAGTCAAAAAGACCAGCCTGCTGAATTCACTGCAGTCGTTGGGTGACCGACTGCAATCCTCCTTACCAACAAAGTAATGCAACTAGGTAAAAAAAAAAAATTTTCCCACAAAATTCATGAATCCTCGACACTATTTACCAGAATAGTAGGAGAAACCTGTAGATGGGATACTACTACTCGATTACTAGGTTATACATGATACCACCAATCGCTCGTAGGACGCCAGCGGGAGGATCCAGTTAAAAGCAGTTTGTAAATCGAAAAAATAGATAACTAAAGACTAGACCAAAAACCGTGTCACACCTACAGTGGCTCCCACCCCGTATGCAACCAACAACTGCCGACAGAGCGCCAAAACTCAAAAAAAGCGACTGAAATCTAACGCTTCGTCCGAGAAGAAGATCCACTAACATAAGTCCTTGGAGGAGTCACTCGTAAAACAAAAATATTATATAGAGAAAAACTGAAGAGAAGAATTATGTTCGAATATAGTAGATATCGAAAATTATGAATACGGATCAATTGGCGGCCAGAATTATATCGATTTGGAATTTCAATATAGAACGGCCTGAAGCAAAACCTATACTGAGCCATGGGGCACACAAACTTGAAATGTAAACATTGGAGAAGACAATATATATTGCAAGCTACAATATATTCTAAGTGATTAATAATGTTAAATCTATTTGATATCTTGTTTGGGTGAAAATAAATTCTAAGAAATACTGCCCAGAGCACAAAGTCAAGTGTAAATAAAATTGAAATTGTAAATTGGAAAGAGAGAAATATAAATTAATTGGAGATGTTTTCAATACCAAAATACTTATGAAATGGATTTTAAATCCCTCAGTGCATCCTTACAGGTGAAGGCCTCTCATGCGGACACCTGAAGGGCCTCTCACACCCGTGAAGATACCTAGAGAGATGTTATAACATTGAAATGAAAGTAGAGAAAAGTCATAATATTAGCTAATGCTTGAAACGGTAAAATATAAAAAGTAAACAAAGGTAGATTATTGACGCGAGAAGTAACTACTAAGAAATATTGTTTAAAGGGCAAAGTCAAAGTCAAAGACAGTAGGATTTGAAAACTCGTAGTAAATGTATCAAAATTAAGGTGGCTCGAGCGGTCTAGTAGACCTAAAACTATTATCATTTTTTACAAACATTCATTTACATATTCCAATCTGAAAACTGATATGACAGAAAAAAGGGTGTTAAAAAACGATCGCATTCGTTATATATTACCTGATAGAACGGAAAATTCTAATAAAAAAGTCTCAATAAGTTAAGTGATAAAACCAGTAGATTTTCCGGAATTAATTAATGAAAATTGCTTAAGCGGGCTAGACACCCTTTTTTCTGAAATAAAAAAGTCATATTTAAATACATAAATGTAAACTAATTATTTCCCACTTTTTACACATAAAAGGGGGTATATTTTCCTCTCCTTAGATCTTACTCTGGGCCCTTTATATTGTCCAGAACCATAGTCATCGATGAAACAAATTTTTTCACTATCCGTATGCTTTGAACTTTTCCGGTGGATGGATTGACTCCAGATTTGAACTAAATTACTCCTGAATAGTATAATTCACATATGAGTGTAGGGATTTTTGATCCAATGACAAAAAAATATTTTGGGATGTTTTTCAAGAAATTTTTTTAATTTTTATAAATTTTTTCAATTTGTTCAAAATTTTTCTGATGTAAAAATTTTTTCAGACATTTAATCCTAAATCCCTACACTCATATGAGAATTACACTATTCGCAAGTAATTTAGTTCACATATGGAGTCATCCATCCACAGGAAAATTTCAAAGCTTACGGATAGTGAAAAAGCTTGTTTCATCGATGACTACGGTTCTGGACCATATAAAAGACCTATTAGAGAAAGTTCTAAAGTAAGGTAAATATACCCACTTTTACATGTAAAAAGTATGAAATAATGAGTTTACATTTATGTATTAAAATATGACTTCTTATTTCAGAAAAAAAAGGTATCAAGCTCCTTGATCAGACCAATGAGCTCGCGGCGATAACGGTAAGCGGCACAGGTGGAGCGTAGAGTGGCGAGATCCGCGCGCTGTACCGCGCCGCACGCCCCGTCGCCGCCGCTGCTTGCGGAAAGTCAGGAGCGGAAGAGGGGAGAATGCTACATTCATTTAGTCAAAACGTATCGTTCTTTGCACTTGCAAGAGAAAAGGAAAAGTCTTAAATACGCTTAAATAACACATCCACAAAAAAAAATTTATTTTCAGGTCGGGGGATGAGACACAGATATTCTATAGTATTTCGACCTGCTGAAGTCGAATCCGGGGTCTGTTTGACCCCATTGGGTAAAGGTCAAGATCATTTCAAGGTCAAATTGAGATAAACCATTTAATCGGAGAAAACCACCATGCATACAGGTTTTTGGAATCGCTGAATTCGAATCTGAGGTCTATTTGATTCTATTATGTCGGTTTTATCACAACTTCAAAAAACACCATAATCTAAGCTACTTAGCCCTATGACCTTATTACTCAAGATTTAAACATTTATTCTAAGGCGTTAAATCCTAGAATCGTACCACCTTATAACCCCATAGCCATATAACCAAAATCCCAGAAACAAAACAACAGAAATTCTATTTATTAAAGCTGTGATATAATAACCTTTTATGACAGATCTTTAATCCATTAAACCCTATAACTCCGTAACTCCAGAACCCCACAATCCTAAACCCTCATAATCTGATAACTCTTACAATCCCATAACTCGTTACAATCTTGAGTACATTAACTATATTGTGAGTGTACTTTCGTACTATTATACCTGCTGTGTCTGCATCCAGGGCACCTCCCCGTGGTGACGGCGGGCAACGGAGTTGCTCCGCTATCCGGCTAAGTCCCCGGATCACGGATTTCATGACGTCATGGTAGGCACAGGTAGGTTACCTTTTACAATGCAGGGAATCGGAACCCAGTATCGGCGGCTGGTCAAGGTGCGAAAGCGGGTCCGCAGTCGTTATCATCAAGCGACCGCAATTCTATATTAGTTGGTGACTTGGCTAAAATAGAATTTATTGCTACAAGAAAAAACCCGAGAAGGTTTCGCAATCACATGATTGTCATGTGAATCATCACTTTTTATGTTACATATGTTCAAAATTTAAAGTTCAATCATTGCGAAAAAGCATTGACGATGATATTAGTAATATGTATGAGGAAATTTTTCATTTGAAGGTAGATCAGCTTAGCAGGTGATTTCCACATGTCATTTGTAACAGTTACAAATAGATGTATCGCTGGAAAAAGGATAAAAGTAAGAAGCATATTAAATTCTCTATTCCGACGATTTGGAATGAACCAGGTAGTTCGGAGAAAGGCTACTTTTGTTTGAACGAAATTAAAGGCATTACTGTTAAAAATAAGAACAAAATAGTATATATAGATGCTACATCGGTAACGCCTTCCGTTTTAGTTGCTCAAGATAAATGTAACAGTGATATTGACCGTTTGGAAACTCGCCCGCGTCGAGAGGAGCGAGTGTTGGACGGCACAGTAGCCAACAGGCGCCTGGGACTCCTGATAAGTCATCCACAGCTGGGGATGTCGATGCCGCTGCTGTCGCTGCTGATGCTGTCAATGCTGGCGGACAGAAAACAGCTGCTGATACTGTTGTTGACGTTGCTACTGCCGTTGCTGCTGGGGGCGCCACTGTGACTCCAACTGCTGACGATCTACTTAACCACTCTTCGCGTGAGATACCACTTGGCGAGGCGAGTCTACTTGGAGTCTCGCATATACTGATACCTGTGAGTACAATGGAGCTCTTTTTTCGCCGCTTCGATATGCTCGAGCAACAGCTGGACGAGCTTAAATCCCTTATGAGTAAGAGCCCTGATTCACGCAGCGTATATCCTATTGTCTCAAATGGGGGCGTTGCAGTCGATGTGGCTAATTTAACTGCCAGGGTATCTGCTCTTGAGGGAGGACTTGCTAACCAATCTGGTGTATTAGATGAGACCAGTACTAATACGAGGCTGTTGCTTGATGCTACCGAGGGTCTTAAAGACGACTTGAAGAAAGTCCACGGCGAAATTGAGAGTGTCAATGGTGCTTGCCGGGCCTTAGAATCTAAGTTAGAATGTAAGTTGGACAGCGGTCCTCCGCAACCGATGCCTACTGCTGGCGATCTTCCCAGCTCTGTCATTAAATCCGGAACACATGTAGACCCGTCAGCGCGGTCGTTCCCCGTGTCAGGGGGCGAGGGCGCTCGAGATGTGACGTCTGAGTGTCGTAAAATAGCTATAAATGGCATTATAAAAAATAACTGTGAAATCTCGCAAGAGAGTTTATTAAACATTGCTTTTGCGACACTCAGCCCTGTGTTCTCTCGGGAGGGGTGACATTGAGAGCGCCCGCGTTCTGCAACCGCAGGGCCGTATCGAGGAGTTAGATGTCGAGGAGAGCTTGGGATCTAGGTCGAGCACACCCCCTCTTTGTATTGCCAGGCTCACCAGTGCGAGGCTGATCAGGGAGGTGCTGCGGGCCAAGCGCGCGCTCGCCAACAATTATCTAACATCAAATAAAATCAACCCGGAGCTCCTGGGCCTGGATGCTGCTGTCAGCATGCCAAACCATCAGATATTTATTAACGAGATGTTACCAAACGAGAAATTCCAGGCCTTTAAAAGTCTGAGGTCCATTGCACAGGGGCTGGGCTTTAAATATGTTTGGCATGCCGGCGGTAGATTCCTGGTTAGGCGCAAGGGGGGCGAGCGTGCGCATCGTAACTGCTGCCGATTTGCAAGCTATTCACACGGCGTGCCAGCCTGCTTTAACACAACATCTGCAAACTAAAGGTTTAAATAATAAAGATTTAAATAACAATGCGAACGAGAGGCAGGAAGCAGCGCAGGTTAGTGAATCGACACAGGCACCGTGACTAGGCTCGACTGCTGGTGGAGGGGCGGAGGATGGGAGTTTCCTTAGGGCGGATTTTCTTAACATCAACTCGATAAGATCGCGACTTGAAAGACTTCGCCTGTACGTGACTAAGGATCCCTCCTACCATTTCTTTGGTATAGCAGAGTCTTGGCTGGGTCCTAGCGTTGATGACGGTCTCATTCAGATTGACGGTTATTCAGTGATTAGGCAAGACCGAAAAAAAATGGGGGTGGAGTAGCCTTGTATGTACGTAGTGACTGCAGAATCACGAAATTGGCATCCTCTAATACTGAGGGAATGGGAAGACCATCTATCCCAGAGTATCTTTTCTGTGAGGTACAACAGGGTAGCTCTCCTCCTATTTTGATCGGTGTCATATACAGACCCCCTCATATTACCATGCAAAAGGGTATTGACTTGTTTGAGAAGCTTACGGAACTCAGCAGTGACTACCGCTACAAGTTTATCATGGGGGATTTGAATGCAGACCTGTCATTGGCGGCTGATGCGGATGCTCATACCATCCGGACCCTTGTCGGGAATCTGAATCTAAAAGTTGTGCAGCATGGTCCAACTCATTGGCATACTCCGAACTCTTACACCTGGATTGACCTTATCCTAATAGATGAAAATGACAAAGTACTGGACTATAAGAATGAATGCCTGCCCAGTTTTGGCAAACACGCTATTATTGATGTCACCATCAATACATTTGTGTCAGCGCCTGTAAGAGGCTCATTCTCTTACAGGGACTATAAGAATATATGTTGTAACACACTCAATGAATTGCTGGCACGCTGTGACTGGGTGAGCATGAATTCAATCGAATCCGATTTGGATGGGGCTTTACATAACCTAAATTCAAATCTTAGTCTTGCCATTGATCAAATAGCTCCATTAAAAACTATTAATATCAGAAAAAAATTCGCTCCTTGGCTTGGTCCCGAGTTGAAGCAACTCATTGATAAGCGTGATGCTACCCACAGACACTACAAGCGTACGGGGCATGCAGCACTGCTTGATGAGTTAGAGCGCAACTCTTTCTTACACAGGCATCTCGCGGACGCCCTTGATGCTAATAAGGATGTTTGGAAGGAAATGCGAAATGTCGGCCTCCTGCCAAAGCGAAAAGAGGAGGACCTTAATGGTTTCACGCCAGGAGAGTTAAACGCACATTTTTCTGGGATTTCTGTGTCCCCCCTTGAAAATATTGAAGAAGTAACGGATGTCATTTCGTCTGCAAAAGAGGATGGATTTTCTTTTAAACCAATTAACTTAAGTGAGGTAATCCTTGCGATTTCTCACTTCTCCTCGCAGGTAAAGGGGGTGGACGGAGTTCCTCAAAGTGTGGTAGTGAAAGCTCTACCCATTATTGGTAATTTTATTACAAATATTTTTAACTCATCTTTTTCGCAGGGGATCTTTCCGACCTCTTGGAAACAGGCAAAGATAATTGCACTTAAAAAGAAGGTAACTCCCTCATCAACCTCGGACTTTCGTCCTATAGCGCTGCTCTGTTTTCTCTCCAAAGTCCTCGAAAAGATTGCCCATGACCAAATCACGGAGTATTTAAATAGCAATAATTTACTTGATCCCCTCCAGGCCGGATTTCGTAGACATCATACTACCCAGACAGCTCTACTCAAACTGACTGACGATATACGCATGGCCATCGACAAGAAGAAAGTGACGTTATTATTATTATTTGACTTTAGTAAGGCCTTTGATACAGTATCACCATCAAAGCTAATGCTAAAGCTCTGTCAACTGGGGTTTTCCAGGTCGGCTCTCCTGTGGATCAAATCATACTTAGAAGGTCGTTCCCAAATGGTTATTAGCAATAAAAATGGTAACTCTGACTGGCTAGAAACCAACTTGGGCGTTCCGCAGGGCTCCGTCCTGGGCCCCCTGCTATTCTGTATTTATGTAAACGACCTACGAGACATACTTGACGGACGAACAATCAGACATATCTTCTATGCAGACGACCTCCAAATTTATCTTCACACCACCAAAAATAAAATTTTAGAACGTATATCACGACTATCAGATGCGGCGCAAATGGTGTCTGAATGGGCAGGGAACTCAGGCCTATGTCTCAATGCTGGCAAAACTCATGCAATAGTATTTGGTTCAAGGAAAAATGTAAATGATATAAATTCATTGGGTCTGCCAGGTATTGAGATGCAGAATGGGGTGCTCGTCCCGTTCAGTAGCGAGGTTGTGAGTCTCGGTGTTACCTTGGATAGTAAGCTTACATGGAAGCCGCATGTTAACCAAGTTACTAAGAAAGTCAATAAAGCCCTCTACACTCTGCGGTTTATAAGGGCTTGTACCACCGAGACACTCCGCAAAAGATTAGTCGAGAGCCTTGTACAACCTCACTTAGATTACTGCACGGTGGTACACTTGGACGCAATGAACGAACAGCGGACCAGACTGGATCGACTGAGCAATACAGGTGTAAGGTACATTTTTGGGGTTAGGAGGGATGCTCACATCACACCCTACTGGGAGCGCCGGGGTTGGCTCCGGTCGGACTCTCGCAGACAATATTATACAGCCCTGTTACTATACAAAATCAGACGCATGCGAGAGCCAATTTATTTGGCTGATTTTTTCATGGAATACAACCCTCGGCCTGCCAGCAGGGGCATTCACCCGGAACTTACTCTTCCCGCTGTATCCTATGAAACGGGTGAACGGTCTTTTCGGGTTCAGGGAGCTCATCTCTGGAACTCTCTTCCCCCCTCCCTGCGACACATTCCATCTTATTCAGCATTCAAGAGGGCGGTGCGCCAATATCTATTAGATCGCGACTCTTAGCCATCGGGTGGATTTAGGAGCTACCAGGGCAGGGACCCACAGTAGCCTATCCTACTTTAATATCTAGTCTGACTCAGCCTTTTGGCCTTATATTGTGATATTAGTTTAAGAAACTGTAAATAACTGTGATATTTTTAGGGTTAGTGCAATATGATACGCAAAGAAAATGAAAGAAAAATAAACGGGTCCCCGGTGACACTACGTCAACCGTAGTATGACTATGACAATGTCTGTAATTTCTTTTTTTGTTTTTAAACTGTGAATTTAATTTATTTTGTGACTGTGTTATAGTGCTTTTAATATTCCAATTTTTTCTTCTTCTTTACCTTGCGAATAATTTTATCTATGTTTTTTTGTTCTTTTGTTACTTTTATATTTTTTTATGTTTTCGAACTTGACTGATATTAAATGTACACTTATTATGTATTTCATTTTTTTGCCGCGATGGCAAATAAAGCTCTCTCTCTCTCTCTCTCTCTCTCTCTCTCTCTCTCTCTCTCTCTCTCTCTCTCTCTCTCTCTCTCTCTCTCTCTCTCTCTCTCTCTCTCTCTCTCTCTCTCTCTCTCTCTCTCTCTCTCTCTCTCTCTCTCTCTCTCTCTCTCTCTCTCTCTCTCTCTCTCTCTCTCTCTCTCTCTCTCTCTCTCTCTCTCTCTCTCTCTCTCTCTCTCTCTCTCTCTCTCTCTCTCTCTCTCTCTCTCTCTCTACCCCCCCCCCCCCCCCTCTATGACGTGTTTACTGCAACTTCATGCAAGTAGGCGATTTACTGTGATATTGAGTATCTGAAGCAATTTGTGACAGACCTTAAACAAAAATCCTTATGTTGTATTCACTGGTTTCTTTCTTGTTTTATTATTAAGTATTGTACTGCGTGACTTCGTCAACACTATTTGGTTGTTATTTATTTTGTTTTTTTATTATTATTGTATTTTATATTTTTGCCGCTGAGGCGAATAAAAAGGCTCTCTCTCTCTCTAACTCACGGTGACTCGGGTCCCCTTACGCGCCTGCTGAGCGCGTTCCGCATTGTTCCTCCCAACTCCTTCTATCCTCAATAAATGCAGTGTTTTACTCCTTACTTGCCGTGAGCATTTATTTACTCTACCCCGTTCTCCCTTAATTATTCAATCACTAACATTCGCATGCGGTGTGCATTGCACGAGGCGCGCTAGCCTCGCCGCCGCCTGCATTATTTGTAACAGCATAATAGCCGAGCAGCCAGGGAAATAACTTATCCGTTACAGTGCCTAATTTCATCTCAAAGGCCCTTTTACTTAAGATTTGAGCAATCTAATTTCAAATATCCTCTATTTCGTTAAAAAATGATGTTTCTTCTATGAACTGTTATACTTCAAGTATTTGTAATATAAAAATGAACAAAGAATATTATAAAAGTACACAGTAGAAGCTAAAATTTGAGCTATGATTCATTGAGCAAAATTTATTTTTCAGGAAACGATAAGTAATCAATGATAGCGCAAGAAAATGGTTAGAAATTTATCTTTATTTCAAGTGATTTAATCGATAGTATTTTTAACCATTTTCTAGCGCTATCTTTGATTGCATATAGTTTCCCGAAAAATAAATATTTTTCAACGAATCAATACTTTTATAATCTTCTTTGTTCATTTTTATATCACAAATACTTGCAATGTGACGGTTAATAGAAGAGACATCATTTTTTAATTAAATGGAACATATTTCGGATTTGAATGATCATATCTTGAGAAAAGAAGCCTATGAGATGAAATTAGGCACACTTTATTTCCTGATACCAGAAATCGAATTTCTCACGCTTGCTGAAATTCGTTTCCCGGAGGGTGTGTACTCTTCTTGTTAGTGATTGTGCTCCAGATTATAGGATTATAGTTATGACGTTACAGAGTTACGGAGTTCAATGGCTTTAAGAACTCCACAGCCATAACAGGTTGCTATAATATAGATTCAATGCAATAATTTCTGTTGCTTAGTTACCAGGATTCAGGTTATATGGTTATGTGATTATAGAATTCGTGCTATGGGGTTACATGATCACAAAGCTATGGGCTTCAATCAATTAGATTTCCTATTTAAATCTTGAGTAATAAGGTTATAGAGCAATATTATTTATGCTGTTATATAGCAAATAATATAAAAATCAGCACCCGCAAATTTAAATTTTTCGTTATAAACTAATATTAATAAATTTATAAACATATAAACATTCATACTAGAAAAAATCAAATTTTTATTCATTCAAAGTTTCACATACTAAACAATGTTCGTTCAGAAAAACTTTATAATATAGACTAGCTGATAATTATCCAATAATTCCAACATATCTTTGTTCAAAATGTGTAATAGTTGATCTTAACGATGAAGTATATCGAGTAAACTATATGGATTATTTATAGCAATTTATTGTTTCTGGTTATGTATACAATAATGAAAATATCAAGTTAATAATCATTACTAGCATTCTTGGTCCTATCTTAATTAAGAAAATCTTAATTAACAAATTTTATAACTTTGACCAAGTTTAACTCCTCAAGATTTTGTTTATAACTTCAAAACAGTTGATTTTGATTATTATTCATGAGTTTTCTCTATTCAAAGAGGAGTTTTTTAATAACAAATAACTGTTGTGTATACTTCAGTGAACTGGGCACCCGATATGAATCTTATTGAAAACTATCTAAATAAAAAAATTCCGCGTGATTTACCCGTTCAAAATATGTAAATAATAAAATTCCGCGTTTTTAATATCTTTTATTAATTTTAAAAAACGTTTGGGTGCTGCAAGATTTTGAAAGATTCATATCTTACTTAATATGACTTTTTTCAATTGTTTTTTCATTTCTATAGATTGCGCGTCTTTAACAGATAATATAAGTGTAATTATTTTGTATAAATATTATCTACATTATAAAACAATTCATTAAATATATTTTTTATATACAATATTTTTCGCGCATGCGCAACTACTAAAATTGGCATTCATTTTTTTCGTTTATCCAATAACCCCAAAACACAAATATTGCTTAAATCACCTTTCTACCGTAATATATTTTCGTAAAATTATAAACTAAAGAAATCATTTTGGAATGAGCTTAGATAATAAAATAAAATAATTTATATTTATTGGATAGTTATTGACAAAACCAAACATCTAGTAATATTTTCTGATTATGTGAAATACGAACAACCGTTTGTAGAACTTGTTTTCTTTATCTCGTTGTCATTCACCTCAAGAAAAGAAAAAAGGAAAATAAAATTGATTAAGTAATTCTTATTATAATTTTGTATGGCAGTGCGACTGGTGATGGTTTTTGTTTGGTCCATTGTTGGTTATCATTCTTGAGTTTACTCTCTCTTATTGTAAAACACTATATTAATTATTTGTTTTATTTTTACTTTCAGGCTAATTTATAACTTCTATTGTAATGCATGTACATGTCACACGGTTTCCCAACAGGTAAGTACAAGGAATGTTAAAACGCATAAGCTAAAAAAGTTAAATAAATTGTGAAAAAAAGTTTCTTCTATATCTCGCATCCAACGCCCACTCACTTGGCCGCAAAAGCACGCTAATCTGCATATCAAAATACTTTTAAAAAATTATTTGAAACACAAATAATATAAATACGTATTTTTAATACGTATGGGTAATTTGCCCAACACTGCTCATATTAGACTGAAAAGAATATTTTATAAACATATTATTAAAGATGATGAAACTAGAGTTCAAACCCTTGAATTTGCGCGGTGGCAGAGATTTTTAGGTCGCCTAGAGCCGAAGTTATGAGGAATGTAAAACTGCTCTTCAAAACTGGATAAAATAAGTGTTCACGAATTTGGTACCTTGAATTTTACTAGATCTGAAAACCGTCATAACTATGGTTCTAAACCTCCTGGGGACTTTTACCACTGCTCAAATTGAAGGTTTCTGTGTCTACTTTTATATTCTGTATCGTGCTAAATGTTTAGATTTTCTGAGTATAACGAGAGAGAATCATAACAATCGAGTGCATTGGGTCACTTGAGAAGCAGAATACCCGATATTCAGAGGCTCGAATGAGGTATGCAGAGTCTTGAGCCAAGAAAATTTCTCCGGGGAGTTTATTATACATATTAAGCACTACTTCTAGTTAAATTTTTGTATCATTTGAGATTGCCAGAAAAAAGTGCCACTAGTTTGAAAATGCGAAAAAACGCGATTTTTGCTAAAATGACTATTTTCAAACAGCTGTATCTCAGAAACTACGCCATGGATTTTAATTTACCAAGCGGCGTTTTGAAGGTAATGTCACAACTTATCCATCACGACTTCAGTGAAAGGTCCTAAGTCTATTGGTGGAATTTTAGCAGACATCTGAAAATCGCCAAATTTTCAAATTTTTCTTCGCACTCAATCGGTTCCCAAAAGTGGGCCTTAGTACTTGGGGTTTTATAAATTTTTTTATAAGAAATTGAAGTTGAAAAAAAAAGGTTATGCTTACTGAATTAAAATAGGCTGATATGTCTTCAAGATATCGGCCATTGAAAATGGGGCAAAAAGGGCCTTTTTTGGGCATTCTAATTGCGTTTTCTCTGGCCCAGGGATCTCTAGAGGGCTGAAAATTGGTAAGAAGTCTTTTTTTTAAGGTACTACAACTACAAGCCAGAGAAAACGCAATTAGAATGCCCAAAAAAGACCCTTTTTGCCCCATTTTCAATGGCCGATATCTTGAAGACATATCAGCTTATTTTAATTCAGTAAGCATAACCTTTTTTGTTTCAACTTCAATTTCTTATAAAAAAATTTATAAAACCCCAAGTACTAAGGCCCATTTTTGGGAACCGATTGAGTGCGAAGAAAAATTTGAAAATTTGGCGATTTTCAGATGTCTGCTAAAATTCCACCAATAGACAAGTTGTGACATTACCTTCAAAACGCCGCTTGGTAAATTAAAATCCATGTCGTAGTTTCTGAGATACAGCTGTTTGAAAATAGACATTTTAGCATATATATATATATATATTTTAGCATACATATATATACACACACACACGCACACACACACACACACACACACACACACACACACACACACACACACATATGGTACTACAGCATTCTCAGGATTTTTTTCGGTACAGACACCGACTTTTGAGGATTTTTTAGCATTTTGAGGAGCATCCTCAAAATTCCTCGGTACCCGCTTAGCATTTTGAGGATTTTTCTGCGGCGTCCACAATAGTGTGTTAATACAGTAATTTCGGAAATTCCGTAATATTTTTCCGTAAAAGTGGGCGCCGCAGGCGTCGTGGTATTTGTCGTGTCCTGATCGTTTATAACAATGTTTATATCTGTGTCACTACTGTTGTACAAAATCTTTATGAAATCCTCAAAAGGATCCCAGGATAAAATTATATATATATATAAACTTGTATAACGTTAGTTCCCAGGACCCCATGTTACTGTCACCTATACGTGACTAAAGAAATAATGTCTCTTATGGGGGCCGATGTCCTCAAAACTGACGTTAAACATATGTAGATTCAGGGACTGTCCCCAAAACTAACAAATGTCCCCGAAACCAACGTTAAACATCTGGAATGTCCTGGAAACTAACATAAAACATAAATATATATATATACAGGGTGATTCTGAAACAATGCAACATATATATACCAACGTGATCAGCGTGAAAAACTGAGTCAAGATCACTTGGTACCGAAAATTTTCCGGCAAGTTCTTCGCACCCCTATTAGGCCCAGAAAAATTTCCCGTATAGCGCCGGACCTGGCAGAGCGGCGGCGCAAGCCGAGCGCAGTGTGGCCAGGTAAACAATATATATCGTAATACTACGCATGTAAAAGTGGCGATTTATCGCCACAACCTGGTCACACTGGCCGAGCGGCGGCCACCGCGGTAAAGAGTGGGGTGCAACCGTTGCTACGGAGTACGTCGACGGAAGCGGGAGGTAAGGGGGAAGCGGAGCAATCGAGGAGCGCAACGATTTAGTCCGCAGTAAAAATCGCTGTGAAATCGACTTGTCACAGAAATGACTGCATATTGGTTATAAGGTAAATCGCGGTCGCAGAAATCAATTTTGAAATTTGCAGATTCCTAGGTCCAGAGGTTCTATGCGAAAACAGCGTTTTTAAGTTTTATTTACTTATATCTCGAGAACGGCTGAGTCTACGAGAAAATGACTTGCACGAAACGGAAGAGCGTAAAATTTTGCATCGGAAACGATTTTTTACTCGATTTTGATGAGTGCAAAGTTCCGAGATAATTAATCGCAAAGAAATAAACGCTCCTCCATCCCTCCCGCGTTATGCTTCCCGTCTCTCTCGCGCCCACAGCGTTTATTTCTTTGCGATTAATTATCTCGGAACTTTGCACTCATCCATATCGAGTAAAAAATCGTTTCCAATGCAAAATTTTACGCTTTTTCGTTTGGTGCAAGCCATTTTGTCGTAGACTAAGCCGTTCTCGAGATATAAGCAAATAAAACTTTCTAACGCTGTTTTCACGTAGAACCCCTGGGAAGCTGAGGAAGCTGCATATTTGTAAATCGGTTTTTGCGACCTCGATTTACCTTATAACCAAAATGCAGCCATTTATGTGGAAAGTCGATTTCATTACTGTAATAATTGCCAAGATGGCTGATGATCGGCTGGTGAAGAAAACTTTCGGTCAATCGGCGAAATTCTCCTGACTCGCGTACAGATGGTAAAATAAACAAGGCTTCATAACATTATCTTATTGATGCTCTCGTTAATATAGATCAACAAAGATTTACATATCTTGCTCTCCTAAAAACACGAGGGTCGGATATTGTGTAACATTTAAAAATTGAAATAGGTTTATCTATGAAGAATAGGCGTAAGGATTCGCTATATCTACTCATTTAAGTTTTTAGGTTGAATTTGTATACTTAAGTATTTAAAGCTAAATAAATAAATTAACATAAAATATGTAAATAATTGTTCGTTTTAAAATAATTATCTGATTATCCTATCATCTCTCGCTAATAAATCAAGAAACTTATTGCATTTTCTTGGAGCATCACATGAAAAATTTTTCAATTAAAATTATTTTTTCAACCTTGCCAATAGTACTCGAAAGACAAAGCGTATTGCACTTCGTGACGACGAGGTATTTGATAAATAATTTTAAGAAAGAAAAGAAAATTCAAATCATTTTTTTTTTAATTTAAGAATTACGTATAACAATTTTAAATGAATAATAAATTTATAAAATATACGAATTATAAAACAATGTCGTGCATATAATTTAATAATATCATTTATTAAATTTTTCAATGTAACTTTATATAAAAAATCCCTAAAATTAATACGTGTATTACACAAAAATGGTGTGCAGCTAGGGTCGCGGGCTTTTTGACCTCGTGTGTTTGCAGTACGAGCTTAAGGTGAGTGAGCTAGCACGAGCCGAAAGCGAGTCCGTTCTGCGAATCGAAGACGAGCAAATCGAAACTCCACACTCGGTCTGAAAAGGCTTTACGCCCTAGGTACATAATATACTATTTCGTCATAGTAGGAGTAAAGTGCGCACCTTGCCTACTATGAAAAATAATGTTTGGACCGCAGGCGTAAGGTAAAACTTTTACGACCGTGGTACGAAAACTACTATCGCGTCTATAATTTAGCATGTAACTGGCGTAACGGCACGTAACGATGAGCACAGCAAAAATTATAAAAAATACAAAGAGCAAAGGCTAATTACACAAAATCCATAAAAAAATAGCGAAGTTGTAGACAATCAAATATTAAAAATAAAGTGATCTAAAAAGAAAAGACAACAAAAGTTATGTAATGTACCATTAAAAAGGTACAAAAACATGTTTTTTGGTTTTATAAAATAAGATGTGATCCAATAAAGATGAGAAGGTGTGAAATTCGTATTACTTTCACAAAGTAAAAGTATCTCGTTTGTGAAAAGAAACTTTAAAAATATGGGCAGCAATAGTCAATTTCATGAAACAAAATGAATGTTTTGTTTGGTTTATGGCAAAATCCTATATAGGATTCCAAAATTATGTATAGAATACATTGTAATGAAATAAATTCCTTAATTTTCGTTTGGTTAGTGTTATTTACATGAGTTAATAATTAAATAAAGTAGTTTTATACACTTAAAAATATTAATATTATTCATTTGTGGAGTTTATAAGTTTTCTTGTACCATTTTTTGAGTATTGACCGAATTACCCTATAAAACTAATATCACATTTAGGGCGTTCCTAATTTTACCTAATGGTTGTATAATTAGTATACTTTAAAGCCTTTCCCATAATTTTTGCTAAAGCATTTACAGAAGCAGATACAAAATATTCCACTTAAGGTGACCGAATTATCCCAAGTCACCTTATTATAAAATTTAAAAAATAAATATAAATCTTAAACATTTACATTATTCTTATATTAGGTCATTCAACCCATGTAATACACGTGTCAAATCCCTTTCCGATTAATGATTTCCTCGAATAACTGATGTAAATTAGCAGTAACTTAAAATGTTCCTTGCACTCAGTAAATTTATCTTACTGAAATTTTACTGATAAACTCATACCCCCATATAAGGGGGTGTCAAACTCAATTTTTACCGACCGAGCAAAAAATATATTCTTTTTAGTAGAAAAAAAAAAATATAATGATATATGAAAAATAATGAGTTCATTGCCCTCCATAATGACATTATTAATCATTCTGCAAAATTCCAAGTCAATATTCGGAAGCGTTTAAAAATGGCATTTGAACAAAACTTTACAGAATGATACACAGTACCATTACGGAGGGCAATGCATTCATGATTTTGTATAACATTAAAAAACAAAATAGTTTTTGTTATCATGCGATAAATAGTAAAGTTACTAAGCGAAAAAGTCTAAAAGACATTAGTGACCGCCTCTTACGGACATGTTACCGCGCAATGGTCATCAGATCATCTCATATTGTTCATACATGTGATGTTTATTGACGCTCAGCACTGTCGAGCCGCAACGCGACCCCGAAACTTCCGCTGAAGTGCTGACAATCAGACAATACGAGCTGATCGCCGACCACGACGACGACGACGACGAGGTATGGACGTATGGTACCTACGCCGTCTGACACCGCGTGCGTGCAGAGTTATACACCCACGAGGCGGGCGCCGCGCGCCGCAGAGGGCCATAACATAACCTCCCTTTTACGCAGAGCAGATATAAGTATTATACTAGATTATATGGTTGTATTTCGGAGTGGTCAAGTGGCTTCAGATTTGTCCGCGTGTGTGTACACTGTTAGTATTGCACACACGACGAAGGATGACGTTGGCCTTGCCACTTGCCCATGTGTGTATATACGTGCATGCGCTGCAGAGTGCAGACTGTAAGTACGGAGTGTAGAGACGAGACTCTCAGTGAATGAATAGACATCGTGAAGCAAGAAAACAAGACGCCACAACTCATAAGGAAGCAAGACAACCTGGTGAAAACTCCACTAATAGAAGTTACTTTTCCGTTAGTTAAGTTGATGGGATTCTTACACACAAAAGCTGCAGGGGGAGCAGAGAACGTGTTGTCTACGATATCAGTAGCCCTATACAGGCCAGTAGATTATGTTTAACATTTCAATTATGATGGTGAGTATATCTAATTAGTTTCTAACAATCTAAAGGCAATGCCCATCTTGAATATGTCCGCTCAATCTGACAGGTGGCTTTATTTTCTTTTAAAGTTTCAAATTTTAAAGACTATCAAAATTTTGAATTCCTCTACGCAAATGTGAAATCCAGTTGAATGTGTCCGTCATATCTAGCAGGCATGTTTGCAATGTAGTACATTTGGTATTTAGTATTTCATTTAAGAAGTTTGGTTAAGTAAAAAATCTGTGGGAGCATGTAAGAGTTATTGACGTCTTATTATAATGTTGAGAAATTAGTTTTATTCTAGTAGGAAATCGACAAGCCATACCATTACACAAAAATCATAATTAAAATTTGTTTTCTGCTGATCACGTATATAGCAAGTTTCTATTATTTTTACAGACTTTTAGAGATTTCTTATGTAGTCTAAACTCTTAAGGTAAATATTCAACACAATGCATATTGCAAATCTGGCTAATAAATTGAACAAATACATTCGTCCTACTGGATTTTAAATTTGTGCAGAAGCAAATCATACTACAAGCTGCCACCTGTCAGATCTAGCAAACACATTTTTGGTTTATGTATTGCATATAAGACTTACTTGCAGGTGATATCGTGTAATATACAATCTACAGGAGCATCTACAGGAGCACAACAATTAAGAAAAGCGACTTCTGTAACGTGTCTCTAATATTTTATATATAATTAAGCTGACCTTATCTTTTTGCAAGTAGATATCACTTATTAAAGAAATGCAGGTAAGATTATATATTTTTCAATTTTATTGTACTAGAAAAAATTAACGCCGTTAGAGTTTTTAATAAAATAGCATTCATGCAATGCATAAACCAAATTTGTTTCCTAGATCTGACAGGTGGTAGTTTGGAGCCTGATTTGGTTCTGTACAAATTTATAATCCAGTAGGACAACTGTGTTTGTCCAATCTATTACACAAATTTGCAATATGCATTGTGTTTAATATTTATCTTAAGAGTTTAGGTGATGTAACAAATCTGTGGAAGTATGTAAAACTTGTGTAAAATTTATTATAAAAGCGATTAAAAGTCAGTTTTATTGTAGTAGAAAATGGACAAGGCATACCATTACATAAAAACCAAGTTTCCATTATTCTTACACATTTTTACTGATTGGCTACATAATCACGTCTCTTTAAAATAAATATTAGCTAAGCACAATGCATGTAGCGACTATCGCTGCTAAATCTTACAGGTGTCTCTCATGAATTAGAAGCATGAATTTTCTATTAAAATATTAAGCACGTGTGGGTGGGTATTAAGAAGTAGTCCTCATTGGTAATACCGGTCTGTTGTAATTTTTTTCAGAACAAGCAGCAGGTGCAACAGTAGCAGCAACATGAGCTCAGTCGGCCCAGTCAAGTGTATGTTTATTAGAGATGCCTACGTGATAGACACTTTTGCTGGAGAAAATGTGCCCATGGTATAAGTGTGATTTCTCTCTTTTGGTTCATCATTTAAACATTGTTTTTTTGGGAAAAACGTCTGTTTATATTTTACTTTTTAACATCCACAAATTTCCAATATTTTTTATTGAAACTTTGATTGTATTTATTTTTTAATTGATTCTTATAATACAAAAATTTGAAGGTTAGAAATTTAAGTAAACAAAACAGTATTTATAGTCATAGTCCTTTACTGTCAACTATTTACAGATAAAATTTTAATACTTTTTTGTTATAAAAAATCAAATTTCAAGTCTTTTCTATTCTTTATGTTTTTAGTTTAAATATTTCATAATTCCAAATTTAAAATATTCAAACTTATTCTATATTGACTAATCAAAATCAATGCTTTAGGTGTTTCAATATGGCCACTCGTTATTTTTTTAAGAAGAGAATTTGGCGCAGAAGAATGAGGTGAAGAAGTCGATAGAGCAATCGCACTCGCATCACTCATCCAGGTACAGCCACAAAGCAGAGAAGCCGCTGAATGCAACACAAACATCACCTCTGCCAATGGTTTAGCTGGGACAGGCAGCCTTACTGGAGAATATGTGCCCAAATCAAATTTCATGTCTTTTCTATTCTTTATGTTTTTAGTTTAAATATTTCATAATTCCAAACTTAAAAAAATTCAAACCTATTCTATATTGACTAATCAAAATCAATGCTGTAGGTGTTTCAATATGGCCACTCATTACTTTTTTAAGAAGAGAATTTGGAGCAGAAGAATGAGGTGAAGAAGTCGATAGAGCAATCGCACTCGCATCACTCATGCAGGTACAGCCACAAAGCAGAGAAGCCGCTGCATGCAACACAAACATCACCTCTGCTAATGGTTTAGCTGGGACAGGCAGCCTTACCGGAGGATACGTGCCCACCATGTAAGGATGCTTTCTATGTTCTGGAGTTTATTGTTTAAATATTTTCTTTTGCTGAGGACCATTAGCAGAGTATCATATCTTATATATGCTCACAGGATGTAATAAATTTTCCTCTGTTCTTTTGCCTACCTTCCTGTTTC
This sequence comes from Torymus aiolomorphi, assembly GCA_036365515.1. Classification (NCBI taxonomy): domain Eukaryota; kingdom Metazoa; phylum Arthropoda; class Insecta; order Hymenoptera; family Torymidae; genus Torymus; species Torymus aiolomorphi. The sequence goes on from CM070875.1 coordinate 71,938,967, forward strand.
GCTTTAGGAATACACTTGGAGGTACACTCATAAATTTGTCTCTTCAACTTTTTCTGCACCTCTGATAATTCTACATTTATTCAGAATTAATGGAAATCTTCTAAAAATAACGTTGCCGATGTGAAGTACCCCCTCTCTCTCTCTCTCTCTCTCTCTCTCTCTCTCTCTCTCTCTCTCTCTCTCTCTCTCTCTCTCTCTCTCTCTCTCTCTCTCTCTCTCTCTCTCTCTCTCTCTCTCTCTCTCTCTCTCTCTCTCTCTCTCTCTCTCTCTCTCTCTCTCTCTCTCTCTCTCTCTCTCTCTCTCTCTCTCTCTCTCTCTCCCCTCTCTCTCTCCCTCTCTCCCCCTGTCTCCCCCTCTCTCCCCCTCTATGTTCTTCCATCTGACAGGGATTTAGGTAAAAAAAAGTAGCTACAATAGTACTGTACTTTAGCAGGAAGCCTATGGGTGGTACTGCGCTTCTGCTCTCTTTCTGATATTGTGTTTTCTCATAATTTTCCTCTTCCTCCTTTTCATTTTCCGCTATAAGTGTATGTTTGGAGAATATGTTTAAGTGCTTATTTTAATTATATATTATTGCTTAGGGTGAAGAGTTGCAGACATCATGCTGACATATGCTGACAATGCTATCATTTTCCTTGGTAGACTCAGATGGGGGAAAGGTGTATTTTATGAACATCATCAACTTTTGATCTTCATGGTAATATGTACCGGTGAGTAATTTATTATAGGAAACTGTGCTACTTTATGCCAGCCTAATTTGCAACTCCTCTTCCCCTTGGCAGAAGCGTGGCTTCTCTGTGCTCCCTCCGCTGCCAATTTGTTCTTGTTTTCATTATGTTTTATTACCTAGGGCGAAGAGTTCCTGCAGACGACATCACGACGTCTTGAGCTGCTGCTATTATCATTTTGTTTATTGGGAACACTAGGTGGTATATTTTATGTGGATATCGGTAACCATTGAGCTTTTTGAAAAATTTTCCGGTGAATATTTATCTGTAAGAAAGTTTACTGCTTTACTACAGCTAAAATCTATTCTATAACTCTTCCTTTAGCTTTGATAGGAGCTTGGCTTCTCTATGCTCTCTTCGCTGCCAACTTATTCCTATTTCAATTATATTTTATTACCTAGGGCGAAGAACTCCTGTAATAGACGACATCGCGACGTCTTGAGTTGCTGCCATTACGGTTTTGTGCTACATCATCATCCGCGTTTACTTGCTGCCTCTATGGTAAGGAGTTACGACACTGTGAGGAGTAAGGCGTATTCGTGTATGTTGTTAATCTGTCGCGGCTGTCATGCTTGTTTGACACTGTACGCGAACATACTCACTTTTATGTTGGTATTCATCTCGAGGATTGCTCTTGCAATCATGTGAAGCGATGTCCTAAATTTTAAAATCAACTGAGTGAATTGGCTAACCTGCACCTCACTTTTCTTTTGAAAAATCTGTATTTTCTATAGCATTTTTAGCTCGACTGTTGAAATACTTTTTTTTTATTTTTGTCAATGTTGACGAATATAAAAATAGTATATTACGCAACTAGATTGGATTTAACTATGGGCGAGCTTGTTACTGGTGAAGAGAGATTTGGATTTGATAGCAAGGCGTAAGAGTTGCTTGAGATTTCAAAAGAGCGTTTAGTGTTTATTATTGTTTGTATATATATTAAGGAATACATAATATTAAGGAATCCCGTTTGTGAGTCTGTAATTTGAGAATTTGTAAATGTTTCGGTCGTTTTTGAACGATTTCTGGCAGATGACCTTGTAATTGTCAAAGAAAGCATTTATAAATGCTTAAGATATGCTATAGCACATCTGCTTTGGGATGTCTTGGCAATGAGTATTTTACCTTCCAGGGGCTACTGGTTTCGGAGTCATGGTGATCTACACGTAGTACAGGACGAACCCTGATACCAATAGGTTTCAGACTCGCGAGTTAACACGTCGTTCACTGTGAAGATCTATCGAATTATTTATAGGCGAAATTATTATAACTAATGCGTATAGGCGAAATATGCATAATTATTTATAATAAACGCGTATAGATGAAATACGCATGATTATTAACAGTGAGAAATGCCTATAGGCGAAATACGCATAATTATGTATAATAGAATATGCATATAGCCTAAATACGTACAATTATTTATAATAAAAAATGCGTATAGGCGAAATACTATTATTAACAATAAGAAATGTGTATAGGCGAAATATGCATAATTATTTATAATAGATCATGCATATAGGCGAAATACACACAATTATTTATGAAATACCGAGCAAACTATTGTTTTTAAGGGGATGTGAGTACCGACGTTATTTTTCAAACGAGCATAACTCACGCAAATATCAATAGAATTATCCGGAAAAAAATTTGCATATAGTGTTTGCGTGTACGGAGCGCTTGACAGACGTTTTTTTCCAAAAAAATTATGAGAATTTATTTAATTAAATAAAAACCGTACTGTCGGTAAGTAGGAATCTACAATTGACCTACTTTTCAAACGAGCATAACTCAGGCAAATATCAATAGAATTATCCAGAAAAAAATCTGCATATAGTGTTTGCGTGTACGGAGCGCTTGACAGCCGTCTTTTTCCAAATAAATGTTTGAATGTTGATTTTAAAAAATATTGAAATTAGGGTTGCACATCTCCTTAATCGAAAATTTAATCGGCCATCTGTAACACATAGACCTGGTATCCGACCTGTCCCCTCACCTGGACACAAAAACCTACGAAGCGCACTAACCTGACTCCATAATCAGCCATCTGGAACACGTAGACCATGCATTCGATTTGTCCTCGTCTCTGGATACAAAAACCTACGAAGCGTATCACATAGACTCCATCATCAGCCACCTGGAACGCCTAGACCTCGCATGTGATTTGTCCTGGCCTCTGGATACAAAAACGTACGCAGCACATCACATAGACTCCATCATCGGCCACCTGAAATGCCTAAACCTCGCATCCAATCTGTTCCAACACCTGGACACCAAAATCTATGAAGCGTATCATCTAGACTCTATCATCAGCCGGCTGGAACAGCTAGACCTCGCATTCGAGTTGTCCCGACACCTGGACTCAAAAACCTAAGAAGCGCGCTACCTAGATTCCATCATCGACGCTCCTTACAGAGCTAACTTGTTTCTATTTTAATTACATTTGATTGAGTAAAGCGAGGGGCTCCTGTAAATGATATCGCGACGCATTCAGTTGTGGCTGTCGCTGTTTTGTTATACATCATCGGCCGTGTTCACTTGCTGCTCTCTATGGTAAAGAGTTACCATTCTGTGAAGAATACGACAGATTCGAGTAAGTTGATAATCTATCACGATTGTCTTGCTTGTTTTACACTATGGAATAAGCTCACTTTTTTACGGGTATCCCTTTTTAGGATTGCTGTTGCTATCATGCGAGGCGATGTCCTGAATTTAGAAATGTAAATAATAACAGAGACTACAGTAAAGTGACTAACCTGCATCTCATTATAATAAGAAATGTGTATAGGCGAAATACACAAAATTATTTATAATAAAATGCGTATAGGCGAAATGCGCACGATAATTAACACTGAAAAGTGCGTATAAGCAAAATACGCTTAATTATTTATAAAAAAAAATGCGTATAGACGAAAAACACAATTGTTTAAAAAAGACAATGCGTATAGGCAAAATACGCACATTCATTTACAATAAAGAATGCGCGTAAGCAAAATACGCATATCTCTTTATAATAAAAAAATGTGTATAGGCGAAATACACATATCCTTTTACAATAAAAAATACGTATAGGTAAAATACGTAAATTTTGATTTTAATAAAAAATACAGATGTTTATTATTATTAAAGTATAATAAAATACTACAAATCTTCAATATTTTTGAAATATGTAGCGCCATCTATGTTAAAATCAAATAGGATTTTCCAGAGATGGCGCTTGTGTTATATTTCATCAATATTATATACTGCCTACTTTACCGACCTATCGGTCGGTCAAATCGCAGAATTGAGTTTGACAGCCCCTTAAGGAAAAAAATTTGGTATTCTAAAAAACAATTTTCTCTGATAAAAATATAATTATAATCAACATTTTTAAAAACAATCTTAAAAAAGATTTTTTATGAAAACAGTGACTCAATTTTTGAAATTCATTTAATAACAGCTCAATTCAATTTACAAGATTTTTTTTATCTGAAGATACATAATGCTATTCAAGTTCAAATCTGTTCTACCGAGTCTTATTTTCTAATTATTACGCAGTTTTATAAGTATTCTGTCATTGTTGTGAAACTTTTTATTTAATAAATGTCGCAATACTTTGAATAATAATTTAACGTCAAACAATATTGCAAGATTTAAACCTCGACTAAAACTATAAAGCTATTTTACTTGATATTTAATCATTTGTCATAGCAAGAATTGGAAAAAAAAGAAATATAATAAAATTTGAATATTGCAATTATGACATTAATGGACGCATTTTATATGCATTCGTATGTAAAAAGTAGCTAGGAAAGATTTTTTTCAGATTAATAATTATTCTTCTACAAAATAAAAAAAAAAGAAAAATAAAAATGGAACTTATTCTCGAAACAGCTACATGCGTCGTACCAACCTAAATCCTCCATCACTAACCTAACGCGCAAAACAAAATGTATTGGCACACGGTTAAACATAAACAAACAATCCTTAGCAACCGATGGGAGTAATAGGAGAATGAATGAGAATCAATTGCTTAATAGATTGGCTACAAGATTGCAGCGACCATAAAGTGTTTTGCCTTTCATAAGCTTCGAAAATGTTTAAACTTGTAATTTGGAAACAGAAAACCGTCCAGTATAGTGTCGTTTCCCAAGACGATGTTAAAGATGGGTATGATGGCGTTTTGGTGAAATGGGGAGTGAAATGGTACAAAGCCTCGATTGTTAAAGAAAGCGGTAAGTTATATTCATATTCTGAAATGCTCAATCAACGTTCCTCCGGCTGAGAAATTGTGTTTGTAGGGTGAGATTTTGGCGCACGAGCCGCCACGGGACCGCGGTTACAAAGTTGCTAGCGCGATTACCTCAAACCGCGTCGCAGGCCTTCTTTCTGTCGCTCATGACGCGTATTCTCTAAAAAAAATCAGTGAAATTTTTAACGATATGCGCTTTCCGCACCTTCGTGCAAATTAAAAGGGGAAACGCGAAGGGAACATTAAGCTCCGGGCGAAGCGACTAGCGACCGGCGACACTGACACCTCGACACCGAGCTATGCGTACACGGGAGTACGCATAGCTAACCACGTCCCTTGTCTTGTTTTTGTCGGGGTTACCACACGTCCGAGGCGGGGAGCAGACGACGCGCTGCGCTGAAACGGCACTGGAGTTCGTAGTCGGCGACGATGACGAGCAGAGATGCTGAAGACGAGAAGCATGCGTCGACGAGGCGGTGAAAGCCGAGCCACCTGCTCGCGCGCTCGCAGACGACGCACCTGTAAATCAAAACTGTGCGCCAAATGCGAGCGTGCCCAAGTGAGCTCGGCCACCATGATGAATCACAGTCGAGTTGCCGAGGGGAGATGCCGGCCACCGACTCGCAATCACCCAGCACCCGCGCACCACACATACACACCGATGCACCGACACGAGAGCGGCTATTCGACGGCCACGAGGCCGGCAGCCACGCGGAGACGCGAAACCAAGTGAGACAGCATGCGCGACGGCGCGTTGCTGCCATACATGATTAGCGAGAGGGAGAGACTGCGCGGCAGCCTGCGCGCTGCGAGAGAGAGTGGGAGAGAGAGTGCGCAGCGGCGCACATGAGAGCGAGAAAGAGAGAGCACGGCGGACAGCAGCAGGCGAGCTGCACTTGGCCGGCGCGTGCGAGTGCGAGAGAGAGGGAGCGCGACAATGTGCTAGAGAGAGAGAGAGAGAAAGAGGCGAGAGATGGAGCAGGCACACACGGCAGCCTGCGCTGCCTAGTGCGAGACAGAGAGGGAGAGCGCGACATGTACGGGAAAGAAGTGAGTGAGAGAGAGAGAGTGCTTAGCGAGCACGAGAGTGAGTGAGAGAGAGCGTGCAGCGGAGCATGAGTATGAGAGAGGGGGAGTGAAGGCCAGCGGCAGCCTGCGTGCTGCATACGGCCGGCATAAGAGAGAGAGAGAGAGAGAGAGAGAGAGAGAGAGAGAGAGAGAGAGAGAGAGAGAGAGAGAGAGAGAGAGATGCCGACATGAGAGCGACCGTCGAATCAAAGTGTGGAGGCGCGCCGCCACTAAGCGCAGGGAAGAAGCCAGGTTATACCTGGTTCGAAATTCGCGCGCAACAGGTGGCAGCAGGACTCGGCTCAGTAGTCGATGCCGTCGCGCACGGCCAATCACAGTCACCGCTTAAGTAATTCGAATTCTAATTGGCTTTGACTAATAAGTTTCGCCAAAGATACAAAAAGAAAATTATGACGAGCGTCGATATCTGCTGCCAACCTGCCCACCGACCTACCTAAATCTATGAGAGCGAGAAAGAAAGAGAGAGACGTCACCGAGGAAGAAGACGGAAGCGAGCAGGTGCCGTTTCCTTCTTCTTCACTGAGTCAGTGACCATTATCAGTGAGCAGCGACTTTTCGCTGCTTTTTCAGTTGCATCATAAAATCAACGAAAAGTCACTGCTTTTACAGTGGATCGTCAAGTCGCTGATAAAAGCAGTGATTATTTCACTGATGTTTTCGTGGAATGAGAAATCACTGTCAGAAACGAACATTAGTGGAACGAACATTCACTGACCAATACAGTGATTTTTTCACTGATTTTTTAGTGGAACGAACATTCACTGACAAAAATAGTGATTTTTCACTGATTTTTATTTAGAGAGTAGGCTCTCCTGTTGATTCTTTTACATTTTTCCCCGCTGGGAGAGACGGGCATCACTACTTTTAACTTCCTTCTTGCACTCACTCTCTCTCGCGTTAAAAGTGATCTCCTTGCCCTGCATTGATATGGGCCGTGGCACAAATGTTCCCTTTTCTGACTCTGTTGAAAGCCTCGGTGTAGTGTACTGTACTCTGGTTTAACCTGAAAAAATCAGGTTGATAAAATAACTAAAAAATGCAATAGTATCATGTACCATCTGAGATTCTTCAGAAAGTATACTACCGAGACTCTTCGTAAATGACTCGTTGAAGCACTACTCTTCCCACACCTTGACTATTGTTCTGTCGTATTGTTCAATGCTTCTCAGAAGCTGCGAATCCGACTGCAGGTCCTGCAGAATTCGGGTGTGAGGTACATAGTGGGTCTTAGAAGGGATGCTCACATCACTCCTCACAGAACTTCATTGGGTTAGCTACGTACTGATTCGAGGAGACACTACTTCATGGCTGTACTGATGTACAAACTCGTGCGTATGAATGTCCCGGGCTGTCTAGTAGGTCTCTTTACTAGATATGTGCCCAGAGGCAATGTAAGAGGAGTGATAAAAGAACTTGAGCCCCCTCTGATGCGCAAATCGTACTGATTTAAATCTTTTCAGGTGTGAGGAGCGCATGTATGGAACTCCCTACCCACTGAGATTAGAAATTTACCGTCCCTCAGTTAGTTCAAGCTCGCAGTAAAGAGGCACTTATCTGACCTGGAATAGGTCACCTCGAAAGGGACATGTACTCTTGTGCTGTCCCATATACACTATTAATTCGTTCTGTCCGTATTCTTAGGTTAGTTATATGACTGTAATTTATAAGTATGACTGGACGAACGAATGCACTAGATGAATGCATGAGTTTTAGTGTAATTATAGTTTTAGTATCCTCGACTGATAGGTATTCTAAATGTTTTTATTGCTAATATTGTGTATTTATTACTGTATTCGCCACTGTGACTTACTATGTTCAGTATTACTATATAACTCTGACTGTGATCACACTCTGCGACTATGATATCACTGCATAACCTTAGTATTATTTTGACTGTTACATCACCTTTTATAACTATTTGTTCTGTGTTATCACTAGCGTTACCTTCAGTATTATTTTGACTGTGATATCTCTTATAAGTATTTAAGATATCACGTTTACACACCTCTAGTATTATATTGACTGTGATATCATCTTTTATGAGTATTTGTTCTGTGATATCACTACCGATACCCTTAGTATTATTTTGACTGTGATACATTCTACTCTCTCTCTTTTTCTCTCTCATTTACATGTGACTGGAAAGGATAGAAGGTCGCCAACTGGTCATCCTGCTCTTGCACTGGCCTCGTCCGGTCCGCTCTCTCGCGGGCGCGGCGGCACATTCGTTAGAACTGGTGCACGAGCTTAAACATTCAACCTGCTTCTTGCGCTATGCTGATTGTCTCACATCTCTCGCTTACTATAGAATACGCAGGGATCGCAGAATGTTTTGCATCATCGGAATGATATTTAATACTGTTACCAATGAGGGGATGATAGAGTCGATTAAAGTGAATGAATGAATTATAGTGAATTAGAGTGTATAGGTCGCGTAAAAAATATTGGACAATCCGCGCTTGCATTCAGAGATCCGGAATTCTAATCGGGTGTTATTGTAATAATAATAATTTCAGATAATAATAATAATTTCAGATAATAAGGAGTATCTAGAAAGTCTTGAAGTCAGGACGGATGGTTCTATTATTGAAAGTCCACAGGAAGTAACTGGTAAGATAAATTTTGTGCATATAGAATACTTATTAAAAAAGGGTCAGCTACTGTTACTATTAATTGATAAAAAGTAATATTCCTGTAAAGAATTTAAGTTTTTAATTTTTTACAATAGTAACAATGATAACAAAAATAGAAAATTAAATAATATCAACTTTTTCTTTTATTTTTTATAACTTTCGAACATTTACAGCGAATTTGCGTCTCCCTGTGTGTACCTCTGTGTAGCTGTGCAATCTGCTTATGTATGTTCCTCGTGTATCTCATTAGACGAATGTGGTAAAAAATGCGCGCCGCTCTCGTCGCATCTACACGGAGAGAAGTGCGCAGGGTCTGATACGCTGTTGCACGGAGAAACTTTTGGTACAACTGTTGCACTCCATAGTGCGACCGTTGCGCCAAGCGCGCCCTCTCTTTTGTACTTTCAGTTCGGAACACTGCTCTTCCATCACACTGCGACGCACATGATTTCTAGATTTTGAGCACTGAGTTTTCAATGCTAGCCACCGATCGTCCAGCGCGCCCAATTGTAGGTCTAAAACTGGCTATATTTCCATTGTACACATAAGCTTCCCCTCCAGAAAACATTATTTGATCATGTATTTTTATCCATTGAATCTGAGTATGAAAGCCTTTTTGTAAGATAATGAATAAAAATTGTTTAAAATCTAATAGCTGAAAGTATGGTTGAAAGTATGCTAAAAGTATGGCTGAAAGTATTGCTAAAAGTATAGCTGAAGGTATTGCTAAAAGTATGGCTGAAAGTACGGCTGAAAGTACGGCTGAAAGTGTGGCTGAAAGTATGGCTGAAAGTATGGCTAAAAGTATGGCTGAAAGTATGGCTAAAAATATGGCTAAAAGTATGGCTAAACGTGTGGCAAAGTCTTTATTTAAGTTTGGCATACAGTAGGGCTCAGAGTCTTACTATTAGCTGAATCCTGTTGCTAACAATATATAGCTGGCAACTTGTTAAAAGTATGGCTGAAAGTATGGCTGAAAGCATGGCTGAAAGTCTGGCTTAAGGTACGCCTAAAAGTCTGGCTAAACGTGTGGCAAAAAGTCTTTATTTAAGTTTGGCATAAGGTATGGCTTAAAGTCTAGCTAAACGTGGGGCAATCTTTATTTCAGTTTGGCATACAGTAGGGCTCAGAGTCTTACTATTAGCTGAATCCTGTTGCTAACAGTATATAGCTGGCACCTTGTTAAAAGTATGGCTGAAAGTATGGTTGAAAGTATGGCTGAAAGCATGGCTGACAGTATGACTGAAATCATGGCTGGAAGTCTGGCTAAAAGTATGTTGATAAGCTTTTCGTCAAGGTTCGCATAAAGTCTGACTATTAGCTAAATCATGTTCTAAATTAATCTTAAGATGAGCTAAACATTTACCGGAATGTATAGATCACAGTATAGTTAAAAGTATGGCTGAAGGTATAGTATGAAGTCTTGCTTAATTTTGGCTTTAAAGAGCGGTTGACAGCATACCTGACACCTCGTTATAAATATGACTGAAAGTATTATTAAAAGTATGGCTCAAAGTATGGCTGAAGTATGGCATGAAGTCTTGTTTAATTTTTATTTTTAAGTGTGGATAACAGCATATACCTGGCACCTCGTTAAAAGTATGGTTAAAATTTTGCTAAACGTATAGCTAAACGTATGGTTGAAAGTATGGGTGCAAGTATGGCTCAACGTATGGCTTTAAGTATTGTCTTAAGTCTGGCTTATGGTATGGCTAAAAGTCAGGGTAAAAGTATGTTAAAAACTCTTTCTTCAAGTCTGGCATAAAGTATGGCTCAAAGTCTGACTATTAGCTGAATAAGGCTGCTAACAGTATAAAGCTGGCACTTTGTTAAAAGTATGGCTGAAAGTATTGCTAAAAATATGGCTGAAAGTATTGCTAAACGTATGGCTGAAAGTATTTCTGAAGTATAGCTAAATATATGGTGTGAAGTCTTGCTTAATTTTTGCTTTTAAGTGTGACTATCATCATATACCTGACATCTCGTTAAGTATAACTAAAAGTACGGCTCCAAGTATGGCTGAAAAAATTATGTTCAGGCTGGCTTAATGTATGGCTAAAAGTCTGTCTAAACGTAAAGCAAAAAGTCTTTCTTCATGTTTGGCATAGCTAATAGTCAAACTATTAGCTAAAACCTGTTTGAAATTTATTTAACCGTCAGAAGCATAGATTTTTCTATTCGATATTTTGGCCTGAAATTTCTCACTTGGGGGTTTTTGGCGTCGCTAATAACGAATATGCGATCAGAATTTTAATTTTCCTAATCCAAGATGGCGGTTTCAAGATGGCGAATGAAATTTTGTGAAAATGAGTTTATTTTCACTTCAAAATGTTTACCCGGAGGTTTTCGGGGTTGCTGATAACGAATATGCCGTCAAAATTTTTATTTCCAAATCCAAGATGGCGGATTCAAGATGGTGGACGTAATTTTTTTAGGAAATGTGTATATTTTTAAAGCTCAAAAATGATTTTTTTCTAAAAAAACATGCATTTTTTGCAATTTGTTTATTTATATCAATTTAATAACAAATAAAATAATAAATTACGTTCGGGAGAATTGTAGAGAAACGTCTTACCTATCAGAAAAGCTCGTCACCTTGAATAAATACACATAAATACGTTTTTTATAAATAAAAATAGAAAGCTACTTTGGTGGTCCCTATAGGGACCACTATGCTTCTAAGGGTTAAAGGATAACTCAACATCTGCCGAAGTATAGATCAAAGTATAGCTAAAAGTATAGCTGAAGTTATGGCATGATAACTTGCTTAATTTTGGCTTTAAAGTATCGCTAACAGTTTATAGGTGGCACCTCCTTAAAAGTATGACTAAACGTATTGACAAAGGTATGGCTGAATATATGGTTCAAAGTATGGCTAAAAGTGTCCTGTTAAGTCCGACTTTATGTATGACTGAAAGTACAGTTTTGCTCAAAGTATGGTCGAAAGTATTGTGTTAAGTGTAGCTTCAGTTTAGCTGAAAGTATGGCTTTAAGTCAGACTATTAGCCTGGTTGAAGTTTAAATAAAAAGTTGGCTGCAGCAGTTTAGCTGGGGCCTGGTTAGATGTATATCCCCATTTCTGGCTCTAAGTATAGCTTCACGTTGAACGAATATTGAGCACAGCGGCGCAACTCATTGTGGCAGGTGCGTGCGCATGCGCACAAGCGAAAGAAAATACTGCGCCCGCGAAGTATTGAACGAACAAAAGTACATAAAATGTAACTAAGGCGATAAACCAAATTTCCTTTTTACAGTAAGAAGTATAAAATACTTATATTATATAGAATATAAATATAGCGCGATATGTCATGTCACTAAATATCGCTAAAACTATGGTTGAAAGTATGGCTAAAGGTTTCACTTCTAGGTACCTATCTTTTAAATAATGATGGATTTGTTAGGATATAAATTTATTCGTAATTTGGTTGGTGGGAGTAATGGGTTTTTAGGTTACAAGAAGTAAGGTGGCGCAAAATTTTGCTAAAATTACGGTGTGCTAAGCTCGCTAAGAGATGACTAGTATCGCTAAAAGTCTGGTTAGGGTATCCTAATTTGAAGAATTATCATTTTGATATTTCATATATTTCAGACCAATCGTTGCGTCACACCGTTTCCCCTCATGATGGAGATGATAACATTTCTACGTCTTCCGTTGCGGTAGAGGGATGCCGTAATGGTATAGTACCTGCAGGTAACATTATAACTTGTTTTTTGTAACACAGACAATTTTCGCGTTTTTTAAAACTTAAAAAGGTCCTAACTTAACCGTTTTTAGACCAGCAGGCACGTTTGTTTTAATTGCGGTGCGCTAAGCGCGATCAGAGATGACTAGTATCGCTAAAAATCTGGTTAGGGTATCCTAATTTGAAGAATTATCATTTTGATATTTCATATATTTCAGAACAATCGTTGCGTGACAACGTTTCCCTGCAGGATGAAGACGATAGCGTTTGTACGTCTTCCGTTGCGGTAGAGGGATGCCGTAGTGGTATAGTACCTGCAGGTAATATTATAACTTGGCTTTTGTAACACAGGCACGATTTTCGCATTTTTTAAACCTAAAAAAGGTCCTTAAATAACTGATTTTAGACCAGCGGGCACAAAAGCCGCCAAGTGGATCAAAAATTTTCATAGCCGGCGTAAAACTTCTGTAGCAGGCGTAAAAGTTCCGCAGCGGGCGTAAAATTTCCATAGCGGGCGCAATATTTCCGTAGCAGGCGTAAAATTTTTTTAGCGGGCGTAAAATTTCTGGTGTGAGCACTAAAGTTCCTTAGCGGTCGTAAAATTTTCTTTGCGATTCTTCTAGAAACTGTTTTAATTTTTTTCCAATATAAGTGTCTTTTCTTTCTCAATCAATATCATTTCGTGTATCTTAGGTTTTCAATAACAACAAATTTTAGTTTGATTTTTTAAAATCTTCTTTATTGTCTAATTTTTATTTCAAAAATACAAAAATTTATACAAAATTTTAAATATGTTAGAGTGAGGAAAGATAAAAATAACCTCAATAGATCTTTGGTGGCTGTATCGGGAATCCGTTAAGGTAGTTGTGTCAAAAAAAGGGTTTCTTAAGAACCTTCTGAAACTTCGGGCATACGTTTGTCTTACCGATGCCCATACGTGTGCTAAATTTCCAAGAGATGACTCGTGCCGATTTTGAGATATTCAATATCAATGTTGGGCCTTTTAACATGGGAGGCATAGTAACAACAAGCGGAAAACAGCATTTAAATTTATTGTTGGAAAACGTTTCTTAAGATCATAACAAAAAACTAATCTATTAATTATCATTATAATTAAAAGCTTGTCACTAAAATTCAGAGTAATGACACGTATAGTTTCCGAGGAAAGCTATTGTAAATCTCGTATAAGTATGGAATATTTGGGTTAAGAGAGATTCGATATAGGAAAAAATACAGAACAATGCGTTTTTCAAGTAATTGTATGTTTGCGTGTCATTTATACGCATATACTGTACATTCACATTCTCCTACACACATGTGCGACTCTGATTTTTTTCTACTATGATGCATTAACTATATTGCGTGATTGTAGACTGTATCCTGAAGGCACAAGTACCTTAATGTTTTCTCGCGTCACAGGTACAAAAACACGAAAATCCAAACCTGTATCACATAAAATATCGTGTGCAGTAAGGGCTAAGTGATCTTTTTGACCTCGTGTGGATGCAGTACTCATATACAGCTCGCAAAATGCCTTCGCCTTTGGTTCGTGCTTGTTCGCCTCCAACTCGTACTGCAAACAACACTAGGTCTAAAAAGGCCCACTTTACGCCCTTCTGACACTATTCTACTAAGGTACCTGAAGTAAAAAAGTAATTTAGGACTACATATTTGTTATAAAACTAACGAATTCTTGTAGAGACTGATAAAGCTGTCGGAAACATCACTGCGATTGAAAGTAATTTAGAAGAGGAAACCATTTCAATGTGGGATCATATTGAGGAAGGAAAAGTAAACAATATATTATTTGTTATATATCTATATAATTACACTGAAAACCAATTAGAAAAGTAATTTGTCCTACTTGAGCAACTCCTCGGCTGAGAGGAAAAAGGTGCCAACTCGTTATTTCGCTAAATAAAGTTCCAACTCGGCGGAGCGCTAAGAAAAGTGCCAACTCAGTGGAGCGCTAAGAAAAGTGCCAACTCACAGGCTTTTTTCCATAGACGTTTTAGTTGAAAATAGCTATAGAGTTTGAAAAATCTGTTTCTTCTTTCTTTTTTGCTGTATAAATATAGATATGACAAATCGTAAAAAAAATTCAAAACTCTATAGCTATTGTAAAACGTCTATGGAAAAAAGGCAACTACCACTTTCGCTCCCGGCGCCCGATCACGAATGTTGTATTTTCGACCTCGCTAGACAAAAATAGTAGATTATACACCTATGGAGTAAAGTAGGCTATGTACGCCCGCGAGTGATTTGCTGCACGAGCGAAGCGAGGATAGCAACTCGCGGGCGTTCATAGCCCTCATTACTCCCGAGAGCAATATACAATATTTTCGGATGCCCATGGGAAAGTTATTTGTGCTTAATCCCTGATTTCAGGGTCGAAAAGGTCACATAACCTCACTCCTAGAAACTGTGCCGCTTATGCTCGAGTGTCTTCTTTTTGCAACACACAGACGGTGATAGCAGGGAAAAAGTAGGGAAACGTGCATGCGCGTGGCTTTTTATATGAGGCAGTACACAATACTTTACACGTGGTATGCGAAAAAATCGTATACGCTCCATGGGAGCAAATAGAGAATGCCTCAGATCGCATGTTTGTCACCGCATGTTTGTCAATTTACATGCAATCTGGGACATTCTTTTCTTTTACTCCCTAGGTGTGTAATATACTATTTTAGCATATGTACTAAGAAGGTGCTTCGTTGTGTGTGAGTTTTGAATGCACTAAATGACAAATTACGCAATGCGTTCGTTATTTTCTATCATACAGTAATAATACGTTGCGTTAGGAACGATAACTCAGACAGGTTATTGAGAGGGTATGAAACACATTTTCCAATATAATTTTCACATTATTTTTTCTACGCACTTATGATATAAAATAATATGTGTAATTATTGCGGTATTGTTGCCAGTAGCACGCGCGGGTGCGTTGACAACAATGCCGCACTCGTCGCACAATGCACTATTTATATCTACTAGCCCTCTAAGATCAAGCGCGCTATGCGTGCCAAGGACACCATCTTGATTTTTTCAGTCAATGACAGTACACTTTATCCACCCCGTTGAAAAGGTCCGATAAAAACTAATAAAAATATTCAGATTCGGGTGCAGAAACCGCATAGAATATTAGGTTTCTGCACCCTTTTTATCTGGCTCTATCGGATCTTTTCAACCGGTCATCTAACGCTCTGAAGTGTCCCTCTAAGCTTCAATTCGATACTATCGCGTTCTCCCTTTCGTAGATAGAATAGTTATATATAACTATATTTAATCTATATCACACACTGTGTTCTTTTCTTTGTAAACTTTTTTTATAAACTTTCTTTTCTTTCTATACTATAGGTACAACTGCATAAAAATTTTAAAGTTTATATTTCTGGAGCAGAAATGAGTGAAATTAAGAAAAAATAAAAAAAAAAACAAAAAAGAAATGGTAAGAAGAATAATGAAAGAAGTATTAGGAATTGAAAATTTGATCGAAATGTCTCCTACTGGTCGTGGCGGCCATAAAGAGATACCAAGCCTCGTCAAGTCCGCAATATTTCGTAAGACAGATTTTATTGATTTTATTGTATGATATGTTGCTTTTAGAATAATTATTATTATATCAAATAATTTATATGTGCCCACTATCCGGCAAATACACGATACAATACTACTCTCCTCTCATTATCCAAAAGGGAGTCCGTCGTGAAAGTCTTTCTCGAGCAAAGAAATATAATTCAAATTATTCATTTATTATCTGCAAATTAAATGCTAAATAACTCGCATTTACTTAAACTCAATCTATAAACGCACCAGACTAACGAAATAAATCGCAACTATCTCGATGCCACTCTAGCTGCTCGTTCACCCGCAAACACGTTTTCAAATATTCCGCAAAACTCTATTATAGAGTGTGCGTGGGGCACACTCTACAACAGTTCGACGCTCGCTATCGCCCTTTCATTTTCGCGGAACTCGCTTGAGATGTTCCATTCCCGCTGTCGTATGCGCCGCCGAGTCGCTATCCCAATCTTCCTCCACGCCAGACTATTACTAAATAAACAATCGAAGAGTTAATAGTTTCAGAAATGGGTCGTCACCGCTCCAGCGACCGATACCA
Source organism: Torymus aiolomorphi (assembly GCA_036365515.1). Classification (NCBI taxonomy): domain Eukaryota; kingdom Metazoa; phylum Arthropoda; class Insecta; order Hymenoptera; family Torymidae; genus Torymus; species Torymus aiolomorphi. The sequence goes on from CM070875.1 coordinate 71,955,454, forward strand.
CGTAACGCATAAATCGCAATAAACGCTCCACGGCGCGTACTCTGCTTGCGATTTCTCTATTTCTCTTTTTCTCTATTTCTCTATTTCTCTATGCCCATTCTCGTTTGTCATTGCTTTCTCGCATACTCACATTCATGCGGTGATCACTTACCGATTGTCGTTGTCCTCCAGACGCATGCATGAAATCTAGTCACATTCTTGGAATATAGTATTATCTGTGTCTAGATCTCGAGTACCCTGGTTTTCTAAGATTCTCTTTCTCTCCCTCCCTCCCTCTCACCCCCATCTCTCTCTCTCTCTCTCTCTCTCCCTCTCCCTTTCAGGGGGAAGGATCGATATCAAAATTGGAGAAATTTTAAAACCTGCAATCATTTTTGTTACTGTGGAATCGGTAATTTTTTGTAATTTGGAATTTTCTTTAGAGTCACAATGTGGCAATCTTCAACCACAGTATAACCCATTCAACTGTTTTATTTTATGTATAATTTCATGATATACTTCATGACATTAAAAGATAATTATTTTCGTAAAGGACTTTTGACTCTAGGGTAAGTGCAGGTATTACAGCGGCGCAGGTATTATTGCGATATTTCTATTTCTGTAGAAACCTAATAAACTTCATTTCGAATCTGATCCAAAAAATTCGTAATGTACATTTGAAATGTTATCTTTATTATTACTAAAATATAATTAAGAATATTTGCTTATTCTCTTATTTATGTGAATTTTAATTTCGAGAGCTCGATTTGTTGTGAAAAAATATAGGAAGTTTCGAATATACTCGAAACAAAAATGTCTATTTCTGCACACCATTAAAACAAAACAAAAATACTATAAGGCCGAATCCATCTCAAATCAGACAGCCCGCGTATGCCTATTTCACCTATCATGTTGAAATAAAAATATTTATGTTCTACTCGAAAAAATATTTTACACGTGTTTTTTTATTTTTTTGTTTCATCAAAATTTCATGCGTTCAGCGATGCCGAAAAATTCCGAGAAAATTCTTTCATTGAGAAAAAAAATTTTCAATGTGATTTTCAGACTGCTATTGTTTCAGCAGTTTTTCGAGCTTTTAAACGTGTAACACACAATTTCACTCAGTTTTGAGCCCTCTTTAACGGCCTTAATGTCATTTTCAAAAAAAATAAAAAATCCACGAGCTATGCACTTTTTACTGAAAAATTCATTTTTTAGGGAAGTGCCTTTTTCTCGAAAACCCCATGTTTTTTTTGCACAATTTTTGTTGTCGTGATAGAGGACGGTAATGCCTAGCTAGACGTATTTGTGAGATTCGGTACTTTTTCCCTGGGATAGCGATCACTAATGAGATAACACACAAACAAATTTTTCACGCCTAATGCTTATATATAGTCAATGATATTAGAGTCAATGTAAAGGTATTTGTCTTTGTGTGTATGTAATATACAGGTACACATAACTATGTATTTATTTGTTATTTGCGTCTTTTTGATTTTTTATTTTTATACCTTTTTTTCATTTGTATACCTATTTTACTACCTTTGTTTTTCTGCTTCATTGTTCTTAATTCAGTAAGCGGACGATCAGCGGTCTTTGCTGTCAAACAATGTATTTTATCGTCACATGTTTTTTTAACCCATATATGAGTTTTTGAATTCCAGGATACTTTGGAGTTGTAAGCCAATCAATATTTTTTTTTCTTTTCTGAATTGTTCTATTTCAGCATCTTGTAAATGTATTATTTTAATAGCATCAGTATATTTTTGAACATGTATTGCAAAATCATTTGCGTTTTGAATAGCTTCTTCAAGGGGCTCTCGAAGATTATGCGAAGTAGCATAATGCTTTATAAGTCCACCCACACCATCTACAGCTCCTTTGCCGTGCCCAGTAGCAGAGAACAACCATTTTATATCACACGGTGCTCGTTTTAGTTCATCTAATTGAAAGCGATTTTTAAAGTGACTCGCAGCGCCGTCTGATACGATGGTAATTTTTTTAATTGAATCACAACAATTTTCTTTCAAGAATTTTATAATTTTTTGTACTGCTAGCAAAGCATACGCTGAATCATGTTTTCGGTCATCACTTATAACTGCGAAACTTTGTGTCGAATCCCCTTGATAAGAGACTGCTGTGAAAATAGAAATTTGATCATTAACCCAATGATTTCCTTGAACAGCTTTATTATGAATCACAGCCCAGTTTTCAGCGAAGTCTATTTGAAGAACTAAATGATGTGAGTCTTTTTTAGCACTTTCTCTTTCTGTTTTTATAGCTTTGCGTTGTATCTTTTTTACATACATGTGAGTACTAACCCTCATGGTCCAAACCGAAAGTTCATCTTTAAAAGCAGAAATTGATAGTGTCTTTTTAATCAGGTTTCCATTATCCCACAAAGCATATGTAATTTCTTCTGTGCCTTCTACATCTTGCAGTTTTAAAACATGAAACGTAATTCCCTTAATCCCTGGACATAGTTTACATTCTTGTAAATAACATAAATCAGATGGCTCAGAACACATTGTTGCATTTATTATTTGTGACCGACTTTCATCCAACTCTGTGACGTTACTCCCTCTAAAATTAATTAAGCTCGTAAGAAATAAATCATAATTTGCGCAATAGATACAGAGACAAACTTCTTTGATGGGGCTAAGTAAGACATACTTTGGTCGCAAACTATAAAATTTCGATTTTCCAATTCTCAATTCTGGATAATCATTTTTAAATACTTTATACGTCTCTTTTAAACTTCGAGTAAGAAAACGCTTAACTTTTTTCTTTTTTATTGTTAACTTTAATTGTAACAACGTCACATTTATTAGGACTTTGTCTTGAACAATTAAAATCATCATTTAAATAATATTCCATAACAATTTTTTCCATGTTTTCATCAATCGGATGGCCTGAATATGCATCTGGTTCTGAATAAATTCCTTTTTCTTTAACAAGATTTCTCGATTTGTTGATCATATACATTGTTATTTCTGGAAATAAAGATAAAATTTCATGTTTTGTAAAGGATGAAGGTAGCAAAGTCAGAATTTTTATTTTTTCTGATACCGTAGAACACTTTTGCAAGGCTAGACCAAGATTTTGTATCCATTCTGTACAATGGCATACAGTTGATTCATTTGCTGTTATAGAAACGTCATAAACATTGTTCAACTTCACATCAAGGGTATTAGACAATGTTGAAAGTATTTTTTTTTCTTCTTTGTTACGTAATTTTCAATTGATTTTTCATGTATAAGATTTTTTCTTTTAAGAGGCGATACAGAACCTAAGAAAGATGTACTTATTTCATTATTAAATTCTTCAATGCGTTCTGGAGTACTTGGTAAAAAATCTTTATCTCTATCAACTACGTTATCGGTAACTTCATTATCCGTTATAAATTCATTGTCAGTACTACTCACCAATTCTAAAGCACGATTGTAACAATGTTGACACAGATATGTAGAAGGTGTCAAAGGTAAATGAGGATAGAGGTGCTTCAATGGATGAGCAAGATTCTCAAGTTGTTTTAAACGTACGGAACTAGATTTGTAAATAATTTGTTTGTGTTTGTCTAAAAAGTCTGCACATTTGATTCTCTCTGTTGAGTAATATTGAGACATTGTAGTTGAGTTGATAAGGTGTAAATATGTAATAATTTTCCAAAAGATGATGGTTTTAAATAAGACGAGATGTGTGATATATAGCAGAAACCGAACTTTTCTTTGTAAATGTTAAGTCAAACCATATCCATCTAGCGGACAAATGTACTAGTACATATACTCCTATAAGTAGGCGCACGTACATGTATATTATATACGCACAAAGATAAATACCTTTACATTGACTCTAATATCATTGACTATATATAAGCGTTAAGCGTGAAAAATTTGTTTGTGTGTTATCTCATTAGTGATCGCTATCCCAGGAAAAAAGTACCGAATCTCACAAATACGTCTAGCTAGGCATTACCGTCCTCTATCACGACAACAAAAATTGTGCAAAAAAAACATGGGGTTTTCGAGAAAAAGGCACTTCTCTAAAAATGAATTTTTCAGTAAAAAGTGCATAGCTCGTGGATTTTTATTTTTTTGAAAATGACATTAAGGCCGTTAAAGAGGGCTCAAAACTGAGTGAAATTATGTGTTACACGTTTAAAAGCTTGAAAAACTGCTGAAACAATAGCAGTCTGAAAATCACATTGAAAATTTTTTTTCTCAATGAAAGAATTTTCTCGGAATTTTTCGGTATCGCTGAACGCATGAAATTTTGATGAAACAAAAAAATAAAAAAACACGTGTAAAATATTTTTTCGAGTAGAACATAAATATTTTTATTTCAACATGATAGGTGAAATAGGCATACGCGGGCTGTCTGATTTGAGATGGATTCGGCCATAAATAACTTTTATACGTAAAATTACAGTCATTTTTCAAAAAAGAGCATGAAATTACTTTATTATAATGTTTAAGTAAAATTTTAATGATGCAGCATTACCAGCATTATTTTTTGCGAATGTTGGAATTACTGCGATAAACTATGAGACACACCTAACCTCCAAAATCGCAGTAATACCTTCATTTACCCTATTACAAAAATATAAAACCTAAGTAATTTATTTTGTTTTAGATAATTTAGTGCTAAAAGCAAGATTTGGATTTTATTTAATAACGTCAATTTTAATTTAAGCTAAATGAATATGTCGCTTCTGGATTTTATAACATAGTTATTTCATGGAATACTAATGCATTATCTCGTACGCATTATGTAAAAATGATTCTATTTAAGTCATTCATTAGCTAGAAAATATAGTTCATTTTCTACTAAGAACTACTTATTAACCATCTTTTTAAAACTTTAAAGATAAAAAGTAAATTGCTAATAACGATTATAAGTAAATTGCTAAGAACGATTTCCAAAGCCAATGTAGGAAGGATTGTTGTGAAATTTTCTCCCCCCCCCCCCCCGCATTTATGCGGCGGAGGAGAAAAAAAAGCCTACAAGAATTGTTTTTCGTGACAAAATTAACTTTTTGTTCTGATGAGGGTGACATTGTTCACCGAAACGTCATCATACACATGTGAAAATGTATTTCTCACATCCTTGCCTCGGGAAGATCGAACTCCTACATACCAATATAATCATACCAGCCGAGGAATAAAATTCATACAAAAACACACCGTTGTTATTTCATCAATAAATTGCTAATACTTTCTTTCTTACAGATTTCGTCAATGAAAATGTCGAAGTTGATCAAAAAATGTCCAAAGATGAGTACCGGCGGACTTTAACACTTATGTGTAATACGTTGCGCAATCCAAAAAAACATTAAAATGTTAATTATATTTAATTAAAATTAAAAAAATTAATTTGTTTATTTGAATAAATTCTTATTGATAAAACTTGTTTATTCTTATTTCTTTCTTCTTCAAGTAAAAGAATAAACTATACTAATTAGTTTACTTTGGATAATGATTAATAGTTCATTATACAATTCTTAAAATCTAAGGTAAAAGTATCAATACTTGGCCATCAAAACTCCAGTACCAAAAAGTGGCCGTATGCACTAAATAGTATGTTTTTGAAGTTAACATACAATTATAAATTCCTCTCGAAGCCGTCACACTAGACTTCAACACTCTTTCTCTCGAAACCATCACACAAGACTTCAACACTCCCTCTCTCGAAGCCGTCACACAAGACTTCGACACTTTTTTCTCCGGAGCTATCACACAAGACTTCGACGCTCTTTTCTCCAAAGCCATTACACAAGACTCCAACGTACTCGCTCTCGAACCTATCGTACTGAACTCCTTCACTTTCGACGCCGTTACGCCAGATTTCATCTCTCTCAAAGCCGTTGCACTAGACTCTAACTCTCTCTTTCTCTGGGTCTCTAGGCTAGACTCTCCTCTACGCTCTTTACATGATAGCACGCTAACTCGATCCCTGTCCTCACTCAACCCGGCTCGACTCCATTCACTACCATATAAATTCCTCTGTCAGACTCCTGAGTCCATATAAGAGCTATACAGAACGCAGGGGGCTCTACTGCGTCCCGGCAACCGTGTAGGGCACTGTGCTGCTCTATGTCCTACCAGTTGGCAGACAAAACACTGATTGTCAAAGGTCGCTTCGCCCGTTGTATTCGTGGCTGCAGCCGACAACTGACGGCGCAGGGGAGTGTCAGATCATTATTGTCACGATTTCCCCTACGCACGTCTCTGACCGTTCTTTCTCCGACTCTTTCGTCACCCGCTGTCCTTCAACTCCGTTCTTTTCGTACTCTTTTGTTGACTCGACAACAGCAGTGACTTGATACGACGCTTGGTGGGAACCGTCGTACATAGGGCCTCGGATTCCCAACTTCTCACGACGTAGTGGTGGCCTGTATCACTTTTTAATCGTCTCTTTCCTCTCAAACTCTCGTCCATATCGCTCAATCGCCTCGAAGCTATCTAAGGTTTTATCCCACAGATAGTCCTGATATTCTGGACGTAAGTGGGAGAAAGCGAGGTTAAGCTGCTCTCTCATCGAAGGAAGTTTCTTCAAGTAGCCGACAATTCGACGGAACTTGGTAAGAAAGGGCGTGATCCTGTAAGCTCTCTCGAATGTTTTGAAATCTCAAGTGAAGATTTCATCTTGGTATACTTCATACCAGTCACTCGCTTGGTATACTTCATACCAGTCACTCGGTTGGTATACTTCATACCAATCACTGTGGCTCGCCTACATGCTTTGAGCGTTTTTTAACGTGGAGACTGCTATCATCAAATCCGTGGCGTTCCTCTTGATGACTTTCTCTGCGCGAACTCCTCCAATCACGATTATTTGGCTTCCCTTGATTTCTCCGGCGCCGTACAACCGAACTGTTTCGCCTCGGACAATGCGAACTAGTGGGACTGACGTCTCGAAAGTCTGCTCTAAATCGGCTCGAGAATACGGATGGCGACTCGAAGGTTGTCTCAGACTCAGACTCAGATTCGTTCGGCAGAGAAATTCGTCTTTGCTTCTGCGGGCGAGCTGCTGTACGAGGAGGCTCAATTCTAGCATTGACTTCACTTCGCCAATCCTCTTGTCTCTGGATGTGGGATTTTCGTTTCCAGCCTCGAGGTGTATCTTGCAACCGCAACGGCCTCAATGCGTAACGTGTCCCTAGATTATCGTAATGTAGTCTGTCACATCTCCCCATCACCGACTCAACATTTTCGTGAAGAGATATTCGAGGGATTGCGCCGACATTCGTCGATTCCAGGAGTCTCTGGTATTCGCAGGTACGAAAGGTGAAAGTATGACAACTTCCTCCTGCAAGTGGAGGGCCGTTGTCTGGTGAGATGAGACCATGGTTACAATCGGCTCTGATCGCGAAATTAACATGAATTCCTCTCCTGAAGTGAGTGACAGGTAGTACGAATGATCAACTCCTGCATTCGAAGCACTTGTAATTCGAGTCATCGTCGATATAATTCCTTCTTCTTACACTCTCGACCCACCACAACCATTATCCCTCAATAAACTATCACGTCTCCAAACTCGACAGGAAAACAGTATCAGTCTTCTCCGATCTTCTTGAAAAAAAAAGAGAAACTCGACACCCTTCACTCGACCCTCTCACTGGCAATCTTGTATCTCAATCACAACCTCGATGTGCCTTGAATTCGACCCAATCCTCGTTGTTGCTGTCGTTAGCGTGGCCCCACGTTTGGCGCCATTTGTAACGTTTAATTGCTTAAATCCACTAGTAGAGTCAAAATAGTCAATAAGTATGATTTGAGCAAATATTTCGGCTTGCGACTAGTATCTCGATGAGAAAGTAGCCACGACTCAGCAACAACCAAGGTTGAATTTTATATACTCCAACACACAATACCAACGCTAATGGACACAATATCCTTCTTATTCGGACCGCAAAGAGATTGAACACTCGTGAATAACAACAAGCACGTAGGAAGTAAAATGTAGTTTATTAATTTCAAATCAAGATGGCGGATTCCGCCATTTTGCGTCGTCGGATCGTCTTTCCTCTCGGCTGCGAGGCTCTCACCAGGCTTCTCCCGTACTCCTGCCACCGGACCTGATAAACACACAAAAGAACCACCCGGTCATGAAACTCGACCCCGCAACTCACAAGTCGACTCACGACATGACAACTTAGGAGACACCAGAACTCCAGCTACCCTTTCATGCCACCAGGTTACACTGGTGTAATTCCTCCTCAGCTGTACTGCGGCTCTCGAATATTTGGAACATCAACCCCAACCTCTCTCACGACCCGAAGTGCAACCCTCACGACTCCATAACTTGCTTCGCACAACTTACAAGCCTCAACTTGTACCTACCTACCTTTAGACCTTCAATCCTTACTACTTCGAAGCTACTTACTAGGTTCACAATTTCTCCGGCAACACCTCACATACCCTACCAATGACTCGTTACTTTTACTCGGCGAACAATGAGAGAGTTAACTGAGCTATCCATAACCTCGTATGAGATCGTTTGGAGGTCAATCGTCTCGAGTGACTCCCTTTCCTTACCCGCGGTCACTAGCGCGCGTCATACTCATCGCTCGGCTGAGTATATTCATTCTATCTCTCGCGCTCTATCTCTACCTCCTTCTCTCTCTCTCTCTACTCACCGGTGTTCACAGTACTATACCTCTAGCTGAGTGCTAATCGAGCACCTTCGAAAGAAGTCACCTTCGAAGACGTGGAACCCGCGGTTTCTCATTTCTCGTCGCAGGCAATGGGGACACGATATACCCCGTAGTGTAGCAGCAAAAGCTCTCCCATTCGGACACCATATTGCAAAACTATGCAACTCCTCTCTCCTGCAAGGTAAATTTCCTGGTGTCTGTAGGAAGGCACATCTCGTTTCAGTAGTTATTGCGACACTATGGAGCACCCAAACAATGACTCATCGACGCCAGCCGAGGTCAATGTTTGTCGGGCCACCACCATAGTGCCGCGTTAGCAAAGTTTGTGCATATGCGTGTGTGTGGACGTTTGTGTGGTGCGCACATACACACGCGCACAAGTATATTCTAAGGAGAGAGAGAGAGAAAAAAAAGAGAGAGAAGAGAGAGAAAGAAGTGAGCGAGAGAGAGAGAAGAGAGAGCGAAAAAGGAGCGAGCGAGAGAGAGAGAGAGAGAGAGAGAGAGAGAGAAACGCGCATGTGCATCAAGCAATTGTGCAAGCTCACACATACACATTCGAACATACACACCATGCTTTGCCCACGAAACACACATACACACACTCGCTCACATGCTCGCCCATGCCCCATACACACTTCCGAATACGCACTCACTTACTGGAACGCTCACACACATACATCCGAAAAACACACACACACTAGCACGCAAACATACACACTTCCCCACACATACATTTTTGAGAAAGCGAGAGAAAGATCGAGAAAGAGAGAGAAAAAGAGAGAGAGTAACTTTTGTGCGTAGTTTCTCTGTATCATCATGGCAAATGTACCTACATAGAAAATTTCCAGATTTATGGTGTTTTACGGGGTTTTTATGGGGTTTTCAAAATTTTATCGGATTTTGGAAGCTAATGGTATATGATTCGTGAACATGTGGTCTTATGGTGTGTGTATGGGGTTTTTATGGTGTATTTTACAACTTTTGTGTATAGCCTATCTGCATCATGGAAAGTGTACATACATAAAAATTTTTTCAGATTCATGGGTTTTTATATGGTTTTTACAACTTTTATGTACAGTCTCTGCACCGTGCAGCGAGCGGCCAACACCTCACGCGCAGTATGCAATCACGCACGCACGGTTTGACAAAAATGGAAAAAACTCATGCACATCCCATAAGACTACTTCATCATATATTATACTTCTGTCATACTCTTGTGGAACTGTAAGCCCAAATTTCTACATTGAATCACTATCTACATATAATACTCGCGCACAACATTTGCATTGGCCATAATCCGCACATAGCACACTGGTGGTACTTTGCCACGGAGATGTTCATGCGACAAGACAATATTTCATGACTGACAGCCGATCGAACATTCATCTTTGCCACGGATGCTCTCATCGCACGTGGGCTCTCATCACACGCGGGCTCTCTGCTGTTGAACTATATCATCTTACCTTGAATTAGTCAGAACTTGCAGTCGTCGAAATTGTATCTTGCCATGTGTCCCACGTTTTCAATTTCTTGAATTACACTCACGTGCAAAAAACTCCTGACTGTGACATCTTTTCACCGACGGTTGCGTTCACGGCCGACACTCTGCGGACGTTTCATTTTCAGCGTAAACCAGATAGGGTGTAACATCAGACACCGAACTGCAGATATGTTATTTTTATTTTTTTTTTTTTTAAATGTCACGTACCGAAAGCACAACGAGTTGTAGTATAACGAAACTCCATACCAGACACAGAAAGGAATAAAGACATTGTAAGTAACAAATGTCTGCAAACGCAATCCGACGTTAAAAAAAATGTGACCACACGGAGAGCTAAATGGCTACTGATGAACACTTTTCGGGGAGCGGCTGACCAGCAGGAAGTAGGCTGTTGGAAGTCGAATAACAACTGCTGAAAGTCGGCTGTTGGCTGCTGGAAGTCGGCTGCCGTCTGCTGGAAGTAGCTGTGTAAAATATTGTTTCAGTTATCCGTGCGACTACAGCCGCGGTCCGTCTGCTACTGACGCGTCAGAGGACCACACCCTAGAAAACTAGTGGCGCTGGTGTAGCAACGCAAAGAATGTACTCGTGATCGGTGATGACACAGTGTAAAATCAGCTCATTGGCTACCGCTGTATCTTCATCGTTGTGATTGGCGGTGAGCAGCGCACCAGAAAACACCTCATTGGCTGTTGGTGTGCCCCACCAAGCTGATTTAGCGGCCGCGAGAAACGAAGCGTAAAAAGAGCTTATTGGTTACCGCTTGCGCCGGCAAAAGAGCTGCTTTGCCACGGCACTAGCCCCACCACACGACTCGTAAATTAGCGAGCGGCTGCGCGCGGGTGCTGGCGCGACCACCGCTCCGCTATGTCGGTAAAAGAGCTGACTCCCTGCGATACTAGTGTCAATCCAATCGCATGGCTCATGGGCTCGTGGTAAGAGGTACGAGTAATAAAGTCCATCTGATAAACCGATGTATTTTAAATAAAAGTTTTTCCCGTCATGGCACCAGTAAACGAATACTGACGAAAGGTGTTGTGGCCACTCGGAGAGCCAAACGGCAACTGACGAGTGTACGCCACGATGATGTATCCGGTAGATCGTGCACGTGCCGTTTAAATTGCGAGTCAGCATTTTTGAATGGAAGAAAACAGCAAACATGAGAGCATCATGAAGCGTATGACAATGAGATCATCGAGGCGACACTTTCGCAGCTGCGCGACTGCTGACACCGCAAATCAGATAACTGAGCGCCGGACAGTGTATGAATCATACACTCATCTTTTACTTTCTCAAGCGCCGCTGCACGGATGCTACCGCAACAAAACAGGTAATAGCAAGCAGGACACGTCATACATTCGTCTTTAAATTTCTACAAGCTGCGCTTTCTAAAAAAAAGGCTCTAAATACTATCACGTGATTGCTAGCTTCCAAAACTTTTTTTTTGCCATAAATACATCATAATCACTCTCGAATTCAGCCACAACTTTCCGTTCGTATTTGGTAGTCACAATCTTTATACTTGTTTGTTTTTCGACTCGCTGATAGAGTAAGCATTGCAAGGTCTTTTCAAATCTTTTTCGAGGAGCGGATTACCAGTGTGAAGTCGGCTGTTGGAAGTCGGATGTTAACTGCTGGAAGTCGGCTGTTGGAAGTCGAATGTCCACTGCTGGAAGTTGGCTGTTGGGCGATGAAAGGCGGCTGTCGTCTGTTGGAAGTAGCTGTTTCAAATACTTTTTCGGTTAGCCATACGCCTACATGTGCGGTCCGTCTACTACTGACGCATCAAAGGACCCCTGGAAAGCTAGTGGCGCTGGGGTAGCAGCGCAAAGAACGCACTCGTCATCAGTGACGACACAGTGTAAAATCAGCTCATTGGCTACCGCTGTATCTCTATCGTTGTGATTGGCGGTAGTTGGCGTACCAGAAAAAAGCTCATTGGCAGCGCCCCCAACAAGCTGATTTTAACATCCGCGGGAGGCGCAGCGTGGGAAGAGCTCATTGGTCACCACTGCGCCGGCCAAAAGAGATGATTTACCGCGGTGCTAGCTCTACCACATTTATCAGTGGGGCCGCGCGCGAATTTTGTAACTACGTTAAAGTAAGATTCTCACTCGTCAGCGGATTGTATACGTGCAGTACCAAGCCATGATCTCATAGTGTCAAATTGCATACTGCGCGGATAATGTTACATTTCAGATGACCAGTTCAAAAGTGTTGTCAATGCAGTCGTGCGCATTGCACGATGAGCTCATCGTGTCACACACGTGTGTGATTGAAGTTACATTTCAAACCAGAAAGCAATGTGTGACTTAACCGCAACAGCGAACGAAATCATCAGCAAGAATATAGTCAACGACGCTCGTGTATTTTCTTCTGTTTAACTCTCTTTACAACACATGATCCATACGATTATATTTCTACAAATTTCTTTGTCAGCCAGAAAGGAATGTCACGTACCGATGAAATAGAGGAGGTATAGTACTTTGGGTATAGTTCGAAGCCGTACAATCCGGTAACCGAGAGAGGTATTTAAGTAGGGATAGCAGTAATCCTTATCCAGTGTAGTTTGACTGAGCGAGAGTATAACACGTCAAGATGTTTCGAGCTAGTGTATCGCATCTACTGAAAATTCTAAGACTAGGCCTGTGGATCGCAAAATTTCGAGAACCTCATGTACGAGCAATGTTCGGACCTGTGTGGGATAGTAATCTTGATAAATTATCGATCAACATTCTATGTAAAAAACTTCACTTTCTCCTCTTACAATGTGGAATAGCGACAGTTGATTTCATGTATAGTATGGGGCTTTTTCAAAACCGTGATGTTCTCTCGATTGTTGTATGGGTTTTAAAACAACGTAATGAACACAGAAGTCCTATGGCTATTCGTATTTTTCGACGTTTTCGTAAGTAGCAATTTATTATATCGATATTATATATAAACTTTACTTTTTCAAGCAAAAATTTATTATCTTGTTAGTGTTTAACCAAATGATGGATGACACGGAAGGCGACACCTTTGTAATGCATTGTGGTTATCAGGATCTTGGACAGTCAGGAACCTCTATAAGCAACATTTGTAAGTATTGTGTTATAACTAGAAAATAATAATTTAATAATATTATGGCACACTTCAATACTTAAGGTCCAGAAACAGAAAGTCAACCTTCAACATCTCAATGTAATTATCAGGATATTGCTCAAGTGGTTACCTCTACTGACGATACACATAATGGTAAGCATTGAGAGAGAGGATTATGATAAAATAATTAATAATATTAATGCCCTCGTCAATACTTCAGTTTCAGATTTACGGCACGAACACCAACCGGTTCCTTTAACGGCTGGTGACACATCGGAATCTCAACGTATCGAGTATGATTCCGATACAAGTACTAGTGACAGTGATAGTAGTAGCGACAGTGACACCAGTTGTAGCGATAGCACCGACACAGCCCTAGAAGACACAATAGACTATGATGGTACGATTATATAAATGTTTTTCTTTTATCCGTGAAACTAAAAAGCCTTTCAATTTACAGGAGACTGTTTACAGACCGGAGAGGGTAATAGAGCTCGTTTCATTGTTGAAAATGATACAACACGTCATTATCACCGTTTCGGATACGAGGGAAGAGAAATTCGAGGTATAATATCCCAACCGCCAGAGAATGCAAATATTTACGATTGGTTAGAAGAATCTATGCGCAGTCTTCATCGGCAGTTATGTAGCAGAGGCAACCCAAACGATTTCATAGGGTTAACTATCAGCTCGGAAAAATTCAACCACGGTCCTTTATGGCTCTCTTTCAGACCTGTTAAAAACTTAAAACCAGATGATATTTGGGAATTGTTATTCAATACAGTGCAGAGTGCAGGTGATTATCGATTAGCTGTGCCATTGTAAAAGGCACATCTGGGCGAGGCAGAGTACGATTAACCGAAGGGACGGTAAGCAAAAGATCTATAGTAACTATCAAGAACAGTGATAACCTTTGCCTGCCACGTTCTTTAGTCGTAGCACACGCCTATGCAATTAGAGGACAAAACCGTTCTGGAAAATTTGCATAGTTATTGGAATCTCATTCGCCACAGCAATAGCAGTGTTCAGAAAGAAGCAGCAGAAAACATCGTGAATTTGTCAGACACACAAGTACCAATGGATGGTTGCGGTATTGAAGAGATCCATAAATTTCAAATTTTTTCGCCGGTCATGCTACGGCTATAGTGGTGTCTAATTTTTGTTCCTTCGGCTAAGGTTCACCACCACTATATGATGGTACACGTTTCGTCATCGACACGCATGACTTCATTGAGCACACATTACGGCTTACGTATTATGAGAGGTTAAAACACTACCAGCCAATACTTAATATGATAGCTGCGAGCGGTAGTGCTGGATTTTGCATACCTTGTAATCAATGCTACTGGTGAACGGTAGATCACAGGTGTTCTAATAAATGCTACAAATGCATGGCAATGCCACCGTGTGACATGACTATTAAGTTAAAAAAGTGCACGTCGTGCTTTAGATCTGTTTTCGGTGAATTGTGCTATGAAAACCACTTGAATAAAGGATCGTTCAACAAGAATAGTACTGTATGTGACAGAATGAAGATATGTCAAATTTGTTTCAGGACAGTACTTGTAAAGAACAGTCGAAGCCACGAATGCGGTGTATCTTATTGTAAAATATGCAAATTACACCTGCCCACAAGACATTTATGTCACATACAGACAATAGAAACGAAAGCGAAGGAACCCACGCCAAATTCAATTTTCCTGTTTTATGATTTTGAGACTCAACAAACGTTGAAGGTGTTGGGTGATGAGGAGAAAAAAATGCACTTACCCAATATGTGTATCGTGCAGCAAGTTTGTACATTCTGTCTCGATAATGACAATATACCCGTCCCATGCGCTCATTGTGGAATACGTGAATATGTGCTCAAAAAAGAGCCGGTGAAACAACAGGTCGAACTTGCGCTGGAGCCTAGACAACACTTCAAAAATGTTATATGCATTGCACATAACTCGCAAAGCTTTGATGCACAAATTATATTCAAGTATATCGTTGAAAAATACGAAAAACAACGTATCACTCCGTCAGTGGTGATGAACGGTTCAAAAATAATTTTATTAGAGATTTTGCAGGCCAAATTTATAGACAGTCTAAATTATTTTCACATGCCTTTGAGTAGCTTACCAAAAGCGTATGCTTTGCATGAGATAGAGAAAGGTATTTTTCCACATTTATTCAATACAACTCAAAATCAGACATACGTGGGGCCGTTACCATCTTTGGACTTTTATTCACCAGACTCTATGAATAGCAAGGAAAGGCAACGTTTTTTTAGATTGGTACAATGAGCAGACATTACGTAGATACTTATTCGATTTTCAACAAGAAATTGAAAAATATTGTAGGCAAGATGTTACGATTCTAAGATTGTCATGTTTAGCTTTTCGGAAAAATTTCATAAAATACAATGTCGATCCTTTTGTCGAGTGTACAACTATAGCTTCTTCATGCATGCGTGTTTTCAGAAAAAATTTTTTAAAAAAGAATCAGATAGGTATCATACCGCCTGGTGGTTACAGATGGACCGATAATCAATCCACGAAGGCCGTATACTGGCTGTCTTGGATGGAGAAAAAGATTCTAAAACGACCGGTCGAACACGCCGGACGATGTCGCGAAAGGCGGTTACGGGAAGGTATCATCGTCGATGGTTACAGCTCACCGCAAAATGAAGAAAATCACAGAGGCTTAGTACTACAATTTCACGGTTGTTTTTGGCACGGATGTCCACGATGTTACAGAATAAATAGAGACGCGACGTTGATAACTGGTGACACAATGGATAGCAGATTTGAGAGAACTTTAGCTATAAGTACAAAAATAGAAGATCACAGTTACGAATTAATCGAAAAATGGGAGTGTGATTTTCAAAATGAAATCACACAAAACGAAGAGCTCCATTGCTTTATTCAAGAAAGTGTCGATGACGAGAATCAAAAACCAATGGACTCTAGAGATGCGTTTCTCGCTGGTCGCACAGGCAATGCAGTCAAAATGTTTGAATGTGAACAAAGAGAAAAGATCAGATACGTAGATGTGTGTTCGTTGTATCCATATATTTGCAAACATGGTAAATACCCAATTGGAAACCCCAAAGTATACGTCGGCCGAGAGGAATGTGCTCACATTATGGGTCAGAACAACGATATTTCACGAGTAAATGGAATAATTAAGTGTGAAGTACTGCCACCACAAAACCTATATCACCCTTTATTACCTGTAAGAATGCACGGTAAGTTGATATTTCCTCTGTGCCGCAAATGTTGTGAAGAAACGATCCAAGAACCATTCCCACATCAAGATCCAAACGACCTATTTTACGTGGAACATGGGTTTCTGAAGAGGTGAAGGAAGCCGTAAAATGGGGCTATGTTATTAAACGCGTTTACAAAATTTTGCAGTATGAAATGACTCAGTATATCCAAGAAGAACGTAAAGGCGGCATATTTGCAGAATATATTAATACGTTTTTCGAGCGAAAAACTATGGCTTCAGGGTTTCCGCCAGGCTGCGTAACGGATCGAGATAAAGACGAATATATAAGAAAACTAGAACTTGTGGAGGGTATAAGTTTAGATAGGAATGCAATACAGTACAATGCAGGCTTGCGTTCAGTTGCAAAACTATGCTTGAACTCATTATGGGGTAAGTTTGGACAACGCGAAAATCTAACAAAGACGGAAATGATAACAAAACCGGAAAGATTAACGGAATTGCTTACCAGTCCAGAGATAGACGTCAATGGGGTTTTACCGGTCAAGGACGAAACACTTTACGTAAATTGGTGTTACAAAACCGAAGCTCTATTACCATCACCAACGACGAGTGTTGTGCTTGTAGCTTTTACAACGGCGCAGGCTCGTTTGGAACTGTTCAGGTACCTTAACGCTTTGGGTGCACGTGCACTCTACTACGATACAGACTCTGTTTTTTACGTTAGTAGAGATGGTGAACAAGATCTACCGACGGGTACGGCTCTAGGCGAATTAACGGATGAGTTAGCAGCCAGTGGTGTAGGCACGTACATAACCTCTTTTTTATCCGGAGGACCAAAATTTTACGCGTACAAATATAAAAAACCTGATGGGGACGAGGGCTGTGTATGCAAAGTAAAGGGTATAAGACTAAATTATGCTAATGCCCAAAAAATCAGTTTCAACACAATCTGCGAAATGATCACAGCACAGAACGACGAAATAGTTGTGCATAACACAACTATTCGACGCACGGCATTTCAAAACGTTATAACTCAAAACGAAATAAAAACCTGCAAATCCGTTTACGGCAAGAGGAGATTTGTTGGGTTCAAAAAAAGTTATCCGTACGGCTTCATCGAAGGGCCGACCACGACTGACGCTACCTGAGAAAGCACTGACGTGACACCAAAAAGCTAATTGGTGACGTTGACACAGAACTCATTCATCATTTTAGAATCACTATAATATTGTACAGACGCACTCAAAAGATATTAATGGGGCTATTATATCGAAACATATTATTATAAGTTCTATTTTATTAATGAATTTGTATCAACTTTACCTGTCTAATGTATTTCGACTTCTCCTACCGAAAGTGTCGTATCTCAGCGTTTTATTTTAAAAAGATCATATCTGAGCATTTCAGTCTAAAAAGTCGTATCTCATCATTCTATTCTAAAGTATCGTATTTCAGCATGCTATTCTAAACAATCGTATTTCAAAATTGTGTTCTAAAGAGTCGTATTTCGTTCTTAGATCTACAAAGTCTTATTTCAGATTTTAATAGAAACTAGTAATGAAAATGTTATCTATGTCAGACATTATTTTTTAATAAATATTAAAAGGACTGAGATTTTATAGCTAATACCGTTCTTTATAGCTTCAAATAAATAATATTTTAATTATACAAACTTTTCTTTTATTTCAATCTTTCCTTCCTTTACTCCTAAAATTGATTTGGAATGAAAATTTCTTCACCAACCTCCAGGACACCGCGAACGAGTATGAACTATTTATGATTACAATGGAGCTTCAAGTCTTGAGTTTATTGACTTATTTAAATATTCAAGAATTATAAAAATACAACGGTTTATCAAATAGTCTCTACTATTTGCATCTATTACCACGATTCCGTGAACCATACGCTCGGTTTGACGGTAGCATCGTAGTAAATCAGCTCGATACAGCGGGGCGGTGGTCGCAACAACACACGCACGCGGCAGCTTGTGAAATTCCGAGCCGTGTGGTGGGGCATTCCCCGCGGCAAATCATCTCTTTTGGCCGGCGCAATGGTGACCAATGAGCTGATTGACCAATGAACCCGTGGACGTTAAAATCAGCTTGTTGGGGGCGCTGCCAATGAGCTTTTTTCTGGTACGCCAACCACCGCCAATCACAACGATAGAGATACAGCGGTAGCCAATGAGCTGATTTTACACTGTGTCGTCACCGATGACGAGTGCGTTCTTTGCGCTGCTACCCCAGCGCCACTAGCTTTCCAGGGGTCCTCTGATGCGTCAGTAGTAGACGGACCGCACATGTAACCGTATGGCTAACTGAAAAAGTATTTGAAACAGCTACTTCCAACAGACGACAGCCGCCTTTCATCGCCCAACAGCCAACTTCCAGCAGTGGACATTCGACTTCCAACAGCCGACTTCCAGCAGTTAACATCCGACTTCCAACAGCCGACTTCCCGCTGGTAATCCGCTCCTCGAAAAAGATTTGAAAAGACCTTGCAATGCTTACTCTATCAGCGAGTCGAAAAATAAACAAGTATAAAGATTGTGACTACCAAATACGAACGAAAAGTTGTGGCTGAATTCGAGAGTGATTATGATGTATTTATGGCAAAAAAAAGTTTTGGAAGCTAGCAATCACGTGATAGTATTTAGAGCCTTTTTTTTAGAAAGCGCAGCTTGTAGAAATTTAAAGACGAATGTATGACGTATTCTGCTTGCTATTACCTGTTTTGTTGCGGTAGCATCCGTGCAGCGGCGCTTGAGAAAGTAAAAGATGAGTGTATGATTCATACACTGTCCGGCGCTGAGTTATCTGATTTGCGGTGTCAGCAGTCGCGCAGCTGCGAAAGTGTCGCCTCGATGATCTCATTGTCATACGCTTCATGATGCTCTCATGTTTGCTGTTTTCTTCCATTCAAAAATGCTGACTCGCAATTTAAACGGCACGTGCACGATCTGCTGGCTACCGGATACATCATCGCGGCGTACACTCGTCAATTGCCGTTTAGCTCCCCGTGTGGCCACAACAGCTTTCGTCAGTATTCGTTTACTGGTGCCATGACGGAAAAAACTTTTATTTAAAATACATCGGTTCATCAGATGGACTTTATTACTCGTACCTCTTACCACGAGCCCGTGAGCCGTGCGATCGGATTGACACTAGTATCGCGGAGAGTCAGCTCTTTTACCGACATAGCAGAGCGATGGTTGCGCCAGCGCCCGCGCGCAGCCGCTCACTAATTTGCGAGTCGTGTGGTGGGGCTAGTGCCGTGGCAAAGCAACTCTTTTGCCGGCGCAGCCGTAACCAATAAGCTCTTCTCACGCTGCGTTTCTCGCGGCCGCTAAATCAGCTTGGTGGGGCACACCAACAGCCAATGAGGTGTTTTCTGGTGCGCTGGCCACCGCCAATCACAACGATGGAGATACAGCGGTAGCCAATGAGCTGATTTTACACTGTGTCATCACCGATCACGAGTACATTCTTTGCGTTGCTACACCAGCACCACTAGTTTTCCAAGGTGTGGTCCTCTGACACGTCAGTAGCAGACGGACCGCGGCTGTAGTCGCACAAATAACTGAAACAATATTTTAAACAGCTACTTCCAGCAGACGGCAGCCGACTTCCAGCAGCCAACAGCCAACTTCCAGCAGTTGTCATTCGACTTCCAGCAGCCAGCGGCCGACTTCCAACAGCCTACTTCCCGGTGGTCAGCCGCTCCCCGAAAAGTGTTCATCACTAGCCATTTAGCTCTCCGTGTGGTCACATTTTTTTTTAACGTCGGATTTCGTTTGCAGTCATTTGTTACTTACAATGTCTTTATTCCTTTCTGTGTCTGGTATGGAGTTTCGTTATACTACAACTCGTTGTGCTTTCGGTACGTGACATTTAAAAAAAAAAAAAAAATAACATATCTGCAGTTCGGTGTCTGATGTTACACCCTATCTGGTTTACGCTGAAAATGAAACGTCCGCAGAGTGTCGGCCGTGAACGCGACCGTCGATGAAAAGATGTCACAGTCAGGAGTTTTTTGCACGTGAGTGTAATTCAAGAAATTGAAAACGTGGGACACATGGCAAGATACAATTTCGACGACTGCAAGTTCTGACTAATTAGAGGTAAGATGAGCCCGCGTGTGATGAGAGCCCACGTGCGATGAGATCATCCATGGCAAAGACGAATGTTCGATCGGCTGTCAGTCAAGAAATGCTGTCTTGTCGCATGAACATCTCCGTCGCAAAGTACCACGAGTGTGCTGTGTGCGGATTATGGCCAATGCAAATGTAGTGCGCGAGTACTTTATGTAGATAGTGATTCAATGCAGAAATTTTGGCTTACAGTTCCACAAGAGTATGACAGAAGTATAATATATGATGAAGTGGTCTTACGGTATGTGCATGAGTTTTTTCCATTTTTCTCAAACCGTGCGTGCGTGATTGCATACTGCGCGTGGGATGTTGGCCGCTCGCTGCACGGTGCAGAGACTGTATATAAAAGTTGTAAAAACCATATAAAAACCCATGAATCTGAAAAATTTTTTATGTAGGTACACTTGCCATGATGCAGAGAGGCTATACACAAAAGTTGTAAAATACACCATATAAAACCCCATAGACACACCATAAGACCACATGTTCACGAATCATATACCAAAATCCGATAAAATATCGAAAACCCCGTAAAACACCATGAATCTGAAAATGTTCTATGTAGGTACATTTGCCATGATGATACAGAGAGACTACGCACAAAAGTTACTCTCTCTCTTTTTCTCTCTCTTTCTCGATCTTTCTCTCGCTTTCTCAAAAATGTATGTGTGGGGAAGTGTGTATGTTGCGAGCTAGTGTGTGTGTGTTTTTGGGATGTATGTGTGTGAGCGTTCCAGTGAGTGAGTGCGTGTTCGGAAGTGTGTATGGGGCATGGGCGAGCATGTGAGCGAGTGTGTGTGTGTTTTCGTGGGCAAAGAATGAGTGTGTATGTTCGAATGTGTATGTGTGAGCTTGCACAATTGCTTGATGCACGTGCGCGTCTCTCTCTCTCTCTCTCTCTCTCTCTCTCTCGCTCGCTCCTTTTTCGCTCTCTCATCTCTCTCCCTTGCTTACTCCTTTCTCTCTCTTCTCTCTCTTTTTTTCTCTCTCTCTCCTTAGAATATATTTGTGCGCGCGTGTGTATGTGCGCACCACACAAACGTCCACACACACGCACACACGTCTGCGCCACTCATATACACAAACTTTGCTAACGCGGCACTATGGTGGTGGCCCGACAAACATTGACCTCGGCTGGCGTCGATAAGTCATTGTTTGGGTGCTCCATAGTGTCGCAATAACTACTCGTGCCTCTAAAGAAAACAGCTGTCCCTTCAGCAGTCACAGATTTTCGCCCGATCGCTTTACTGTCATTTGTTTCCAAGGTACTGGAGAAAATAGTACACACACAGATTATGGAATACTTAACAGACAACAAAATCCTTAACCCTCACCAGACTGGGTTCGGACAAAATCACAGTGCTCAGACTGCTTTACTGAAACTGACTGAGGACATTAGAGCTGGTATTGATGAACGTTCAGAGAAAAAACTCATAACAATATTATCAATTTTTAGAAAAATAAAAATACCAAGCAAGAATGTGTTGCTGATGTTGTCGCTGCTATTTTCTTGCTCCGTCGATAATTGAATTAAAAGCCGAGTGGAACGCCATAGAACGAGAGAACCGTGACTGTGTTGAAACAGTAACAGTGCAGTTTTTAATGCAATACTGCGTCTTAATTTTATTTGTTAAGGTAGTTATATCCCAAGATACAAACCTTGTAGAAAATAATTATTCTTTTACTTATATAAAATCTGATAGTGTGATGGATTATAGATATTAAAGAAGAATAGTTAATAAACTATAAAAGATTTTTAAACCCAAAATTATATTATTGCAAATGTAGATATCGTTCATTAAAGAAGTAGTCATACAATGTTTCGAATTTTTTTTAATTTTAATTTTATTTCAATATTATTTCAAGCTTAATCTGTTCCTTGAATGATTACCTAAAGATCCACCGTTAACAAATTTTGAAATAATTTATTAACAACAAGTAAAATCTAATTGTTTATGGGTCCCAGCCAATTTTATTAAATAACAATGAATTTTTTCTCCTTACAATTAATTATTTCAAAATTTTTTAACGGTGGATCTTTAGGTAATCATTCAAGGAACAGATTAAGCTTTTGAACATTAAAATTAAATTAAAATAAAAAAAAATTCGAAACATTGTATGAGTATTTCTTTAATGAACGATATCTGCATTTGCAATAATATAATTTTGGGTTTAAAAATCGTTTACAATTTATTAATTCTTCTTCTTTAACATCTATAATCCATCACACTATCAGATTTTATATAAGTAAAATAATAAATATTTTCTATAAGGTTTGTATCTTGAGATATAACTACCTTAATGATTTATGTGGCGTTTAATTACAATAGCAAGATCGTAAAAACATTAAGAGGGTTGTCGTGATTTTATAATGAGTTCACTATTTAATTTCTATGCGATAAAATATTAAAATATAATAATGTAAATACACACGGATATGAAAGGAAAATATTTTCTGAACCACAAAAAACTATTGTGAGCAAAAATTGTTAATCGAACATGTAGATATTATTCAATAAGGAAAAAAGTTAACATTTAACATAAGTTAACATTTGTTTAAGACCTATCGAGACTTCTATTATGAAATAATTAATATTTACAGAACAACATATAATTGTTTACAGTTTAAATCTAATAAACTTCAAGTTAGACACTATCAGACTGTAAACAATTACATGTTTCTTCGTATATATTAATTATTTCATAATATAAGCCTGGATGAGTTGTAGAAAAATGTTTAAGAACCAAAATGAGACGTTAAACATTAAAATCTAATGAAAAATAAAAATTTGTAAAATTTGTAACATTTTAACTTATTGCATAATATCTACATGTGCGATTCCCAATTATTTCTCAGAATAGTTTTTTTGCATCAGAAAATATTAAGATAAAAAGAAGCAAAAATCCACGCGACAAATACAGGATATGCAACTTGTGGGTGAGTCTCGGCTACGCCGCTCGACTAGTTAACTTCAGTGCATAGGAATGTTCCAGTGATTCCGGAACATTCGTACATCAGGCTTGAATGAGCTACAAGTCGCTGCAGTCCCATCTGTCCAACGAGATTCGTGAACTTTCGAAATGGGTCCTCTACGTGAAAAATCTCGTCTTCAGATATGACCGGGGCTGTCCTAAAGCACCTGGAGTATGCCGATGACAGTGTACTCGAAACAGACATGGCGAACGGGTGTTCCTGCTCAGCCGGAACATTCCTACGCATGAGAAAAAGAAGCAAAAATCCACGCTACAAATACAGGATATGCACTTTGTGGTCGAGTCTCGGCTACGCCGCTCGACAAGTAAACTCGGGTGCATATGAATGTTCCGGTTATTCCGGAGAAGACGGCTCGGCGGCTTGGTGCTTGTGCACTGAACGTGTGTTCACTCGAGCCGCATGCTTGCCGGCTCTGTTTACTTCTCCCAACAACCCGACAATGGCCTGGCAATCGCCTGAAGTCTCGCTCGAAATCTGGTTAAAAGTCTCGTTCGAAGTATATATTCGAAGTACATAATCCAAGATGGAGGATAGTGGGCTGCCACCGGAGGCAGTCCCTCCCGATATATACTATCGATGTCACAATACGCAAGCGGTTAAAACGGTAGTATGTATATGGTGTTG
The DNA here is from genome assembly GCA_036365515.1 of Torymus aiolomorphi. Classification (NCBI taxonomy): domain Eukaryota; kingdom Metazoa; phylum Arthropoda; class Insecta; order Hymenoptera; family Torymidae; genus Torymus; species Torymus aiolomorphi. The sequence continues at coordinate 71,979,659 of CM070875.1, forward strand.
CAATGTTTTTCATAAAAGTGACTTTAATAGAAAAAAAAATGTAAGATACATAAACAGTGTGTCAGTTGTTTGTGATGAACACGATTTGAACATAACCTCAAATCAAGATCCCACACGTGCTGTGTTACTAAAACTACAAGAAGATCTGCAAACCAAAACTAAAGCGATTGAGAATCTTAGTAAAAACTATAGGAAAATAGAATCAGAGTACAGTAAACTTAAAATCAACTATGAAGGCCTTCTTCAAGAAAACAGAATGCAAGTTGATGAGCTGGATGAGACTACATGCGAAGACAAGGACAGTGATAAAGTAAGTGCACTAATAACAGAAAACCAGCTGCTTAGGGAACTAAATACTGAATTGAAACATAAAAATCTGCTTTTAAACGAAATTCTAACGAAAGAAAAAGAACGACCGAGTAAATACAAGGAAACATATGCAGATATAATGTCAAAAAGATACACATACCACAATCCAAAAAAGTGCCGAAAATTGTAGTGACAAGAAAAGACAAAGAAGAGAAATCGGTGATAAAGGAAAAAGTATTCCACTATCTACTTAAAGAAAAATCAATCCAAACGAAAAAAATTGATATGAAAAGTAAAGATGTAATTTCAATAACATGCATGAACCAGGAAAGTGCCAAGACAGCAAAAAGATTACTAGACGCCAAGCTCAACCACCTCTACAAGGTCGAAGAAGAACAGCTTAGTAAGCCTGTCATAAGAATAACTGGCATCGAGAATGAATTCAAGTCTGATATAAAAGCAATCGAAAATGACATAAACCAAAGAAATTTTTCAAATTTAGATACAAAGGATAACGTATTACACGTAGCTGGCAATGACAAAAGCAGTAAAGTAACGGTCATCATGCAAATAACGGGTGATATGCACAAACATATTAAAGAAAATAAAGACAGATTATTCGTTGGTTATCAGAATTGCAAAGTTTACGATATAATAAATGTGAAACCATGTTATAAGTGTGGTAGATTGGGTCATAATGGCCAAAGGTGTAAGAACAGCCCAACCTGTTTAAAATGTGCGGGAACGCATCTAACAGAAAAGTGCACATCAGAGAAACAGTGCTGCGTCAACTGTAGCTTCTCAAATAAGACATTTGGAAACGACTATAATACTGATCATGTTACCACTGACAGACAAGAATGCAAAATTTTGAATGCTAAGGTAAACAAGGCTATGAACACTACTGAATATATAATAAAACCTGACTTACCGAGATACCTCGGTAAGGTAGATAACTTCAAGAAACGGACGCAAGAGTTAACTAAATCACCAACTACATTACAAACTCAGGTGGGCGGAACTGAATTAATACTGGCAAAACCCAGGCTTGGAAGTTCGTCTTCACTAACATCGATAACAACAAGATCTAGATTCTACTCACAACAAGACCTCAGCCTCAGTTCGCCTACCAAAAATACGCAAGAGGGATCAACAAACTTTTAATTTAAGTGATACAAACTTTGGCAGTGAGATTGAAAATTTTAAAAAAAGCTCTATTGCAAAAGTGTTAATAGGAAACATGAACTAAAAACTAAACTAAAAAATATATATAATAAACAAATGTATACATATTGTTTTACTTGCGTTAAGTTTTGAGAATTCTATTGACAATATTAAATGTTTAAGGTTTAAATACTTAATACTTAGTATATAAGCTTTAGTGTATAAGTATAGTCTTAAGTATTCATGTACCAGCCCTCGTACAGGTAGTTAATATCTATCTCTGAGGACTTTACTTTATGTAATTTTGTTCTGGTTTAATAAATAAATAAATAAATAAATAAATAAATAAGTCTCGCTAAAAGTCTGGCTAAAAGTCACGCACGAAGTCTCGCTCGAAGTCTCGCTAAAATTCTCTCTCGAAGTCTCGCTAAAAGTCTGGCTAAAAGTCCCGCTCGAAGTCTCGCTAAAAGTCTGGTTAAAAGTCTCGCTCGAAGTCTCGCCAAAAGTCTCGCTAAAAGTCCCGCTCGAAGTCTCGCTAAAAGTCTCGCTCAAAGTCTCGCCAAAAGTCTCGCTAAAAGTCACGCACAAAGTCTCGCTCGAAGTCTCGCCAAAAGTCTCGCTCAAAGTCTCGCCAAAAGTCTCGTCAAAAGTCTCGCTCTAAGTCTCGCTAAAAGTCTTGCTCGAAGTCCGGCTCAAACTTTGGCTTGAAGACTTTGAGACTTTCTATCAACTTCGTCAAAACATGTTGTAAACTATGTTTGAACTTTATCCAAACTATATCTCAACTTTATGTAAACTGTGTATAAACTTTGAATTTAACGCTTTAAGAGAAACTTTCTATAAATTTTGTCTAAACTTGCTCTAAACTTTACCCAAACTTTATCTAAATTATATCTAAACCTAATTTAAACTCTGTATAAACTTGGTCTAAACTCTGTATAAACTTTATCTAAACTTTATCTAAACTTTATCTACACTCTGTACAAACTTTGCCTGAACTTTTCCTGAACTTTGTTTAAACTTCATATAAACGTACGTTGTATGCGACACTTTAAGCGAGATTTTCATTAAGACTTGGAGACTTTCTATAACTTTGCTCTGAACTTGGTCTAAACTTTGTTTAAACTTTATCTAAATTTGAACTTTGTACAAACTGTGTATAATTTTGTATGTAACGATTGTGAGATTGCCAATTTGTTGCCAATTTGTTGGCAATATATTCCCAATATATTGCCAATACATACTCAATATATTGCCAATATTTTCGACCTTCTTTAAGCCATACTTTTAACCATATCTTCCAGCCATATTACCAGCCTTTCTTTAGCCCATACTTTCAGCCATACCTTAACGGGGTGGCATAGTCCTACCATTACCGATCAAGCAATTGGCACAGTTTCAAGCTTATTAAAAATAAAATACATCACAAAAAATCAAGAGAACACTTCGCTGCAGTTCATTCATATACACAGTACATATACACAGTGCATATACACAGTAAATGAAAATAGGATGAAAATATATTGATATTAAGTTATTTTTTGTCTCAAAGTTACCATTTATTCATGCGTGAACGATTGTAATAGAAAATAATATAATTTTCCTTTAAAAGGTAAAAGAAAAGAAAAATTTAAATAAGACCTTGCTTGTGTGTATTTTTCTACGCGTATCGGCAGTTAAGACAATGCTTGCATTAATTTTACTTGAAAGTAAGAAATCTTATATCAGGTTTGGGAAAATTTTTAAAAAGAAATACATGCTTAACTTAAGCCATGAAATGTATGTTAATTACTAGTCCAGAAAGGCAGTAGTATTAGAACATGTTTCAGTATGCGGTTAATTTCAATGGGAACATTACTGAAGTAAGGAAGCGCAAAACAAATTGGATATTATTACTTTTCAGTAACGAAACTATGATTCTTTAGTTTAGTTTCTTTGAAAATAAGTACTGCAGAGATACGCATATATACGCGACACTACGAGCTCATTTACGGCCGTGACTCTGCTCACTGCGTTCATACGGTGCGACGTAAGTCGTACTGGCGCCATCTCTGGACGCCGTCGCAAATGTTCACCATTTGTAAACATTGCTCGTTAGCCTACAAATTACGTATTACGTTGCGCGCTACAGTAATAATATGTACTTGGAAACAATAGCTATTGATGAAAACATCATGAATATCATGCTATTATGTTGTATCAATGATTAAGATAGTTTGTTGGCTTTATTTAGTTGTGCTCAGATATTGCGTGTTGAAGTTGCCGCTTCTTTGCTAGAGTCACAGTTTGGAAAGTCTGGCGTTTTCCGAGTTCCGCAATTCCGCGTTCTCGAACGCGAGTTTGCGGTCCAAGCCAAAGTAAAATATACAATTTTTAAAAATGCGTTAAATAAATATTATTACATGAAATGCTATCGGGTAAAGGTGGTATAGCCTCCTAATTGAACAAACTACAAGAAACTATCATAAAAGCCGTACCGCAAATATTTTTCGAAAATATAATTTTTTTACTGTTTGTGTTTGGCATTTTATGAATTTTTTTATAGCGCCATTCGATTCCTTGGGTCGGAAAACCCCTAGGGCCCTCAGACTTTGACGAATTGATCAATTTGGATGAGAGAACATCTCGTGTACGTCTTAGTTTGGGAACCCGGTATAATTATGTTATCTTACTTGAGTTTGTAATCGTATTCACAATTTTACTCCCCATTGTCAAATGTAAAAATTGTTGTTTTGGTCAATTCTGACCAGATCCGTTGGGAGCAGGAAAGAAAATAGTCTACGATGCTAAGTAGTTGAAACGTTTCGTCGACGGGTTTGTCGACCTCTTCAGGCTTTATTAAAAAAAATATATAATAATATAATTAACAGAACGAGCTCACGCTAGTCTTAACTTACGATGGTTGAAAAAATTTTAAAAAATGCGAAACGAATTACCTAAGTTATCGCACAGCGATACATCGAGTAATGTGAAAGTACATAGCAACATGACTTATATATACAGGGTGTGTCAAAAGTTCCGGGACGGCCAGTTATCTCAGCGGGAATGCATTTTCGGAAAAAATGTTTCATACAAAAGATGTAGGATTTTTCCCTGGCTATCTGATGGTGACCTTGAATTTGACCTTGGGCTTGACCTTCAAGGTCATTTGAAGGTCAAGTCGAATTTTTTAAATGGGAAGCCCCTTTTTTATTGCGGAAACCGAAAGAGGGAAAAATTCTCTTTCCACCGATATAAGATACATAAGGGGTCAAATGTGATCTAGAGGTCGTTTCAAGGTCAAGTCGGTAAAATGAGGTCAAATTGATCTTTGGCAGTCCATAGCATGGAAACTAAGGGCGTTGGGAAAAAAACTTTCCATACGAAAGTTTCCGTAAATCGAATGGAGCATCTGATGGTGACCTTGAATTGACCTCGGGCTTGACCTTCAAGGTCATTTGAATGTCAAGTCGAATTTTTTGAATGGGAACCCTCTTTTTGTTGCAGAAATGCGGGCCACGGATCCATGGGTTTTCGGGATCGCTGAACCCGTATCTGGGGTCGGTTTGCCCCGCTGGATCGACCCAAGGTCGTTCCAAGGTCAAACTAGAAGGAATTGCAGAAGGTGCTTAAAACCACGGACCCATGTGTTTTCGGGGTCGCTGAACCCGTATCTGGGGTCGGTTTGCCCCGTTGGGTCGACCCAAGGTCGTTCCAAGGTCAGCGGTGATTAGCCAGGTCCCAGGTCTGGGTTTTGATCCAGAAACGTTTGCACAAAAATTGTTTTTTAACGCCCTGATACACGAAATTCGTTGGGGTGTCCAGATGATCGGAGTATAAGAACGTTGACCTTCAAATGACCTTCGGCTCACTTTTAACCCCGTATGTATCTTACACCCCTGGAAAGGTAAGTTTCCCCGCATTTCTGCAATAAAAAGAGGGTTCCCATTCAAAAAATTCGACTTGACCTTTAAATGACCTTGAAAGTCAAGCCCAAGGTCAAATTCATGGTCACCATCAGATGCTCCATTCGATTTGCGGAAACTTTCGTATGGAAAGTTTTTTCCCAACGCCCTTAGTTTCTATGCTTTGGACTGCCCAAGATCAATTTGACCTCATTTTACCAACTTGACCTTGAAACGACCTCTAGATCACATTTGACCGCGTATGTGTCTTATATCGTTGGAAAGAGAATTTTTCCCTCTTTCGGTTTGCGCAATAAAAAAGGAGGGTTCCCATTTAAAAAATTCGACTTGACCTTCAAATGACCTTCAAGGTCAAGCCCAAGGACAAATTCAAGGTCACCATCAGATAGCCAGGGAAAAATCCTACATCTTTTGTATGAAACATTTTTTCCGAAAATGCATTCCCGCTGAGATAACTGGCCGTCCCGGAACTTTTGACACACCCTGTATATATATATATTGGCTTCCTACCAAAACGTAAACAATAACAAATTTTGAATTAGATCGAGAATATACTTTACTTTTTGTGTAACAGCTTAAAGATAGATTTGTATTTTCTACTGAGATTCTGTGTATCTTCTTTTTTGTTTATTGTATTTGGTGTACTGTTAATAAATAACATTTCAGAAATAAGTCTTTTATTATAGTTATTTTCAATATCTCTAATTGTTACTGCTTCAAAATCAAATTCATGATTATATTCATTTTTATGTATATTGACAACCAACTCATCATTATTATTCTTGCGATGTTCGGCAATTCGTTTATTTAGGGCACGTTTTGTCTCGCCTATGTACCGTGCATTGCAATCTTTACAAGGGAACTCATAAACCACATTCGTTTGCTCGAGTTTGTTGGTTTTCTTTTGCCAAGAACAACTAGTTTTGAGAATTTATTAACTATATTTGGGATCGTTACAATATTGTGTTTCCGTAAAAATTTTGAACAATTATTGTAAAATTTTGAATAAAATGGAAGTGATACTTTAATGTTGTGTCGGTTAGTATTTACAGGACTGTTTCTTTTATTTTGAAAACGAATTTTAAATAGTCTAGATCTTATATGTTTGTCAATAAACTCTGGTGGATATGAGTTCTCTTTAAGTATATTTTTAACCCGCAATATATTTCTATTATGAAAACGTTTATCTGATAAAAGGATAGCTCTATCAATCAAGTTAAAAACTATATTCTTTTTTAATGATATCGGGTGGTTGCTGTAGTAGTTTAAAGTTCTATTAGATGACATCGATTTTGAATACCAGTCAGTGATAATATTACCATCCTGTTTAATGAGAGACACGTCCAAAAAGTTAATATTGTTATTAATTTCAATTTCATAAGTAAACATAAGGTTGGGATCAAAATTGTTAAAACATTGATTCAATACATGAATATCGTCTTTTTTGATACAACAAATCGAATCATCAACATATCGAAAATAGAACATAGGTATTATGTTGAATTCTGTTTTTAGTTTCTTCCAACAAGCAATTTCTAAATCTTCCATGACTAGATCAGCAAAAAACGGAGAGATTGGGGAACCCATAGGTGTCCCAAAAATTTGTTGGTAATATTTGTTATTAAAAGTAAAAAATACATTTTCAAATAAAAATTTGGTACAGGAAATAATATCACCGAACGGTATTTTACAATTGTTGAGAATATACTGCGCTCGTTTTTCCAAACTCTGGATAACAAGGTAAAGAAGAATATAGTTTTTAACTTGATTGATAGAGCTATCCTTTTATCAGATAAACGTTTTCATAATAGAAATATATTGCGGGTTAAAAATATACTTAAAGAGAACTCATATCCACCAGAGTTTATTGACAAACATATAAGATCTAGACTATTTAAAACTCGTTTTCAAAATAAAAGAAACAGTCCTGTAAATACTAACCGACACAACATTAAAGTATCACTTCCATTTTATTCAAAATTTTACAATAATTGTTCAAAATTTTTACGGAAACACAATATTGTAACGATCCCAAATATAGTTAATAAATTCTCAAAACTAGTTGTTCTTGGCAAAGAGAAAACCAACAAACTCGAGCAAACGAATGTGGTTTATGAGTTCCCTTGTAAAGATTGCAATGCACGGTACATAGGCGAGACAAAACGTGCCCTAAATAAACGAATTGCCGAACATCGCAAGAATAATAATGATGAGTTGGTTGTCAATATACATAAAAATGAATATAATCATGAATTTGATTTTGAAGCAGTAACAATTAGAGATATTGAAAATAACTATAATAAAAGACTTATTTCTGAAATGTTATTTATTAACAGTACACCAAATACAATAAACAAAAAAGAAGATACACAGAATCTCAGTAGAGAATACAAATCTATCTTTAAGCTGTTACACAAAAAGTAAAGTATATTCTCGATCTAATTCAAAATTTGTTATTGTTTACGTTTTGGTAGGAAGCCAATATATATATATATATATATATATATATATATATATATATATATATATATATATATATATATATATATATATATATATATATATATATATATATATATATATAAGTCATGTTGCTATTTGCTATGTACTTTCACATTACTCGACGTATCGCTGTGCGATAACTTAGGTAATTCGTTTCGCATTTTTTAAAATTTTTTCAACCATCGTAAGTTAAGACTAGCGTGAGCTCGTTCTGTTAATTATATTATTATATATTTTTTTTTTAATAAAGCCTGAAGAGGTCGACAAACCCGTCGACGAAACGTTGCAACTACTTAGCATCGTAGACTATTTTCTTTCCTGCTCCCAACGGATCTGGTCAGAATTGACCAAAACAACAATTTTTACATATGTTATCTTACTGTTTTGATAACAAATTTGAGAAATTTGATATAAGATTACACAGCTTAACCTGTTAACTATGTTCACAGGACCTAAGCGATTAAACTAAAAGAATCAAAATTGTCTAATATTATAAGAACATGTTAAAGTAATATCATATTTACAAAAAAAAACTTGTGTAATGTATGTGCTATAGATTTTGTAACATGGTAAATTTCAATGTATAAAGAATGCAATCTAGCTGACTGTCAGTCTTACAGTGTGGTAGAAAACTATTAAATAGGCAAGTCTCACTGAGAAGTCTGCGAAATACATAATGATGTATTTTAATACAACAGACACCCTGAGGCGAGTTGTTACACCCTGATCAAACTTAGAAATTAACCAGACGAGCTAATATTACCAGCGACAACTACTTACCCGTATCAGATTTAATCACACACCCAGCACTTTTATGATATCTCACAGTTCCTTATTACCTATACCTATCCCCTCACACTCTAGAGCACTAACATTCGAAGGTCACTGATAGAGCTGCAGAAGTAGCAAAATATGGCTGTATGGTTTAGGCTGGCACTACTCCACGGATGCCAGTCTGCTGAGAATCATCTAACAGCCATCCACTATATCAGTAACTCCACCATCTGGGAGGAAAGTACTGACAGAGACCGTCAATTGTGTCTCAATGTCAGGGACTGCCTCAGCCTACGAAGCACATTAATAGCAGATCAGCCACTACTCTGGAAGGCAAGTGAGAAGAGTTGGCACCTAAAAACCACATATGACTAGTAAATAGATGACACATTACCATAAAAGATTACCATAAAAAAGAAACGTTTGCAGCAATGGTTGTAGTTTACTCGCTGCACCAGCTATCTGTAACAACCAGAGAGGAAGGACTAGTGGAAACCTTCACTCGGTTCACTGCTGGAAATAGCTCCAGCCTGAGTCGCTGAAGACACAAGCAGTAAATTCACTGTACATATAGTCATCCGAATCAAAGCCAAACATGGAAAGTTGAGCACCTAAAAACCACATATAGCTAATAAATAGATGAGCCAGATAACATTTCCACACCAAAGAAATAGTCTGTAGCAGTGCTCGTTGTTTATACTCCTCCTGCTGCCAGATATCTGCAACAAGAGAAAGCACTATCAGCTCACCCATCAGAGAGGTTAGGAACGAGAAAAGGCTTACTAATAAATCTGCTCTGGCTGTTGACACACTGCCTTCCTGTCTCCGACAAATTATCACCAACCGGCGATTGGCAAACATGATGAAAGGGACGAAATTCACCAGGGCGGCATACTACAGCAGCCACTGTCATCGCTGGGAACGCCGGGAGCTAGACGACGCGATTGTTGACATCACACGCACGTAACACGGACACACGCACGCACACGGCTCGCCTCAGTCCGCACTTCTTACTATAGGGCTAGAGCAGTAGCAGAAAGCGCGCGCGATCCATTATATAGGTATAGATATGTCAATATATATCTTAAGTATACACAGGGAGCGCTCGCGGTCAAGCGGGTCGCATGCGTTTTTCCAATGTCGCGCAGCCTATATAATATAGTCGCGACTCGCGGTAGCCGTTATGGCTGCTGCAATAGTATTCATGCACGCAGCGCTATATGACAGACTGCCGTTGCCGAATGCATGAGTGTTGAGCTTTTTTCTTCTGTTTTTCTCCTTTCCGCGGTATTAGTGTATGTGTACATGATGTAACATGAGTATTTTTTCGTAATTGAGATTGTAAAGGTATATGCAGTTAGGAACACCCGCGAGCAGCTACAAGAGTCCCCACCTTCCGTTAGAACTGTATGAAATTCAACTTTAATGTTTTTTTATTAATCGAGAGCAATAAAAAAATCCACGCCTCCTGTTCATATAATTCTAACTCACGGAAGAGTGCAACATAATTCTAACTCAAAATTCTATGCAAGATAATTCCAACTCGAAATATCGTGCAATATAATTCTAACTCGAAACTCCGTGCATTAAAATTCCAATTCGGGCCAATACAATATGATTCCTATTCAAACTGACAGTGCAATATGATGCTAACTCGTGCGGCAAAACAATATAAATCTAATTCAAATAATCCTGGACATTATTTCTTATGACAAACAATTCTGTACTCAAGCACTTCTAATAACACGGGAGAGATAGAGTAGCACCTTATTTATCAATTAATCTGATGTTTTACATATATTGATATCCATACATAATCATGAAACGGAGGCATAAACGCAAAAAGCACGATTTTTCACAGAAAATAGGAGTTACTAATTAAATAAGCTTTACTCGAACATAAAGAAACCACCTTTAAAAGTTGAAATAGATTGGATGCACGAGGAAACGGGCTCTCGAAAATTAAAAAAAATTACTGGTTAAATTAAAAGTAGCTTAAGCCTACCAAATTTTGTTGTCAAGTGACTCGTAAATTTTTAGATATAGTAGTACAATACCATGTACTATATATATATATATATATATATATATATATATATATATATATATATCAACCTATTATATTTTATGATACATAAACATAACCACAATACATGCGATATATATGCGTGTAAAAAAAGCACGATTTACGGTTTTTATGAAATTAAATTTTAATTTTTCTGGGGACTTGATTTTTCTTCACAGAAAAAGATTTCACAGCTGAAATTCTATACTCTCTAGGTGGTTTTATGAACAAATTATCGATTTTCATTAAATGACGAGGAAAAACGTTTTTCTCTCCATAACAGCCTATCGGAGGGCAGTACAAAGAGTACATACGAGAGTACAAAGAGTACCAAGAGTACATACGAGAGTGCAAAGAGTACAAAGAGTACAAAGAGTACATACGAGAGTACAAAAAGTATATACGTAAAAGTGCGACACGATTATTTAAATAATTTTTAAACCCAAGCAGCCGGGGGATACGAGGTCCACGCATATATGAGAATTACGAAGACGAGCAATACAATTATTTAAATAATTTTTTGTAACACATGCACTATTTTCGCCCTTTTCGGCGTAAAAGGCGACTTTTTTTGACCGATTGGATACAAAAATGCTATAGTAGCCCGGCGGGCGCATAAGTATCTTTTGCAGATACTTTTGCGATCGCTACTCTAAAATTCCGTAAAACCGCAAAAATTAAACTAAATCCACTATAAATTTGTGAATGCATACTTTTTATGACTTTTCATATTCAGAGATAAATCCAGTATACTGTTTTCATTTGAAAATAAACATATTCACATTCGCACAAATTTGTGGCAGATTTTTGATTATTTTTAACAAGTTTTTTATTATTTATTTCTTCAAGTATTTTATTGTCGTATAAAGCAAAAATTAATTTAGCCTTGCTTTTTAGGCTCAAAACCCCGAAAATCAATACATGAGTCACTAAAAATATGGTGTGCACCTTGGGCTTAGTGGGCCTTTTGACCTCGTGTGTTTGTAGTACTCGTCTTCGGTTCGCAAAACGCACTCGCCTTCGGCTCTTGCTGGCTCACCTACGACTCATACTTCACACTCCACATTCGGTCTATAAAAGCCCACTTTGCGCCCCAGGTACACAATATAATATCTAAACCTAAGTAGCCGGGGGATACGAGGTCCACGCATATTAGGGTACAACGTAGAAATGCAACAAAACGATTATTTAAATAATTTTTAAACCCAAGCAGCTGGGGGATACGAAGTCCACGCGTATTAGGGAATTACGTACACGGAAAAAAAGTAAATCTTGCTGTTTTACAAGTTAAATCAACTAGATAAGGAAAAAGTAGAAACTGCTTTAAAAAAAAGTAGAATTCACTTTTTTTTTATTTTAAAAGTAAACACTACTTTTTATTTGAAATGCATATCAAAGCATAATGCCAATCTTACTTTACTAAAAAGTGAATTCTACGTTTTTTTAAAGCAGTTTCTACTGATTCTTATGAAAGTAAAATAAACTTGCTTTTATAAGTTCAATCAACTGTGTAAAAAGTAGAATTTACTTTTTTCCGTGTAGACGTACAACAGTAAGCAAGAAAATAATTTAAATAATTTTTAAGCCCACGCAGCCGGGGGATACGAGGTCCACGCGTATATGAGAATTACGTAGACGTGCAACAATACGTAAAACAATTATTTAAATAATTTTTGAACCCAAGTAGGCAGGGGATAAGAGGCTCACACATATTAGGGAATTACGTCGAATAACAACAATCAGTAATACGATTATTTAAATAATTTTTAAACCTACATCCCCGGGGGATAAGACTTCCATGCATATTAGGGAATAGCGCAGAAGTGCAACAATAAGCAAAACAATTATTCAAATAATTTTTAAACCAAAGTAGACGGGGGATATGAGGTCCGCGTATGAAAGGGAATTACAAAGACATACAAAAATGACCTATCCCCCGGCTACTTGGGTTTAAAAATTATTTAAATAATCGTATTGCACGTCTAAGTAATTCTCATATACGCGTGGACCTCGTATCCCCCGTCTACTTGGGTTTCAAAATTATTCAAATAATTGTCTCTCTTATTGTTGTACGTCTATGTAATTCCCTTACATGAGTGGACCTCGTATCCCCAGGCTGCTTGGGTTTAAAATTATTTAAATAATCGTATTGCACTTTTACGTATATACTCTTTGTACTCTTATATGCACTCTTTGTACTCTCGTATGTACTCTTTGTACTCTTATATGTACTGTTTATACTCTCTATATTTTCTTCTTTTAAGGGAGTAACGAGAGCACAAGAGAGTATAAGAGAGTACATCAGAGTACAAGAGATTATTTTAAGAGTATTTTTTGTGCACATTGAAGTGCTTACTATGCCCCCTTGATAGGCTCTTATGGAGAAAAAAGCATTTTTCCTCGTCATTTAATGGAAATCGATAATTTGTTCATAAAACTACCTAGAGAGTATAGCATTTGAGCTGCGAAATCTTTTTCTGTGAAGAAAATATCAAGTCACCAGGAAAATTAAAATTTAATTTCATAAAAACCGCAAATCATTCTTTTTTTACATGCATATGTATCGCATGTATTGTGGTTATTTTTATGTATCATAACATATAATAGGTCCATATATATACTACATGATATTGTACTATACTTAAATAAAAATTTACTGCTCATTTCACAAAAAAATATTGGTGCCCCCTCCCCCTCGGGTCACTCGTAGATACGGCCCAGCCTGACGGAGCCTACTGTTAAAAATTTTCTGAAATTTAAGATAAATTCTGTAATAAAACTTCAAAATTTTTATTAAATTTCAGTTAAATTTAACTGAAACTTCAAAAGTTTTATTAAATTTCAGTTAAATTTAACTGAAACTTTAAAAGTTTTATTAAATTTATTAAAATTTAACAAAAAATTTCAGCATTTTTAACAGTGAACTTTAGGCGAAAGCACGCGATCGAAGCTCGTCTTCGTGAGCCCGCTTCCTGGTAAGTTTAAGCTACTTTTATTTGGATCAGTAATTTCGCTTTAAATATAAGCAAAAGCACGCGTAAGTAGCTCGTTTTCGAGAGCTCATCTCCTCATGCACCCAATCTATTTCAACTTTTAAAGGTGGTTTATTAATGTTCTAGTAAAGCTTGTTTAATTAGTAACCCTTATTTTCTGTGAAAAATTGTGCTTTTTGCGTTTATGCCTCCGTTTCATGATTATGTATGGATATCAACATATGTAAAACATCAGATTAATTGATAAATAAGGTGCTACTCTGTCTCTCCCGTGTTATTAGAAGTGCTTGAGTACAGAATTGTTTGTCATAAGAAATAATGTCCAGGATTATTTGAATTAGATTTATATTGTTTTGCCGCACAAGTTAGCATCATATTGCACTGTGACTTTGAATAGGAATCATATTGTATTGGCTCGAATTAGAATTTTAATGCACGGAGTTGCGAGTTAGAATTATATTGCACGAAATTTCGAGTTGGAATTATCTTGCATAGAATTTTGAGTTAGAATTATGTTGCACTCTTCCGTGAGTTAGAATTATATGAATAGGAGGCGTCGAAATAGTTTTCCTCATATAATTCAACAGGATTTGACTATACACAAAAATTTCAAATACATAAGTTGGGGATAACATTGAACAAAACTTTTTTTCTATTTAACGTTTTCATAAATAAAAATAAAAAGAATTTTATAATTTCGATATAAATTATGAAAACCATGTTTTAATTTTAAATATACATGCAATTATGATACTTATATTCAATATTTCTATGTATACTTTAATCATATCAATTAGAACATATTAAATTTATATACATCATAGACTATATTTAAAAATTTATCTAAATATACTTATACATGCAGAATTAAAACGCAAACCTTCTACAAAATAGAAGAAATAAATGTGTAAAAGTAAATGGACAATTTTTATTTATTTAGACTTTACTGTAGATGTATTTATGTTTATTTTAATGATGAGAATGATAAATAAAATATTACAATTTTTGCAATAATGAAAGTATAAGGTTCTTCTGAGCACTGCGGTCGTGTCTATTATGTAAAAACGAAGTTTTTACATAGGGAGGGGGCGGGCGACGAGCGAAGCGAGGAGCAGGTGTGTGGGGGCGGGGGGGGTGGAGTGCCGAAGGCACGCTGGGGGACGCAGCTCCCCTAGACCCGATGTTGCGTATACGATTTTTCATCATACCCGGGCTGAAAATATCACATTCGCGTTTCGGAGCCGGGAGCGAAAGTGGTACTTTGCTAAAAAATTTTGTTTTTTTAACGTGGTACTGACCATTTACGGTTATAAATACCGTTATAATACCGTTTTATTGCAATATTATGTTATGATATTGATAAATGATTTAAATAAATCTAGATATTTTTTAAACTATCCAAAATGAAGACATTATTGCCCTCCGAAATTACATAATCTACCATCCTGTAAAGTTTCAAGTTGATATTCGAAGGCGTTTAAAAATCGTACTTAAACAAAATTTACATATCTCGTCTTCAGTGATTTCCGTACGTAATTTCCGCACGAGCGGAGTTTGTCGCCCGAGCGAAGCAAAAGCGACAAAAAAGCGAGTGCGGGTACACATAAGCAACGCATGAGTATCGTATACTATTTTTACTATCAAGTTGTGCAAAGTTCGAGACTGAACACGAACGGCGCGCTCAAACCACCACTGTCTGCCGCTCCAAGTTGCAGGCGAAAGCGACACCTCACCCCAGGGGCGCGACGCCACGGCATCTACGATGGTGGTACAAGCCCCGAACGGCTCGAGCTTTCCGGAAGCTTTCGAGCCTCGCTGCGCGCCGCGCTCCCGAGAAAAAGTCACACTGCAATGATATTTTCGAATTTCGTAAATACTCGCGTACGTCAATTTATTAATAATTGAAAATTTGCACGTTGAATAAAATAAACGCTCCTGCTATTTGTACATCAGATTTATGTGTACAAAGTATATACATATATAACGGAATATAATTTCTCTAGTCAGATGTTAAAGCAAAACCAACATTACAGCAAGGTGTTTTCAAACTTATTCTCTGAATCAATGTACTTTACATCCGACGTACGAATAGCAAGAGCCTAAAATAAATTAAGAAATAGAAATTAATTTAATTAAATTTATAAATTAAATTCATTCAATAATTTTACACATGCTAATATGAAAAATATTAATTTAGAACTTTACTATTTATTTAGTACGAAAAACTTACTCGTTCTTTTCTTGAGAGAGTACTAATAAGGTAGGAATCGCAAGGTAGAATAAAAGACAAAATAACCGTAAGCTGCATGGTAATGGCTACACCGGCGTCGATTATATTAGGGTAAACAGAGACCACATGCCTCAGTTGGCATTTTTGTAGAATTGCATCTAATCTTGTGTCGAATTTTGTATCGAAAAGAGGAGTACGAGAGACGGTATGTCATATATCGCGCTCCCACTGCGTTTGTTTCTTTACATTAACATTATCTCTGAACTTTACACTTATCGGAATCGACTAAAAAGTCGTTTTCGAAAATTTTACGCTCTTTCATTTGATGCAAGCCATTTTGCCATAGACTAAGCCGTTCTCGACGTATAAGCAAATAAAACTTTCAAATGCTGTTTTCGCATAGAACCCCTGGGAAGCTCAGGAAGCTGCAAATTTCAAAATCGGATTTTTCGTCTTTGATTTATCTAATAACCAAAATGCAGCCATTTCTGTCACAATTTGATTTCAGAGCTTTTTTAGTGGTCTATATAACAAAACATTGCAAAACATTGCGATGGCAGAGGGAGCGTCGCGATTTTCTTTTGTTTTTGCAATTCGCGACATTTCATATTCATCGCAGCATTTTGTTTGCGCCTTTCTCATATCGCGTGATCATGGAAGGGCAACCAGCGCGAAATTTTGGTTATACCAACCAAGAGTATGCCGATATGCTGTTGGTTTACGGTGCTTGTGATGAAGTTGGACGAAGAGCAGCAGTAGAATATCGGCGTTGCTTTCCCAACAGAAGACAACCTGATGCGGCCACATTTACACGCGTGTATCAACGCCTGGCTGAGACGGGCAGTGTCCAGGTGGTGAATCTCGATGGTGGCCGTCGAAGAGGCGCAAGGGCGGAGAATGATGAAGCTATTTTAGATTGCTTTGCGGAAGATCCTACTACAAGTTTGCGTCGGACAGCTCGAGCCCTTGACACGTCGTATTCGACGTGCCAACGCGTCATGAAGGAAGATCTCCAACATCCCTACAAATACAGACGTGTTCACGAAATACGTAAGTTACGGATTATTTTTGCTTCCTCCTAGACGAAGCTTTGTAATAGTAAAATTTTAAGTTTCTTTAAATTGCTCTAGAAACATGACTAGATTCATTTTCGAAAAATTTATTTTTGAATTTTTTTAATGATTGGATTTAAATTTTAGAATCGGATGGGTAGCGTTCGAAAGAGAATAAAAGAACTTATACGTATTTTGAACAAAAAAAAATTCTCTAGCTATCACGGTTATATTGTTATTAACAAAAACGTAAAACATGAAAAATGAAAAAAATGGGTTTAGTATGTCCAACGATTCCGGAGGGAAAATTGTCGTGATTTCTACAAAATTCCTTGTGGAGGTATATTTTGGATAGCTCTTGGTCAAGTTCTTTGGGCAAAATAATTCGTTCATAAATTTCAGAGATATTTAAGAGATAGACAGTAGGGCCGTGCACCGAGCGAACCGCCTTACGTTCCGGGCGGTTCGCCTTCCGCTGGCGTTAATAAATACGTGACTCCCTCTGTGCTGGCTTTTCGCCCGGTCGGCGTGTGCAGCGGGGCCTTGAGAGTCGCGTAGTCGAGTCGGTTCCTCGACTCCGCGGTCCTCGGAGCGCTTCGGAGGTGAACGGGCTCCTCGCCTGCAGGGCATTTCGAGCCACACAGGACTGCTGCTCGGTCGTGCTGGTCCGCTGCCGTGCTGGCTCTCGATGATGGCGATCGGACGTTCGCTTGCGTACTTTTAACTGTGCGCCTCGGCTCACACTGCTATTCTCAGTTTGTTGCTCCGCTTTCTCTCTCTCTCAAAATCGGGAGATCATCCTTTTCCTTTGACGCGCTTTCCTCTCTCTCTCTCTCTCTCTCTCTCTCTCTCTCTCTCTCTCTCTCTCTCTCTCTCTCTCTCTCTCTCTCTCTCTCTCTCTTTCTCTTCTTCTCTTTACCTGTACGTGTCTCTATCTTGTGATTGTTTCTCCCTGCTTGTCGCGTGTCGCTCGCGCGTGCAGGCTCCTGTCGCCTTGCTTGCGACTTCATCTAGCCATACGCGTATGTGTGTGTGTGTGTCTGTGTGTGTGTCTGTGTGTCTTTGTGCGAACTTCTGAGGAGCCGTAGCTCCGTCACAGGGGTATGACGCTTAGATCGTCGAGGTCTCGCGCCTCGACACTATATCGAACTATTTCGTCTCTATTATTGACGTTAATTCTGCCAATCTTGTACTGCTATCACCTCGATGATTATATGGAATACTTTTTATCCAAAGATCTCCAATTAAATTCCCTCAAATTTTCTCTCCGTGTTGGGACAAACTTAATTTATGTTATAAATTTTGTCACATAAATCTATTTTGCAAATATTGATTTTCTTACTCGCCCACCCGAAAGTACGTACTTTCGGCCCGCATCTCCGGGCCGAAAGAGAAACTTTCGCATCCTATTTTAGACCAACCGCGCGCTCTGATTGGCTGCCGAAATTTCCTGACCCGCGGCGCTTCAGCGTCCGCGCGCATGCCCGAGGAAAGATGTTTGTGCGGTGTGAAGGTTAGACACGTACGAAATAAACAGAGGAAAGTGCACGGGTGACGAGAAAAAAGTTAGTTGAAATAAAAAGTGGTTTTGTTTGATCGTGGTTATTGTTTTTTAAACGTATGGACGGGAGCGTCCGAGAAAAATATGTTTGTGCGGTGTGAAGGTTAGACACGTACGAAATAGACAGAGGAAAGTGCACGTGTGACGAGAAAAAAGAGTTAATTGAAATAAAAAGTGGTGTTGACTTTTTTTAATGAATGTGTTTCTGATGCCCGCCCCGACCAGCAAAACCTCGGCTTCGCCTCGGTCTTGCAAATGTCGGGCGGGCATCAGACCATCTGTACAATAGCGAAAGTAGCAGACGCCCAAAAACCAGCTCTCTACGCCGGGCCGAAAGAAAAAACAGTCGGTAATATCGATCGAGCTACCCAAAGCGGCCGACAGAGGCACTACTATCGAGCGGGCCGAAAGAAAAACTAACACTCAAACACAGCTAGCAGACGACAACGCAATTTTATCAATTATTTAATAATTACAGAACGTACTTTCGGCGGGGGAGTAAGAAAAATAGTATACAATACTTGGACCGGAAATTGGATGCCCTGGCCGTGCGTTATGACGCCCTCGGCTTCGCCTCGGGCGTCATACCACGCATGGCTCGGAAATCCAATTTCCGGCCCACGTATCGTAATATACTATTCAATACAATATTGTAAATACTAATCGAACATAAAAGAAATTTTTAATCTAGACGCGATTGTTTACTTAAAACTTTATATGAACTATCCCTGAACATAAGTGGCTATTTATTGGTACAGTTAGCTTACATTTTTTTTTTCAAATTATAGATTAGCTATTAAAAAAATTAACAAAGATATAGAAAATGAAAAAAGTCATGTGCTCGAAGGGCTTGTAGGGTGCTTTAAATGCCGCCAAATTCATACATTTTCATTGTCCTTTACTTTACAGAGGGAGGAGATTCCGAAAATCGGCTTGTATTTAGCCATATGATTGTTAATGAGCATGAGCAGGATCCTACGATATTGGATCGAATCCTCTGGACGGATGAGGCGACGTACGTCCGAACAGGCATGATAAATGCTCATAATGAGCATTACTGAGCTCACGAGAATCCGTTCCTGGCCCGAGAAGGTAATGGAACAAATAAAATATTCATTAAATAAATATAATAAAACATTTTAATAAGCTAGTGTATTAATTATTTAATATTATATGAAATTGATTTTTCATTACTCCGCTTGTGTATTAATTATTTAATATTATATGAAATTGATTTTTATTAAAAAATTGAGTTTCTATACAAAATTTATACTGAGAAAAAAAGTGTTAGTACTACTAACTATATTGAATAGTAAATCTGAATATTATTGCTTAAACAATGTTTTTTATAAAATGAACTATAATATGTTAATGATAAATATATTCATATGATTCAAACGACTATAAAGTATAGTAATTCAATTATTGTACTTTTAACTACATTTTTAGTAAACTTTACTCTATTATTCAGTATAATATAAAATGTCCTTTTGAATTTCTTAGATGTTTCAAATTTTACTATATAATATAGTACCTAATAACATATTCATAATTATCTATACTTTTGTTATTTGTATCAATAAAATATAGTTGTAGACCAATACCACTTTATCTTATAGTACTTTTATGTGAAAATATCATATTTTTTTTCTCAGTCGATTTTACAAATATTACAAGTACAATGTTTTAGTACTTCATAATTTATTATTACTTTTCTAGATCGCTTCCAACAAAGATTTTCTGTAAATATATGGGCAGGAATGATAGGGGACCGAATTATAGGACCGTGCTTAATCCCAGAGAGACTGGATGGTCAAAAATAATCTAACATTCCTGCAAGATATTCTACCTGGACTTTTGGATGACTTTTTTAATCAAGAGGAACAGGAGAATATTATTTTTATGCACGACGGAGCACCGGCTCATTTCATGGTCGATGTCAGGAACCATCTAGACGAAGTCTTTCCAGACAGATGGATTGGGCGCGGAGGGCCAATACCATGGCCAGCTCGATCACCAGACTTTAATCCTCTGGATTACTTTTTTTGGGGACACTCTAAAGAAACTGTTTATCACAACGGGGCCCCAGAAAATGTTGATGAGTTGACTGACAAAATTCGCGAGCATGCGAACAATGTACCGAATGCTATGGTGGGAAGAGCGACGCAAGATATTTTGCGCCGTGCACAAACGTGCATCGAACAAGATGGAGGGGTCTTCGAGCATTGTCCGAGAGGCCACAGAGCTAGAGACTATTTATAGCTCACTATTGTTATTTTAAATTATATTTATCTTAATGTTTTGTAAATAATAAATAAGAAATTTTATTTTTAGTAAAATTTTATTAACGCAACAAGATATTTTTCTGCCCAATACATGATTTACGACCCCCAAACTACCCCTTTAGCACGAAAAAATCGCAAAAAAAATTTAATTCCGCCGTTTTTGAGTTTGAATTATCCCCGATAATTTTATTATTGGAATACAATTTTGACCATGCAGAATATCTACAAAAATAATGGCAACCCCCAGAGCACCGCGGAAGACCTCCAAACTACCCCGTTCGTACAAACAATCGCAAAAAAACGTAATTCCGCAGTTTTTGAGATCCCCGATAATTTTATTATTGGAATACAATTTTGACCATGCAGAATATCTACAAAAATAATGGCAACCCCCAGAGCACCGCGGAAGACCTCCAAACTACCCCGTTCGTACAAACAATCGCAAAAAAATGTAATTCCGCAGTTTTTAAGATCCCCGATAATTTTATTTCCGTAATACAATTCTGAGCATGCAAGATAGATACAAACAAATTGGTTATCCCCACAGCACCGCGGAAGATCCCCAAACTACCCCCACAGCACCGCGGAAGATCCCCAAACTACCCCTAAAACACGAAAAAATCGCTGAAAAAATCTAATTCCGCCGTTTTTCAGATCCCCGATAATTTTCTTCCTGTAATACAATTTTTATCATGCAGAATATCTACAAAAAAAATGGCATCTTCCAGAGTACCGCGGAGAACCCTCGAACTACCCCTAAATCATGAAAAAATCGCACAAATATTTAGATACGCCGTTTTTGAGATCCCCGATAATTTTATTATCGGAATACAATTTTGAGCATGCAAGATAGCTACAAAAGAATTGGCAACCCCCAGAGCACCGCAGAAGGAAGACCACCTAACTACCCCTTTCGCACAATCAATCGCAAAAAAAATCTAATTCCGCCGTTTTTAAGATCCCCGATAATTTTATTTCCGTAATACGATTCTGAGCATGCAAGATAGATACAAAAAAATTGGTTAACCCCACAGCACCGCGGAAGACCCCCAAACTACCCCTAAAACACGAAAAAATTGTAAAAAAAATATAATTCCCCCATTTTTGAGATCCTCGATAATTTTATTATCGGAATACAATTTTAACCGTGCAGAATATCTACAAAAATAATGGCAACCCCCAGAGCACCGCGGTAGACCACCAAACAACCCCTCAAGCACGAAAAAATTGCAAAAAAAATGTAATTCCGCCGTTTTGGAGATCCCCGATAATTTTATTCCCGTAATACAATTCTGGGCATGCAAGATAGCTACAACAACATTGGCTACCTCCACAGCACCGCGGAAGACCCCCGAACTACCCCTAAAGCACGAAAAAATCGCAAAAAAAATCTAATTCCGCCGTTTTTGAGATCCCCAATAATTTTCTTCCTGGAATACAATTTTTACAATCCAGAATATCTACAAAAAAATGGCAAGCCCCAGGGCACCGCGTAAGACCCCAAACTACCCCTTCAGTCCGAAAAAATCGAAAAAAATATTTACATCCGCCGTTTTTGAGACCCCCGATAATTTTATTATCGGAATACAATTATGAGCATGCAAGATAGCTACAAGAAAATTGACAACCCACAGAGCACTGCGGATGGAAGACCCCCTAACTACCCCTTTCGCACAAACAATCACAAAAAAAAATCTAATCCCGCCATTTTGAAGGCCCCGATAATTTTATTATCGGAATACAATTTTGACCATGCACAATATCTACAAAAAAATTGGCAACTCCCAAAGCACCGCGGAACACCCCTAAACTATCCCTTTAGTCCGAAAAAGCGCAAAAAAAATGTAATTCCGCCGTTTTTAAGATCGCCGATAATTTTATTTCCGTAATACAATTCTGAGCAAGCAAGATAGCTACAAAAAAATTGGTTACCCCCACAGTACCGCGGAAGACCCCCAAACTACCCCTAAAAGACGAACAAATCGCAAAAAAATTTAATTCCCACATTTTTGAAATCCCCGATAATTTTATTATAGAAATACGATTTCAACCATGCAGAATATCTATAAAAATAATGGCAACCCTCAGAGCACCGCGAAAGACCGCCAAGGTACCCCTAAAGCACGAAAAAATCACAAAAAATCTAATTCCGCCGTTTTTGAGATCCCGGATAATTTTATTCCGGGAATACAATTTTCAGCATACAAGATAGCAACAAAAAAGTTGACAACCTCCAAAGTACCGCGGAAGACGCCCAAACTATCCCTTAAGCACGGAAAAATCGCAAAAAAATTCTTTGGGGGTGTACTGCGATGCTTTGGGGATTGCCAATTTTTTTTAGCTATCTTGCATGCTCAAAATTATATTCCGATACTAAAATTATCGGGAAATTCAAAAACGGCGGAATTAGATTTATTTTTGCGGTTTTTTGTGCTTTAAAGGTAGTTCGGGAGTCTTCCACGGTGCTATGGGGGTAGCCAATTTTTTTGTAGCTATCTTGCATCCGCAGAATTGTATTACGGGAATAAAGTTATCGGGGATCTCAAAAGCGGCGGAATTAATTTTTTTTGCAATCTTTCGGACTAAAGTGCTTTGGGGGTTGCCAAATTTTTTTTAGATATTCTGGATTCCGAAAAATGAATTCCGATAATAAAATTATCGGACATCTCAAAAACGGCGGAATTAGAATTTTATTGTTCGTGTAAAAATACGAATCTTACACTCGCTTTAGGAAATACTTCATATGTTTATATTCACTTCGCCTCAGTTCATCTCTTTTAAAGTTTGAAAAACCAAATTGAAATCTTACGATTAACTTACGTAAAACTTCATACAAATTTAATGTTAAGTTTCACCAAAGTTTGGGAAAAGAATGATAAATACGATCTACTTACTCGAAACTTAATTCAAAGTTCAGGTGAATTTCCGTCAAGGTTGTGGAAAAAATTCGAATCCTACGTTCTCCTTACGAAATCCAAACGATACCGTTCAGCCATACTTTCAGCAATACTTTAAGCCATACTCTAAATACTTTCAGCAATACTTTCATCCATACTTTCATCCGTTCTTAAAGCCATACTTTAAGCCATACTTGAAGCCATACATTCATCCATACTTCAAGCCATACTTTCAGCCATACTTTAAGCCATACTTTCAGCCATACTTTCAGCCATACTTTCAGCAATACTTTAAGCCATACGTTAAGCCATACTTTAAGCCATACTTTCAACCATACTTTAAGCCATACTTTCATCCATACTTCAAGCCTTACTTTCGGCCATTCTTTAGAAAAAGCTTGTCACAACCATGGATGGGAAACATAATATGAACTTCAGATTATTTTCCGCCAATGTTCGTGTAAAAATACGAATCTTACACTCGTCTTAGGAAATACTTCATATGTTTATATTCATTTTGCCTCAGTTTATCTCTTTTAAAGTTTGTAAAACCGAATTGAAATCTTAAGATTAATTTACGTAAAACATCATACAAGGTTAATGTTAAATTTCGGTAAAGTTTGAGAAAATAATGATAAATACGTTCTACTCACGAGAAACTAATTACAAAATTTAGGTGAATTTCAGTCAAGGCTGTGGAAATAATTCGGATCCTACGATCTCCTTACGGAATCTAAACGATAACTTTCAGTCATACTTTCATCCATACTTTAAGACATACTTTAAGCCATACTTTAAGCCATACTTTAAATACTTTCAGCCATACTTTAAGCCATACTTTCACCCATACTTTAAACCATACTTTAAGCCATACTTTGAGCCATACTTGCAGCCATACTTTAAGCCATACATTAAGCCATACTTTCAGCTATACTTTATGCCATACGTTAGGCCATACTTTAAGCCATACTTTCAGCCATACTTTAAGCCATACTTTCAGCCATACTTTAAGCCATACTTTAAGCCATACTTTAGAAAAAGCTTGTCACAACCATCGACAGGAAACTTAATATGAACTCCAGATTTGTTTCCGTCAATGTTCGTGTAAAAATAGGAATCTTACACACGCCTTAGGAAATACTTCATATGTTTATATTAACTTTGGCTCAGTTCATCTCTTTTAAAGTTTGGAAAACCGAATTGAAATCTTACGATTCAATTACGTAAAACAACATACAAGGTTAATGTTAAGTTTCGGTAAAGTTTGAGAAAAGAACTTTCAAATACGTTCTACTTACGGGAAACTTAATACAAAATTTAGGTGAATTTCAGTCAAGGTTGTGGAGATAATTCGAATCCTACGATCTCCTTACGGAATCTAAACGATAACTTTCAGCCATACTTTCTGCCATACTTTCATCCATACTTTAAGCCATACTTTAAGCCATACTTTAAGACATACTTTAAGCCATACTTTAAGCCATACTTTAAGCCATACTTTAAATACTTTCAGCCATACTTTAAGCCATACTTTCACCCATACTTTAAGCCATACTTTAAGCCATACTTTGAGCCATACTTTCAGCCATACTTTAAGCCATACATTAAGCCATACTTTCAGCTATACTTTATGCCATACTTTAAGCCATACTTTAGAAAAAGCTTGTCACAACCATCGACAGGAAACTTAATATGAACTTCAGATTTGTTTCCGTCAATGTTCGTGTAAAAATAGGAATCTTACACACGCCTTAGGAAATACTTTATATGTTTATATTAACTTTGGCTCAGTTCATCTCTTTTAAAGTTTGGAAAACCGAATTGAAATCTTACGATTAAATTACGTAAAACAACATACAAGGTTAATGTTAAGTCTCGGTAAAGTTTGAGAAAAGAACTTTCAAATACGTTCTACTTACGGGAAACTTAATACAAAATTTAGGTGAATTTCAGTCAAGATTGTGGAGATAATTCGAATCCTACGATCTCCTTACGGAATCTAAACGTTAACTTTCAGCCATACTTTGAGCAATACTTGCATCCACACTTTAAGCCATACTTTAAGCCATACTTTAGAAAAAGTTTGTCACGACCATCGACAGGAAACTTAATATGAACTTCAGATTTGTTTCTGTTAATGTTCGTGTAAAAATAGGATTCTTACACACACCTTAGGAAATACTTCATATGTTTATATTAACTTTGGCTCAGTTCATCTCTTTTAAAGTTTGGAAAACCGAATGGAAATCTTACGATTAAATTACGTAAAACAACATACAAGGTTAATGTTAAGTTTCGGTAAAGTTTGGGAAAAGACCTTTCAATTACGTTCTACTAAGTTTCGGTAAAGTTTGGGAAAAGACCTTTCAATTACGTTCTACTTAGGGGAAACTTAATACAAAATTTGGGTGTATTTCAGTCAAGGTTGTGGAGATAATTCGAACCCTACGATCTCCTTACGAAATCTAAACGTTAACTTTCCGCCATACTTTGAGCGATACTTTCATCCATACTTTAAGCCATACTTTAAGCCATACTTTAAGCCATACTTTAAGCCATACTTTCAGCCATACATTAAGCCATACTTTCATCCATACTTTAAGCCATACTTTAAGCTAACTTTAAGCCATACGCTCATCCATACTTCAAGCCATTCTTCGGCCATACTTTCAGCCATACTTTAGGCCATACTTTAAGCCATACTTTAGAAAAAGCTTGTCACGACCATCGACAGGAAACTTAATATGAACTTCAGATTTGTTTCCGTTAATGTTCGTGTAAAAATAGGAATCTTACACACGCCTTAGGAAATACTTCATATGTTTATCTTAACTTTGGCTCAGTTCATCTCTTTTAAAGTTTGGAAAACCGAATGGAAATCTTACGATTAAATTACGTAAAACAACATACAAGGTTAATGTTAAGTTTCGGTAACGTTTGGGAAAAGAACTTTCAATTACGTTCTACTTACGGGAAACTTAATACAAAATTTAGGTGTATTTCAGTCGAGGTTGTGGAGATAATTCGAACCCTACAATCTCCTTACGGAATCTAAACGTTAACTTTCAGCCATACTTTGAGCAATACTTTCATCCATACTTTAAGCCATACTTTAAGCCATACTTTAAGCCATACTTTCAGCCATACTTTAAGCCATACTTTCATCCATACTTTAAGCCATACTTTAAGCCATACTTTAAGCCATACTTTCATCCATACTCCAAGCCATACTTTCAGCCATACTTTCAGCCATACTTTAAGCCATACTTTAAGCCATACTTTCATCCATACTTTAAGCCATACTTTAAGCCATACCTTCAGCCATACTTTAGAAAAAGCTTGTCACAACTATCGATAGGAAACTTAATATGAACTTCAGATTAGTTTCCGTCAATGTTCGTGTAAAAATAGGAATCTTACACTCGCCGTCGGAAATACTTCATATGTTTATATTAATTTTGGCTTAGTTCATCTCTTATAATGTTTGGAAAACCGAATTGAAATCTTATGATTAACTTACGTAAAACATTATACAAAGTTAATGTTAAGTTTCGGTAAAGTTTGGGAAAAGAAAGATCAAATACGTTCTACTCACGGGAGACTAATACAAAATTTAGGTGAATTTCCGTCAAGGTTGTGGAAATAATTAGAATCCTACGATCTCTTTACGGAATCTAAACGTTAACTTTCAGCCATACTTCAAGCCATACCTTAAGCCATACTTTAGATAAAGCTAGTCACGACCATCGACAGGAAACTTAATATGAACTTCAGATTTGTTTCCGTTAATGTTCGTGTAAAAATAGGAATCTTACACACGCCTTAGGAAATACATCATATATGTTTATATTAACTTTGGCTCAGTTCATCTCTTTTAAAGTTTGGAAAACCGAATGGAAATCTTACGATTAAATTACGTAAAACAACATACAAGGTTAATGTTAAGTTTCGGTGAGGTTGGGAAAAGAACTTTCAAATACGTTCTACTTACGGGAAACTTAATACAAAATTTAGGTGTATTTCAGTCAAGGTTGTGGAGATAATTCGAACCCTACGATCTCCTTACGGAATCTAAACGTTAACTTTCAGCCATACTTTGAGCAATACTTTCATCCATACTTTAAGCCATACTTTAAGCCATACTTTAAGCCATACTTTAAGCCATACTTTCAGCCATACTTTAAGCCATACTTTCATCCATACTTTAAGCTATACTTTCATCCATACTTCAAGCCATACTTCTGCCATACTTTCAGCCATACTTTAAGCCATACCTTCAGCCATACTTTAGAAAAAGCTTGTCACAACCATCGTCAGGAAACGTTATATGAACTTCAGATTAGTTTCCGTCAATGTTCGTGTAAAAATAGGAATCTTACACTTGCCTTCGGAAATACTTCATATGTTTATATTAACTATGGCTCAGTTCATCTCTTATAATGTTTGGAAAACCGAATTGAAATCTTATGATTAACTTACGTAAAACATCATACGAAGTTAATGTTAAGTTTCGGTAAAGTTTAGGAAAAGAAAGATCAAATGCGTTCTACTCACGGGAAAGTAATACAAAATTTAGGTGAATTTCCGTCAATGTTGTGGAAATAATTAGAATCCTATGATCTCCTTACGGAATCTGAACGTTAACTTACAGCCATACTTTAAGCCATACTTTAAGCCATACTTTCAGCCATACTTTAAGCCATACATTAAGCCATACTTTCAGCTATACTTTATGCCATACGTTAGGCCATACTTTAAGCCATACTTTCAGCCATACTTTATGCCATACTTTGAGCCATACTTTCATCCATACTTCAAGCCATACTTTCAGCCATACTTTCAGCCATACTTTAAGCCATACCTTCCTCCATTCTTTAGGAAAAGCTTGTCACAAGCATCGACAGGAAACTTAATATAAACTTCAGATTAGTTTCCGTCAATGTTCGTGTAAAAATAGGAATCTTACACTCGCCTTAGGAAATACTTCATATGTTTATATTAACTTTGGCTCAGTTCATCTGAAAATCATACAAAGTTAATGTTAAGTTTCGGTAAAGTTTGGGAAAAGAAAGATCAAATACGTTCTACTCACGGGAAAGTTAATACAAAATTTAGGTGAATTTCCGTGAAGGTTGTGGAAATAATTAGAATCCTACAATCTCGTTACGGAATCTAAACATTAACTTTCAGCCATACTTTAAGCCATACTTTAAGCCATACTTTAAGCCATACTTTAAGTCATACTATCATCCATACTTCAAGCCATACGTTAAGCCATACTTTAAGCCATACTTTCAACCATACTTTAAGCCATACGTTCATCCATACTTCAAGCCATACTTTCAGCCATACTTTAAGCCATACTTTCAGCCATGCTTTAGAAAAAGCTTGTCACAACCATCGACGGAATACTTAATATGAACTTCAGATTAGTTTCCGCCCATGTTCGTGTAAAAATACGAATCTGACACTCGCCTTATGAAATACTTCATATGTTTATATTCACTTTGCCTCAGTTCATCTCTTTGAAAGTTTGGAAAACCAAATTGAAATCTTATGATTAAGTTACGTAAAACTTCATACAAAGTTAATGTTAAGTTTCACCTATGTTTGGGAAAAGAGTGATAAATACGCTCTACTTACGGGAAAGTTAGTATTAAATTTAGGTGAATTTCAGTCAATGTTGTGCGAAAAATTCGAATCCAACGCTTTCCGTACGGAATCCTTTATACTTTCAGCCATACCTGCGTAGAAATCAAAACTATTGGATCTACATTGGTAATGTATTGGCAATAGGTATGGTAAGTATATTGGCACTATATTGCAAAACCTATTTCCAATATATTGCAATTATTGTGCCAAACAGGTATCTCACACATATCGCCAATAGGTTTGGCAATATAATTCCCATATGCTACCCAATATATTTCCAATATACTAGCATTATATTGTCAATTTTTTAACTTAATATATCGATATCGAGGTCGGTCAAAGGCGGTATGGTCTTTAAACTTAATGAACTTCGATAAATGGACATGAAAACCAAACCTTAAATATTTTTCGAAAAAATAATTTTGCTATCTTTTTTATTTTTGTGCTACGTCAATTTTGACTGCACCATTGTGTTCCTCGGTCGCCAAAACCCTTAGACTCACCGCTTTTCCAACTTTTTCACAATTTTCCAGGGAGAAAATCCAATGTCAGGATAATTTGGTTACGCGGTATACATATGTAGAATGAAAATTTAAAATATATTAAAAAAAGAAAAATGAACCAAAAAAAATAGTACAAATCAATATTATCTATACAAAGGGAAAATAGTACATTACGATACAAGTGCGATAAGTGGCCCATTATGTCACGGCGTGAAGTTAGGGTCCGAGCGTAGCGAGGGTCCTATCACGGCGTGTAATGAGTTACTTAACGCACTAGTATCGTACAATTTTTTATAACACTGCATGCCCTAAGTTCGCTGTCCCGCCTATCCGTGCGCTAAGCAGTCCATTAGGGCACCGTGAGGTTAGTGCACGAGCGTAGCGAGTGCGATAAACTCGGTGAAATAATGGACTACTTATCGCACGGATATGCGTGACATAAGTGCGGACTTATAATTATAAGTCACGCAGTGCTATAAATGTAATTTACACAAAAAGCAAATAGAAAGCTTTATCAATGTTTTGTGTATATTCTGAAAAGAAAAATGGATAATGCTTTAAAACAATTTGGGACATATTGTACAAGTGTTTTTTAGTGAAATATGTAATAAAAAAATCGATTTTTCGTCATTTTAAAGATCTCTGGCCCCCTTAATGAATGTTTTTGGGTCTCGTCGGGGGAAAAATACAAAATCAGTTATTATTCAGAATGTTATAACCATGGCCGTGGTTGTTCATAGATTCGTGAAAATGGTAAAAGAAATGTATTTTTTAAATTTGCTTTAACTTCGAAGGTTTTGGATAATTATGAAATTTTTCTTCGGCAAGTAACAATGAAATAAATTAAGAAACAAAATATTATCTTGAGAAATGAAATCGGTAGTTAATGAAAAAAAATCCCTGTGTTTTATCAATAATTGTTTGTACTGACGAAATCTGTTCCTGAAATATCGACATTTTGTTAAAAAATGTTTTTTTAGTTATGTTAAATAGACTTTTTTTATAACAGATTAACTATTTATATTATTGGAAATGGCTTAATTACATTACAACTATTGCTCTTACATATTTTAGACAACCTCTTGATTTAACACTGCTTTAATTTGGGAGTCGCGCATGAACCTCGTTAACTAGAAATACGATTATTGTTACCATTAATAGAAGTGTTCCTTTCAATTCACATTCTGATTATCTATTTACGTTACAGTTTATTGAAGATTATAGGTAGCTAGATCTGCTTTTTTGTATGAACTTTTAATGTTCAAAGCGCGAGAACTTTTAATGTAAGGCTGCGAAACGACAGCATCATTAATTTTGCAATTTTTTCAACAAACAATACTCTTGGGCATCATAGGGTAGAGTGTTGTACTGCTCTAGATGTTTTAGCGAAGCCGATAGATTTATTTAAGCACGAGAACTCTTTACGTAAGGATACGAGGTGCCTGTGTACGCGATTTCTTGATTTCTAATAGAAAAACGCTTGTGTTTAAAAGGGTAATGTGCAGTTACCAGCCATCTGAGCTCATCGTGGGGTTAAAATAATATTTTAAGCCAGAAAATCCTTTACATAAATTTTGACAACGGTCGTGTAACTGTTTTATCGTTTTTTTATTGAATGATCCATTGATGATTAGAAGGATAACGCGCTTGCGAGAATGAGAAATTCATTTTAGCGCAAGAACTTTTGTCGTAATACTGCAAGGCGGCATCGTCCGTAATTTTTCGAGTAAGCTTGTCGCTGCATGGCTGTACAGCTGTTTACGAGTCTGAAAATAAAAGTTGAACTGGTGACGAAACGAAACGAACGCTTCCCGGGTTTTCATCAAGAAATTCCATGGTTAACATGATTTAAACTAAAGAACTTTTCATGTAACGCTCTAAAATAGCAGTGCCGTCGATTTCTCGTTTTTTGTAAAGACTAATGACAAAATCGAAGTATAAAATAAAAGTATTTTATCATACTTTAATTCTGAATACGTAAAATGATAGGATAATCAGATAATTTTTTTAAACGAAAAATTATTTTCATATTTTATGTTAATTTATTTATTTAGTTTAAAATACCTAAAGTATAGAAATTCAATATAAAAATTCAAATGTAACGAGTATAGCAAATCTTCACGCCTATTCTTTGTGACCAATCTAAATCAATTTTCAAATCTTGCACAACATCGGGCCTACGTTTTTTAAGAAAGAAAATACATGACTCGCTCTGTATTTATCAACAAGAGATATCAACTATGATGCGTTCATAGTTCCGCTAGCTTTTGGCCGATCAAACGAAAGCTTTCCTCGCCAGCTGTCTTGAAAATGAGCCCAGTACTGAAATCGACTTGTCACAGAAATGGCTGAATTCTGTTTATAAGGTAAATCGAAGTCGACAAAAACAGATTTTGAAATTTGCAGCTCTCTCAGTTTCCCAGGGCTTCTATACGAAAACAACGTTCGTAAGTTTTATTTGATTATAGTCAACAATAAAATGGCTTGCATCAAACAAAAGAGCTTAAAATTTTGCATCAAAAACGATTTTGAACTCGATTCCGTCGAGTGCAAAGTTCCGAGATAATTAATCGAAAAAAAATAAACGCTGTGGGAGCGAGAGACACGGGAAGCATACCGCAGCGCGAGAGGAAAGTCGGTGGCATGTTCATTTCTTTTCGATTAATTATCTCGGAACTTTGCACTCATCGGAATCGAGTAAAAAATCGTTTCCGATTCAAAATTTTGCGCTCTTTCGTTTGGTGTAAGCCATTTTGTTGTAGACTAAGCGGTTCTCGAGATATAAGTAAATAAAACTTTCAAACGCTGTTTTCGGATAGAATCCTTGGACCTAGGAATCTGCAAATTTCAAAATCGGTTTTTGCGACCTCGATTTACCTTATAACCAATATGTAGTCATTTCTGTGACAAGTAGATTTCACAGCGATTTTTACTGCGGACTAAATCGTTGCGCTCCTCGAATGCTCCGCTTCCCCCTTATCTCCCGCTTCCATAGACGTACTCTGTAGCAACGGTTGCCCCCCACTCTTTGCCGCGGCGGCCGGCGCTCGGCTCGCGCCGCCGCTCTGCCAGGCCCATCGCTATGCGGGAAATTCCCCTGTGCTTAACAGAGGTGTGGACAACTTGCCGGAAAATTTTCGGGACGAAGTGATCTTGACTCAGTTTTTCACGCTGATCACGTTGGTATATAAATGTTGTATTGTTTCAGAATCACCCTGTATATATATGTGGCGTTTCACGTCAACTGTCCCAGCGCGGCGCGCGAGCGCCAAATCGTGCTATATCTAGCTCATGTTTACGATACTAAAACGTACTTAAAAAAATTTAATGATAAGCATTTCCGACGTATTTTTTCCTCAGCTTTCCAATGGTGTAGGCAATTTTTCCGAAATTTTCCATTTTCGCCTTCAAAAAGTACAAAACGTGTTATATCTTAAAAAGTGTATTTTTAATATTTTTTTTACCCTCTAGATCGAAAGCTGAGCATTTTTTACGTAGGAAAGGATAGTTTCCAAAAAGTGCCCGAAAGGTTTTCTGCGAGAAATAGAATGCGAAAGAGTATAGACGCATCGCCTTTCCGGCGCGCGGGACTACGCGGTACAGCGCGCGGGCTGCGCTTGCCTCGTTGCCTAATAATAATCTTTTATAATCTTTAATTCTTTACCTGTTTTTTTTTTTATTCTTGAATAACTAAGGAATAATATTTTATTAATTATTTCATAAAAAAATAAAATTTTTAAATTAACGTTTGTTTTTCAGTGTAGATAATTTTTTTGTTTTTGGTTTCACAGCTTTCTTAGGGAAGATTTTATACTCGGAAAGTACCCGAACTGTCAAATTCGAAAAAATTCCAAACCCATATTAAAAAGTAGACCTCCATGCGAGATTCACGAAACCATTTTTTTTATCGGCTGAGAAGCGCTTTATAAGGGTTAAAATCACCCCTAAAGTTTACCCCCAAGAAACGTTTTTTTGACATATCTCGGCTTTTACTTAACTTTTTTTAACCAAACAAAATGCAAAGAGTTTCTTATTAAAAAGTCAAGAAATCCGTGGTAGTATGAACATTAAGGGTTGCATCCCTTATTTTTTAGAGGGTGAAATTATGTTTTTTTAAGAATAATTTTTCTTGTGAGAAATCATAAAATAATTAAAAATAGGTCAAAACATTATTTTTGCCAACTACAATAAATAACAGTTGGTGTGTTCTTCGCGAAACAACCCCTTAAGAGGTGGTAAACCATCCCTAACACAAATGAATTAGGTATATTTTTTTGGCAATTATTTTTTTCCTTAAAATGGGTTCTTGAAGTCGTTAATCGGAATCCACAGTTAGATCCACAATAAAAATTTGAAAATAGTGAATTCAATATAGCGAAAAATTTTTTAGAAATATTTTAAATTCCACGAAAAATAGTATGTAGACCCCCTAGCGGAAATTATATTATGTAAATAAGTGTATAATAATGTAACAATGTTTTGTTATGTTATTCTATTATTTATTATTTTTTTATCATACACTTGTTTATCGTACGATATTTTAATAATTTCTTACTTTTCCTTACATTTGTCTACGTTTTATTACTTTTTAATTTGTACTCTTAATTCAAATTTTATAGGCATTCTTACACTTTCGTACATCTTTTTACATTTTATTATATATTGTACTTTTAATTACATCTTTTTACGTTTATATACAAATTTTGATACACATTTTACATCGTATCACATATTTGTACACTTTTTTCAAATAGTTCATAATTATACTTTTATAATAATTTATAATTGTACTTTTATTTAAATAAAGCTATAAGTAAAATATTTTCAAAGATGTAAAGAAAAAACACTAGAACGTAATAAAATGTAAATTATTATGTATTAGAAATATAATTAATATATCTTACAAAATGTAAGTTACTGTATAAAAGTTTAAATTTTTACAAATTCTTACAGATTTTTCTAACAAATTAATTCTTACAGATTTTTCTAACAAATACTTCCTTATAATTTCATAAAAATAAGCTACACAAGGAAATATTTAGAAAACGTAAGGAATTGAAAGAAAATGTAAGAAACTTTAACAACTTGTTAAATATGCCCGAAATCCAGTATCGTATGATTTCTTACATTTTTCGACAATTTATTCCATTTTATAAGTATTTTCTTATTTTCTTTCATATTTTATAATTTCAGCTAGGAGAGATTTTCATGCTTGTTGAAATTATGATAGGTTTCAATAAGAAAAGTTTATTTATGATTTATTAATATAAATTAATATGAACAAAATTTTTAATATAATGATAATTATAGCAATTCATGGTTATTGCGCAATATACAAGATTACGTACACTTGCATTGATATGGCTTATCTCCCAATTCCTCCTCTTTTATTCATAAATAAGTGAAACATCGGTCAGTCGAAAACAAATATACGTTACTGAACGTTTTTCTACGCTCGTGTTAAATTAATATTCAATGTCAACATTATTTTATGGGTATTAATTGAAAATATAAGTGTCTGGAGGTACTTGCATCATATTTTTTAATGGCAAATAAACATTTTACGAGTACGAAATCCTATTTGAATTGAATGATAACAACAATAATAATAGTCGTAAGTAACCATATAATTGAAATTTCTTTCTTCTACATAATTATTGAAAATATTTCTAATAGAAGGATATAATAGATATAATATTGAAAAGTTAAATAAAATGCAGCATTTTTAAATATAAAACTCGTCAAAATATACAATAAATTTTGAACAAGTGGCCGAAGTTAAGAAAGTCAAATTCAGTAAAAATCTATTATAGAATCTTTATTGTACCAACTGTAAATATTTTTATAGTGAAACTTTACTCTTAATACATGCATTGAATTATTTTATGATAGTAAAAATTATGTTTTGATTTTAATTTTTAGAATTACTGTTACATTACTGTTATTCTAATATATAAAATATGACATACTGACGATTTAATCAGTTAAGTTAAGTGTAAAAAAATATTCATACGAGTGAATAGAAGTAGTACTTTATTTATAATAATAACGTTTCGCAACTATTTAATGCTAATAAAATAGTATATCTTGTAGACAAAACATTGACAAACAATAACGAATTCCCATGCGCTTACAAAGGAATTTAGTAAAATGTTTTCCTCAAAAGCTTTGGATGTCTGAATACTTTTTACACTTACTGTACATTCATACTATTGTACATTCCTATACTGTTATGGCTATAAAAAGGCTATAATAACTAAAACTTTTACAGGTTTACACTGCGACTCAACGTATCTAAAAGAAGAAAGAAAATATTTTCCATAAATATGAATTTGGTAAATGCGATGAATGTTTTATTTATTTTAAACAGTATGTTTCAAGATCAAGAAAAGAAATTACCTGTTAATGACGCTGAAAGAAATGTTGCTAATATAGTGTATAATATTATAATATCAAGTATAAATGATCGTAGTATTTACGAAGAAACAGAAGAATTTCTATATTATGATGATACCTAAAAACCTTACGATGATATACCTGCAGATGATTTACATGAAGATATCGATGCAGAAGATATGATAACACCCGAAACTGAAAATCAATATAGGACCGAATCAGAGAGTATTAATTTTGACTACAAAAAGCAAGCTGTGGAGTATTGGTTAAGTAGTAAAAACAAGTTAAAATTTGAAACAGTCCAAAATCGATTCAAAAAATTAAAAACAGCACGTCAGCTGTATAGATGGAGAGATCAAGTGGCAATAGGAGGAAGTAGGATCGATAAATTGAAAAAAATTGAGGAATATTGTTTACAAAAATTTAACGTAGCCAGATCGAATAGAATACCCATTCATGACATTGATGTAAGACGTATGGCAAAAGAAAAAGCATTAGAGTTAAACTTCAATGAATTTAAAGCTTCTAGACACTGGTTAAATGAATTTAAACGGCGATTTAATATTGTTTCTCGAAAAATAACAAAAATTATTACTAAAAAATCTATAGATGATTCAGAAGAATGGTCAGCACAAAAACAGGAATTTCGCAGTAGAGTAAAAAATACCATCATAAAATATGATGCAAAACGTGTTTATACCTCCGACGAAAGTAGTTTTAATTACGAAATACACAGTGGTCGAACCCTCAATCTTAGAGGAGATAAAAGTGTAGAGAGTATAGTGCAATCAGTGCATTCGACAACTCATTCTTATACTATCCAACCTACTGTATGTGCTGAAGGAAAACTTCTATCACCCTTCTTTTTAGTCATGCAAGAACCAAAGGGAGAGTTCGGAACTGTAGTCAGAAAAAATTTATTTGCAGCAGAAAATGTTTATGTAATGGCATCGAAATCAGGTAAATTGACTAAAGAACATGTTGAAACTTGGGCGCAAGATGTATATTTTCCATCAATTACCATAACAAGTACCCTATTGCTTGATTCATGGAGAGGTCACTGCCTAGATATAATTTATAAAGTAAAACCGGAACATAAAACCTTAACGATTCTACAAATTCCACAAAGAACAACAAGTGAACTTCAACCGCTTGATATTTACGGTTTTCGAATGTGGAAGAACTTCGTTCGAACGTTTTCGGATATGATATTTCTAACAAATGAGGATCTCAACTTACACGATAGAAATAATATAATCAAAATGCATTCATTAGTACATAATCAATTATCAAGTCCCAGGTTTCAAAATTTATTTAAATATGCTTGGTACGCCGCCGGTTACATTGATGAAAGGCCAGAAAAAATTGAAAACCCAAAAAAATTTTGCTTCAATTCTAATTTTATTACATGCGATATTTGTGGTAAACGAGCGATTATAACATGTTCATGGTGCACAAAATCGCTATGTTTACAACATTTATTTCATGAATATCATTATTGTAAAACATATAATCCATGATCATCAGAATAATTAGCTAGCTTGCCGTCTGCTGTTGGCTGACCAGTAGGATTTAAAATTGGTCGTTGTGCTGCTTAGAAATTGGTAGAATTGTATAAGAATTTGTATTAAAAGATAATAAATTGTAAAAATCTGTAAGAATTTGTAAAAATTTAAACTTTTATACAGTAACTTACATTTTGTAACGTATATTAATTATATTTCTAATACATAATAATTTACATTTTATTACGTTTTAGTATTCTTTCTTTACATCTTTGAAAATATTTTATTTATAGCTTTATTTAAATAAAAGTACAATTAAAAATTATTATAAAAGTATAATTATGAATCTGAAAAAAGTGTACAAATATGTGATACGATGTAAAATGTGTATCAAAATTTGTATATAAACGTAAAAAGATGTAATTAAAAGTACAAATATATAATAAAATGTAAAAAGATGTACGAAAGTGTAAGAATGCCTATAAAATTTGAATTAAGAGTACAAATTAAAAAGTAATAAAACGTAGACAAATGTAAGGAAAAGAAATTATTAAAAAATGGTATAAACTGTGGTAAAATGTAAAAGCGTCCGAAATCCAGTAGAAAAGTACAATTTGTTACGTTTTCTTACACTTTTTTACAAACAACTACATTATCATACACTTGTTTATCGTACGATAAACAATTGTATGATAAAAAAATAATAAATAATAGAATAACATAACCAAACATTGTTACATTATTATACACTTATTTACATAATATAATTTCCGCTAGGGGGTCTACATACTATTTTTCGTGGAATTTAAAATATTTCTAAAAAAATTTTCGCCATATTGAATTCACTATTTTCAAATTTTTATTGTGGATCTAACTGTGGATTCCGATTAACGACTTCAAGAACCCATTTTAAGGAAAAAAATAATTGCCAAAAAAATATAACTAATTCATTTGTGTTAGGGGTGGTTTACCACCTCTTAAGGGGTTGTTTCGCGAAGAATGCCCAAAAACAGCAACTGTTATTTATTGTAGTTGGTAAAAATAATGTTTTGACCTATTTTTAATTATTTTATGAATTCTCACAACAAAAATTATTCTTAAAAAAACACAATTTCACCCTCTAAAAAATAAGGGATGCAACCCTTAACGTTCATACTACCACGGATTTCTTGGCTTTTTAATAAGAAACTCTTTCCATTTTGTTTCGTTAAAAAAAAGCCGAGATATATCAAAAAAACGTTTCTTGGGGGTAAACTTTAGGGGTGATTTTAACCCTTATAAAGCGCTTCTCAGCCGATAAAAAAAATGGTTTCGTGAATCTCGCATGGAGGTCTACTTTTTAATATGGGTTTGGAATTTTTTTTAATTTGACAGTTCGGGTACTTTCCTTGTCAGAACTAAGAGAGGTTTTTTTGAGCTTCAATGTACTTTCATCTATTGGAATAATAGCATGATACAGTAACGTGTCTGGTATAGATTTAGCCTTGTTCAGTCTTCGTTTTATTTTCAAAACCGTTTCTTCATACGATTCTTTACTGCTATAAAAAACTTTCGTTTCTTTGCAGTAATCTTTAGCCCAGGTATACAGCTCTTCTGGCGTTAAAATATGATTACTAGAAGAAACTTGTAAACTCGCTCGTTTTGCACCTCTTTTTAGGTTCGCGCCTATACCACGCACGCACCTTTGCCATATGCTGTGGCATGAAAATGCCACTCAGCTGTAACTCCAAAATCTTTCTCGTGAAAAAGAAGATTTTGAAAATTGAATTTATTTTTAAAATGCTGACCTGCTCCATCAGTCAAATAATAAACTTTCTTGACTGCAAAATTAGTTTTAAGATAAGATATTACTATTTTTTGATATTCATAAACGGCTATGGTATCATGATTTAAGTTGTCGGAAATCACAGCAATGCTTACATGTTTGAGTTCATCGTTTTGTTTATAGTACATTACAACTGTAAAAACTGTTGCTTGGTTGTTATTCTAGTGGAAGGATTGTGTAGAATTTTGTGTAACGAAAGCATAATTTTCTGCAAAATCGCAACACACGAGAAATTCTCCTTCTTGAAGATTGCTTTTTACGTTAATTACAAAAAGTGATTGTTTCTTAGCAAAAAAATCGTGAGCTTTTAATTTCATTAATTTCTCCCCCAGTATGTCCATAAATTCGTGCACATTTACAGTTTTGGAAGCTATTGTACACCTATCTGTTTGAAACCACGATTGATACTCGATTTGAAAAATATAATTTTCATCAGAACATTTAAGTAAATGTTTTCGTAATATAGACGTATTGGGGCAATCCAAACAGTCACCCAAATAATATCTATCGTGTGAATCATTACACACAATTGCTTGGACGCAATCGTGATAGTTTTTCAGGGGCAATTGGGTGTCTTTAGTTAAATTTTCTATGTCCATAGCACTTAGCATGAGCTTTACATTTTCGTGATACCCACACACGCATACATTATGTGTACCACTACTCCCAGCTAAAACACAATATGGTGGCCTCAATTCTGTAAATTTCGTAAAACCAATGTTAACGTACTCATTTTCTTTTTTATATAAATTATACAATTCATTTAAATTACCAAGCAGTAATCTTGTTTGAATATGTTTTCTTTTGCCATTACTCTGTTTAATAGATAGATAATCTTTTGAACCCGGCATGATTCGACTTACATCATCTCTCTCATAAAAAGATTTGACAGAATTTACAGTATCAGCTGGAAGTAGTTTGCCACGTTTCTTAGCAGGTATTGAAAATATTCCACTATTTGCTACCAAATCTTTCGCTTCACGAGCCTCCTGTTCACTGCAATTGAATTCTCGCATCAAGTTCTTACGAGACCAAAACTCCGGTGCAAGAGTTAATAGCTGAATTCTTTCTTGCTTATTTGTTAACTCTGAAAATTTTTTCTTAATTTGTTGGAGAACTGCAACACCAGCTTTATGATATTCATCATCGCACACTATTTTAGCTTTTTTAGCATCAGTTTGAGGTAAATTTGATTTCTGATTATAAATTTGGCGTTAACAGGTTAAACATATTTTAGCATTTTCAGGTGCTAAAGGAAATGCACTTCTTAAAAGTGTTAGAAAATCAGTCAAATTCTTAGATGCAGAGTGATCATTTTTATTGAAAGGATTTATACATTTCAATTTCCAATGTGAATCCATTTTAATCGTTTATAACAGAAATGGCAAGCTTTTTCTTTGCTATCAACGACAAATTCGAAAAAATTCGAGGAGGAAAAAGATAAAAAGTTATGGTAATTATATACTTTTGACGTGACAATTTGCATACAGAATAAAAAGTGTGGACGCCACCTACCGAATGAAAAATTAATGATTCCGTGTCGCACGGCAAACCGCGCTGTACCGCGCGTAGCGTAGAATATGCTTTCGCCCTGCCGTGCATATAATCTTTCGCGTTTTATTTGCATAGCATAAAACATCTTGGACACTTTTTGGGAAATATTCTTTCCTACCTAAAAAAAGGATAGCTTTCAATATTATGGGTAAAACAAAATACTAAAAATATACTTTTCGAGATATAGCACGTAAAAAAAAAACAAAAAAATTAGCTACACTGAAAAACAAACGTTAGTACAAGAGTTTGCACATATTGCTGTTAATTTTGAAATTTTATTTTTTTATGAAATAATTAATAAAATATTACTCCATGCGTTATTCAAGAATAAAAAAAAAACAGGTAAAGAATTAAAGATTATAAAAGATTATTATTAGGCAACGAGGCGAGCGCAGCCCGCGCGCTGTACCGCGTAGTCCCGCGCGCCAGAAAGGCGATGCGTCTACTCTTTCGCATTCTATTTCTCGCAGAAAACCTTTCGGGCACTCTTTGGAAACTATCCTTTCCTACGTAAAAAATGCTCAGCTTTCGATCTACAGGGTCAAAAAAAAATTAAAAATACACTTTTTAAGATATAACACGTTTTGTACTTTTTGAAGGCGAAAATGGAAAATTTCGGGAAAACTGCCTACACAATTGGAAAGCTGAGGAAAAAATACGTTGGAAATGCTTATCATAAAATTTTTTTAAGTACGTTTTAGTATCGTAAACATGTGCTAGATATAGCACGATTTGGCGCTCGAGTTATATGAGTCACCACATAGGTACTTAGACGCATCGGCCAGCCAGCCTCCTTATCGCTCCGAATGGAATCTGCATGGACAAAGAGAAGCCAGAAGACAATGAAGATGCAATATATACTTTTCATATATACTTTATACATATACTCTCTTTATACTCTCTTACTGTACTTCGCATCGACGATCGCCAGTCTCTGTCGGGCATCCAACCTGTAACGACGTTTTAATAAATCATTATTCTAATCAACACCTTTTGTTCGATTACTTACTTTGGCGAGTGTTACCTGTGTGTGTGTTACCTTTCCTTGGTGATTCACCGGGGCTTGCCACATAACTGGCGCTGCGGAGACAGGACCGTGAAGCTGCAAAACACAGATTCTCCCTCAATCTGGTGACGGAAATCTTCAGCGAGGAAGCAGTTGGCGTTTCAACGTTCATCATCACGGAACCTACGACGTCAAGATTGGAGTCCACCTGCAAGCAGAGATTCACCCGAAATCATTAAAGACAAACTAGTAAGTCTTTGAAATTTCCTATATCCTACCCAACCCTATCCTTTTAAGTGCAATTGATTTTACGTGAAGCGTAATCAAAGATAAAGCAAAATGGCAAATAACGGAGATAATCAACAAAATCTTACGGTAAAACAATTTAAATTGCGACTTACGATATGGCGCGACGCTATCCCCATATATGAAGGAGGTACAAGACTCCTTTCGCACTTTATACAAACGTGCGACAAATTCGTCGAAAATGTGGCGACTGCAGATAATGCTATAAACGAGGCATTATTCGCATTAATCAAATCAAAGATTCGCGGTGAAGCACTAGACCTAATAGTGGCAAATAACTCGGCTACATATGCCGCATGTAAAACGCTCTTAGTTAATAGATTTAGTGACCCAAGTTCGGAGGAGTTACCATTTAACAGACTAAGTGTATGTTATCAATTGATAAATCAGTCTTACGAAAAATACGCGGACGAAATCAAAAGCAGGCTAAATAAATTGAAGGAACACATACAGTTAAATAATCGAGACGCTAATGTTATAAGTATTAAAAATACATTTTATGAAAACGTAGCCAAAAGTACTTTTATAAATGGTATTAAAGAGCCGTACCATTCTTACTTGCTACATTTTGATTTAGACGACGTTGAGGCATGTATAATAAAATGCCGTAAATACGACAACCATGAACAACAAAGTGCTTTCCCCAATTTCGCACGGCAACATGATAACAAACCTAAGCCCAACGTATTCGGTACAATCAATGCTAAAAGTACAAACCCATTTGCGACTAATAGTAATCCAAAAATTATTCACCCTTCAAATAATTTACCAAGTACTTCAAGAAATGTAAATCCATTTTATTTGCAACCGACACCCGCATTTGCACAAACACAACCTGGATTTATCCCTACAAATTATCGTAATAACAATTTTGGTCAAAATAATAATAATCTGCTAAGACAACAAAATTACCAACCAACACCAATGTCAGTCAGTACAAGAAATACTAACAAACAAGGCGTTAATCCCACAAATAGATCGAATAATTCACCAGCACAAAATAACTTTAAGCCAAGAACAAACTTCTTTAGAAGCACAGGACCAGCAAACTTTATCGCTGAAGAGTTGCATCATCAACAAGAACAAGGAGAAGAAGCAATAGTCGATTATCAAAATGACTCACCTATGCAAGATCATGAAGAATTTAATCAAGAAAACGACGAGAGTGATAATTGCCAAAATTTTCAACAAGCTCCCCAATACAACAGAAATAACGTGATAAATTTAAATTCGATTAGCAATTCACCCGAATTACCACACTTAATAACGACGAATCCACCTCTTAAAATTCTCATCGATTCTGGAGCCTCATCATCCATTATCAATCCAGAAATTGCATATAAACTATTTTCAAAATTCATATTTCCTTACGAATTCGAAATTAAATCGGTGCACAAAACGACGAAAGGTACACATGCGCTTACCTTTCCTATATTACGTGAATAGGGTGACGACACACCTATAACTTTCTTAATAGCAACATGGCACTATACGTACGATTGTTTAATCGGACATAAGGATTTGCAGAATTTGGAAGCGAATATTAATTACAAAACTCAAATTTTTAGCACATCTAAGTTTGAAATAAATTACTTTAAAAATATACCGGACGATCATCAGAATGTTAAAGTGAATCATCATCAAGGAGTAGAATTACCGATAAGAACTGATCACATGAACGAAGAAGAAAGATATAAAATTACATCACTATGCCAGAAGTAC
The DNA here is from genome assembly GCA_036365515.1 of Torymus aiolomorphi. Lineage (NCBI taxonomy): Eukaryota > Metazoa > Arthropoda > Insecta > Hymenoptera > Torymidae > Torymus > Torymus aiolomorphi. Next base: position 72,023,865 of record CM070875.1, read on the forward strand.
AAAGACTGTTTCTACAATGAAAATAAAAAATTATCAGCGACTTCTGCGGTTTCACACAATATAAGAACAAAGGACGATCACCCTATCTATGTAAAGAGTTTTAGATACCCATACCATCTAAAAGAAGAAATTCAAACTCAAATCAGAAAATTGTTAGACGAAGAAATTATTCAACCAAGCAACTCGCCCTACTCATCCCCCGTATGGATAGTTCCGAAGAAAGAAGATGCAAGTGGAAGAAAAAAATGGAGAATGGTAATAGATTATCGTAAATTAAACGACAACACCATCGAAGACAAATATCCATTACGTACAATGGACGACATTCTAGAAAATCTGGGCAAATGTTCTTACTTTAGTACATTAGATTTAGCACAAGGTTTCCACCAAATACCCGTCAACAAAGATTTAATTGAAAAGACAGCGTTTACCGTAGAAAACGGACACTATGAATATGTCAGAATGTCTTTTGGTTTAAAAAACGCTCCGGCTACTTTTCAACGTCAGATGGATAGAATTTTAATGAAATATCTACATAAATTCTGCTTCGTTTACATGGACGATATAGTAATATTTTCGAAATCACTCCAAGAACATTTACAACATCTGAAGCTAATATTCGAAGAACTAGAGCAATATGGTTTAAAAATTCAATTAGATAAGAGTGAATTTCTAAGGAAAGAAGTTCCATTTTTAGGCCATATAATAACAGCAGACGGAATCAAACCAAATCCTGATAAAATCAAAGCAATTTTAAAATATCCGATACCTAAAACCCAAAAAGAAGTTAGAATATTTTTAGGACTAACCGGCTTTTACAGAAAGTTCACAAAAAATTACTCAAAAATAGCGAAACCAATGACAAAAGCACTCAAGAAAAAAGAAAAAATAGATCCAGAAGATAAAGACTATAAAGAAGCGTTCGAGAAACTCAAAGAATTGATCACTAACGCACCAGTGCTCGTCTACCCAGACTTCACCAAACCATTTACTATCACAACCGACGCCTCAAACATAGCAATAGGTGCAGTTTTATCCCAAGAACAATATCTTATCTCGTGTTATTCACGAACATTAAACTCAGCAGAACAAAGCTATCCGGCGATAGAGAAAGAATTACTGGCAATAGTAGAAGCATGTAGATAATTTAGACCATATATCTATGGTAAGAAATTTACGATTGAAACAGATCATAAGCCATTAACCTGGCTCTATTCTTTAAAAACGCCTAACGCTAGACTGATTAGATGGAGACTAAGATTAGAAGAATATGATTACATAATAAAATACAAAAAGGGTTCTGAAAATTATGTCGCCGACGCACTGAGTCGAATTGAAATTAATGTTAATAAAACAATAGAAGAAGACTTACTCTCAATGGTGCCTCAAACACCTGACGATGCACCTGTCACACCCGAAGAAATGGACGAAATATTTGACGACGACATGGCAACAGTCCACACAGCTGAAGAAAATCCGACCGTTTCACTACCTATAACAGACAAAAATGTTCACGCTTTTAATTACAGCATTATCATAAAAGGAGGAAATGATTACAACTTAAAGGTAAGCAAAGATAAACTTAAAGTATAATACACGGTGAAAATTAATAAATCAAATGCGGAAACACATTTACTTAAGTTTTTCAAGGAAAATATTAAACCCGATAAGCAACATGGTATCTACTTTACGACCGAAGAATTGGAAAGAATTACGTATAAAATATTGAAGGATCATTTCAATGAAAAATTAAAACTAACCAAAACAACCACGTATACACCTACGATTGATAAAAATAATTTCATAAAAGAACTCGAGACATATCCTAATCAAAATCATAACGGTATTCGAGAGAACTTATTACACTTTAAGAGAAAACTCTATACAATTAATATGGATCGACTTATTCAAAATTTTATAAATCAATGTGAGATATGCTTAGAGCATAAGTATGAGAGAAACCCATATGAAATAGAAACATACGGCCCTATTATAGCTAGAAGACCGCTCGAACATATACACATGGATGTATTTCATTTCAACAAGGATAAATTTTTAACAATTATAGATATTTTTTCCAAATATGCTCAAGCCTATTATCTACCAGATGGAAATGCCACGACCATGATAAACAAATTGAGACACTTTGCCTCACACCATAACTTTCCGGATAAAATTACGACAGACAACGGAAGTGAATTCAACTCAACAGTATTTAAGGAGTTTTGCCGCATACATAAAATTCAATATCATCAAACAACGATAAACAGACATACATCGAATGGACCCTAAAGGAAAAATTAAGTATTTTATCCAATCAAAATCCAAAAGAAACAGTGAAAAATCTTATGATCACCGCTCTCTTAACATACAATCAGAGTATACACTCTACAACTAACTATACGCCTTTTACACTGTTATATGGACCTTATGACGAACTACAGAAACACATATCGAGCCCGATGCCGATACCATAGAAAGATATAATGAAATCAGAAAAAATGAAATTTTACCTTTTTATGACACGCTATATAGAAACCAAAAAGAGCAACAAAAGGTACCTAAGAGTCCTGACAAATCGTTAGAAAATAAAGAAATTTACATGAAAACAGATCAACAACAACGCGACAAAACCGCACCACGATATCAAAAATTACTTGTACAGACACAACAAGGCCCCTCGTTAGGTTGCTATATTCATGGTCAAGAACGCCGATATAATTTACGAAGTACCAAAAGAATAAGAAAAACTTCTTCTTTACAGGACAATGAAGACGCACTAATCTTGATGCTCATAGCTCTGCTCGCGGAGAGTAGCGAAATCAACCAAAATAAGACGCATTACGATTACCAACAAGGAACTGGAAAAATAGTTGGAAGTTATCATTACCTACATTTCAACATCGATGTTACTACACTTTTGAAAACTTTTAAACATATAACAGCTAGCTATACAATATTATCTAACCAAGGCGCATTAAGAGAGTTTACTAAAGCAAGCCGAAATTCTACGTAATGAAATACACCAGAATCTACAAATAATAATGCCATCAAACATGAGAACGAAGAGAGGGTTAATAAACGGATTAGGCACAGCTATAAAATACATTTTTGGGAATCCAGATGCAAACGATTTAGAAAAGATAAACAACTACTTAAATTCTCTACAAAATCAACAACAGGAAAATATATTTACTTTAAATAAGTCGATAAGCATAATAAATACGATAAGTAAACAAATAAATAACAACACGAATATAATTAATAAAAATTTAAAAGACATGTGGAAAACTGTAAATGACCAAACTTTGCAAACAAATCTATTTGAAGCGATCATGACCCTCATAACCCAGGAGCAACATTTTCTCGGATTACTTAATAAAATTAAAAGATCATTTATTTTCAATGAACAAATATTCGACTTATAATTGTTAACATATGACCAAATATCGGATATACGTGTACATTTATTGGCAATCTACTCTCAGAAAGAGTTAATATTACACTACCATAATTTGCTAGATTTTCGCTTTGCTCAGGGATCAATTGCATTCACACAAAATTTTATTGTATACACCATCAAAATCCCTATCCTTAATCCTATCGAATTTTCACTCCATCAAAGACTTGCTATAATCAATTACAACAATTAGACAGAAGTTATCACCACGCCATGGAGTTTGACCGGGTCATCTATAAAACTATTTGCTAATAAGTGCCGACAGATGTATGAAAAGAATTTTTTATGTCAACAAATTATAACGGAAAGAGTCAAACCGATTATCATTTCAATTAGTCCACCTTTAATATTGACATACAAATTATCTGAAAATTTAACGCTAGTATCGAGTAATTATCCGATCAAGGTTAAACATGATAATGACCAATTGATGATCCGAGGAACATATGAAATACAAGGAAATGATGTACAAGTACAGGGATACCGACTTGACGAAAATCTTGGTGAAATGAAACAATCCAGCCTAATTTCACCTTTAGTTATCAAAGACCACCAGTTGAATTTCGAACCTCTAAAAACTTTGACATCACCTACACTAACTATGCCAGTCTCTAATCAAATTAGAACCGAATTCGTCATGTCTACAAGTTCAATTATATTAGTATTGCTGTTCATAGCGATTACATCGGTTTACTTAATATACAAAATAAAAGTCAAGAAATAACGGACGCAACTTACCAAAAAGTCCAAAGATAAGGACATCAAAGACGAGGACGTCATTGAACTTGGCCATGGAGGAGTTATATGAGTCACCACATAGGTACTTAGACGCATCGGCCAGCCAGCCTCCTTATCGCTCCGAATGGAATCTGCATGGACAAAGAGAAGCCAGAAGACAATGAAGATGCAATATATACTTTTCATATATACTTTATACATATACTCTCTTTATACTCTCTTACTGCACTTCGCATCGACGACCGCCAGTCTCTGTCGGGCATCCAACCTGTAACGACGTTTTAATAAATCATTATTCTAATCAACACCCTTTGTTCGATTACTTACTTTGGCGAGCGTTACCTGTGTGTGTGTTACCTTTCCTTGGTGATCCACCGGGGCTTGCCACATAACTCTCGCATGCCGCGCTGGGACATTTGACGTGAAACGCCTCATATATTATTACAGAAATTTTCACAACCATATTAACGCTCGTTACTGTGAAAAAGTTTCCAACTAATAGAAACTAGGTTGTATTGTATTTCTAGATGTCTTCTTTCACCCATTTCTTGATTTTTTTTTCTTACTGTGTTTGTTATTAATTATTTTTAATTCATTCATTAGGCAAGCGATTGAATTGCATTATTGCTCTAATATAACTGTTTTTAATACTAATAGTTTTCTAACTTTTTGGAATCTGAATTCTTTTCTTTCTTGTGGTTTTATTTGAGGTAGAGTATAGCCTCTGTAAATCATTGTAATGATACGATAGGGATTCATATAAAAATATTTGACTTACAAGTAACCCTACGGAAGTGTCACTCACCGATTTTCCTGAGCCTTTGCACACGGTTTTTATACCGAAAAATATGAGACACCTTTATGTTTTTAGGTCCCCGTAAAGAGTTTTAAGGTTGTGGATAGCCAATTGTGAATTTTTATATACAAGGCAGGCCTATTAAATCTATTCACGCAAATTGCTTCAAAGGCATGGTTCAAAGGCGAAATCTGCCTTTCACCAAAGTTGAACGGTTCAAGAAGGACAATCTGAAAATGATCTGCGATTTGACCGAAAAACAATTTTCAAGGATATTTGAAGATCAAAATCTGACATTTTAAATAGGATCCCTTTTTTATCATAATGACCTTATAAGATCATTGAATGGTCACTATCATTCTTTCTATTGTAGTCTACTGGAACTCGACCTCTACAAAGGTTTTATGATTTGAAGAATGAAAAGTAAAATGACTTTCAACTTAACGTTGAAGACGATTTTCGCCTTCTTTAAATGATGCATCTTTTCTAGAGGTCGATTTTCACTAGATTTCCAATAAAAAGGATTTTATTGACCATTACATGATCTTATACGGTTACTTCGACCTAATACAAAAAAAAATTCTATATGTATGTAAAATTTCCCATTTTTTACAATTCCTAGGTCAAAAATAGTAATGTACATGTTAGAGAGTAAAAAAGAGAGATGGTGGTACCGTAAAGTGAAAACAAGAAATAAAAAAAAATAGTTTTAGGCGCATTTTGATAAATAAAATAATAATAATTTTTTAATTTTCTTTACATTAAATAAAAAAATAATAACTTTTTATTTTCTCTACAGTAATATTAATGTATCTATGGTAACTAAAAACTTATTAGTATTTTTCCTGAAATGAATATCAGAGAATGAAAAAAGTTATGAGAATAAAAATATAAAAACTATGAGTTATCTAATTTATAGTATAATTTATTTATAATTAATATGTATTTTTATTATTTATAATTAATATGTATTTTTATTATTTACAATAATGCGGATTACTTCTATTGCTTGGGTCAAAGAAATGATCGATACATAGAGCTTTAGTACACCAAGTGCACCTAATAATAGCAATACTACTGCATAGTTGACAAGATTCATCGCAATTTTTAAAACAGTAATCTACTGGAGTTTCAAAATGTGGCGGTTTTTCTACATATCCACTTTTATTCCAAGCATACTGAAACATATTAACGAATCTAGGTGAAGAAAATTGATTATGAATGAGAGATTGAAGTTTCAGTATGTTATTTCGCAAATGTAAATTAATGTCATAACTATTTAAAATAATTAAATCTGAAAAACACCTCAAAAAATTTTCCATGGTCTAAAGGTGTATACATCGAGTGGTTGTATCATTCCTGTTGTACCAGCCGGAATTGTCAATATTTTCACTTGCTTATTACAAACAATTACATCTTGAAATTTTTTTTCAGTTTGTCCTGACCAAGAATCTAAACACAAAACAGAAGTTTCTCCAACATTAGGTAGAAAAGCTTCTTCATACCATTTAATTATTAAGTTTGAAGTTAATTTTCCAGATATTGAAGCAAACACAATAATATTTTCTGCTTTGTATAAATTTTTTTCTACCAATGGTCCGAAATAACCGTTTTTTTCTTGTGTTACTATAAGTAAAGGGGATTTTAAAACTCCACTTGCAGATACAAAAGGTTGAATCGTGTAACTATGAGTAAGCGAATTTAAAGATTGCGCCAATGATTCAATTTTCAAAGTTCCCTTGAAAGACAATGTACGCCCTGCACGCATTTCCAGATTAAAACCCGACTGATCAGTATTATATACATTATCTCTTCCTATTTGTGAAATTTCAAATTTAACTTTATCCGTGAATCGCGAAGTCTCTTCAGATAATGCTACTTTATTTTTCAAACTAGATGTAGTGACGAATTTATTAATTTTCCTTGATACAATTCGATGCTGCTGTTTAAATTTATAAATCCACTTTGAAGATGCTGTAAATAATTCATTTGATAGACCAACATCATCTCTAGATTTAATAGCCCATCTCTTTATATCTAAATCATGAACTGGTAGAGATTTTTCTCGCGCATTTTGAAATTGTTCTAGCACATATTCAGAAATTTTCAATAATTTGTCAAGTCTAGTTCCCCCTTGAGAAATTTGTTTCTCCCATCTATATAATGTCTTAACATTATTGACTTTTCTAAACCTATGTTTAACTGTAGTTAGTTTAAGACGTCCTTTACTTCCAGAACGCCAAAAATTAACAGCATTGGTTTTATAATCTAGATCTATTGGTACCAAAACTTTTTGCTACTTTCTAAATTATTTATTACATTATAATCATCTTCAAATTCTTCTTCTATAGCACAAGCATCAGAAATGACACTTTCTTCATCAAAATTTAACGTATCATATGTTTCTATAAATAAATTATCATTTATTGCATCTTTAATTAAAGTTTCAAGCTCTAACGAAAACTGTTTTTCTTCTTTAGTAATAATTGATTGAATGTCAAATCGAGAATCATTGAAAGCTTTTCCTAATAGCGTTAAAACATTCTTAGGATTGATCATTATTGTGCAAAATATACACTTGTATCTGAAATAAATAATTTTTTTTACACTCCGTGCGCAAAGTTCGATTTCGCACACGCTCTAATGAAAAAAGATGCCCTAGATTAAGCTTGTCACACGTCGTGTCAAAAAATAATGTTTGATACACGAGTGAGAAAGTGGTTGTATCTTCGTGTGGCCTTTTCACCCTTGTTTCGCTCGGGCGCAAACGTCCACCACGAGGATAAAATCACTTTTTCGCACTTGTATCGAAAATAACTATTTCTTTAAATGCATGCATATTACAAATTAATGTAAAAAAATCGTTAAGTACTTATGTAGTATTGCTAATTAAATAATGAAGAGCAAAAATAAAGTTGTAAACTTTAAATAATATTAAATATGAAAATTTGTAATTATTTGACAGGGTAAAATTATTTATTACAACTCTGAAAAAAATATTTGTTATTTTACAAATGTATAATACGTTAAACTTTATTAATGAAATAATTTTGAAAATGAAGCTTATGACGGCCGTGATGTTATTAAATGTAAAAATGTATAAGACGTTAATGATTTATAACAGTAAATTCATTTTATTTGCGCAACGTTTTGATCTTATTAATGATGATCCTTTTTAAGTAAATAAATTTGTTCGTGAAGAATATTTTTTTAAACTTAAGATATTTACCTTTAGATAAAATTTGATGAAACTTTAATTATTAAACATAGTTATTTTTAAATATTCGGAAAATATTGATACAATATTGGTACAATATCGATACAATATCGATATAGAATATCTATATTTTTCTTATTTATAAAAATTTACGTTATTATAATTTTTTCTCGAAGTATTTAATAGAATGACTTTCACCTTAAACTTAAAATTGAATGCTAATAATTCTAAATTTTCTTTGTTTTATGATTTTACTATGCAAAAATTATATTTATTAAAACTATGCAATTTTTAGTTCCCTTAAATCATTCATATATTTATTTAGCAATAAAAGTAAATAAATAACGAAATGAGATATGTAATAAATATAATAAAAAGCTTTTATTCACCTTTCTCGTCTATTACAAAATTTTGTTGAATAACTTTGATAAACTTCTTTAACAAGTTGTCAAATTATCACTGTTTCTATATTCCACATAATTGCACCACTATAGTTTTTATTGAAAAAATCATGTAAACTCAATTGAAGTAACTGCTTTCGATTTTATCTAAATAACTATTAATTGCTCTATTTTTTATTAATGCATAGGGAGATCGAGGCAAGTTGGCATACGGGTAGGTTGGCCCAATGCTAATATCTCGTGATTGGAGTAACAGAGGTCAAAACCTGTCAAACTGTCGATGTTAGTCATGTACATTGGAACGAGGAATATTCGTTTTATTTTTCAGTCGGAAGTTTGAAAATTTTCTCATATACAGGAGTAAATTTTATATTCCAGAAAATTTCCAGTGATTCTTGAAAAGATTATGATTATCTATTTTTAAACGTAATTTAGGTTATAATGATTAATTATTTAATAATTTTAGCACTTTGTATTATTTTCATATTTAAATTTTCAATATTATTAGCATAATTTTTAAATTAAAATGTACCCGTGTTACAAAAAAAATAAATAAAGAAAATGTAGAAAGTGGTCTAACTATAGCACCGGTCTCTCCCACATTCAAAAGCTTAGGAATAAAAAAAAAATCAAATGTGGTATTGTTTTTATTTTATTATTCAATAAAAATTTTGCAATACTAAATGAACTTCTTTTTATTGAAAGTGAATTATTTGTTTGGTAAAGAAATTAAAGAAAACTAAAAAATATGTGCAAATACGAGTATGGCAACAATCGTCTATATTACGTTATAAATTTATAATATACGATTCAGGAATAATAGATTTTACTAATCTTAAAATGCAATTATTTAATCTAAAAAAAAATATAATTGCAATAGTAGTAATAATTCGTTATTGAATCGAATGCTCAACTGCAAAACATTGGAATAAGAAAAATATTCACTTGTTATATCTTTCTAGTACTAATCAAATAAAGTAGTACATCACGTAATAATTATTACCATTATTATCTTTTCATTATCATTACTATAAACACAAACATCTGGTGATGAGAACAATAGTTTATAGAATCTGCCTTTACTTCTCTTACCAATAATAATACATTGAAAATGATCTTTTCTTCAACTGTTTTAGTTATGAATTAAATTCAAGAAACAACTTTTTTTGGTGTGTATTTGTTAATAACAATTATGAACAATTATGGATTAATAAAAAGTCCTATAATTTAAGTCTTTTATACTACCTAACAATGCAAAAAATTTCAGGATTTTACATAAAAAAAGAAAAAAAGAAAAAAAAAGGTGCTAATATATTGGCTCCTGTGACTGCAAGGGTAACCATGTACCTAAAATAGATTTTATGGGGCGCATATCAGTCTAAAATCATTAATATTATCCAAAATTTACGTGTCATATTCAATTTGGTAGAATAGATAAAATAACTTGAAGATGTTTATTATTATTGGGCTATATGGTATATGAGTAAATCGGATTTACTAAATTCATAATTTTGTGACCCTTTTCGAGTTCCAAAATTTCTTTTCCGAGCACACCTATGAGACACGTTTTTTGGCACATTACACTTTATATTATAAGAAGAAATTATGGGTGCATCCATTTTTTTGCTGCATTTCATTTTTCTTATGGGAATTTAACATGGGAAAAATGGACAAAAAGTGCGGTCCTTGTTGATTAACTAATAGCAAGCTATGAAAGTGGCCAACAAACATTCCACAAAAAACGATTACAGTAAAAAAAGAGCTTTAATTTGAGATGAGAATCGTTAAAATCGGTCGATTCGGCGCCAAGTTACGTGCATTTGAAAATCGCTAAAAATAATCAAAAATCATTGAATTACGTGGATTCGGGAAAAATCGCTCATTTTCCTCAGCAAAATATGGATTTCACCCAAAAGTTTTCGATTGGACAACGTTTTTTCCTTATAATATAAGGTGTAATGTGCCAGAAAAAACATGTCTCATAGGTGTGCTAAAAAAAAAAATTTTTTTTGGAACACGAAAAGGGTTACGAAGTTATGGATTTACTGATGATATATTCTCATTTCACGTATAAAAATTCACGATTGGTGATTTACGACCTTAAAACTCTTTATGGGCAGTTAAAAAAAAATACGTGCCTCATATTTTTCGATATAGAAGCCGTATGCAAAGTTTCAGGTAAATCGGTAAGTGACACTTCCGTAGGGTTACTTGTTAGATACATAGGATTTCTATAGGATTTCTATCAATGATAAAATTGTTTTTGTTAACTATTTTCAGTAATCTAATTTGCACTCTTTTGAGCATATCTATACTGTTCGAATACGCTCCTCCCCATGCTATTATACCATGGGAAATGATGCTGTGAAAAAAGGCGGAATATGCCATACGTAAACTATCTGTTGACAACATTTTAGTAAGTTTGTAGAAAATGAAAATGAGGTATTTTGTTTTGCTGTAAATATAATCAATGTGTTCATTCCATTTCATATTACTATCAAAGACTATGCCTAGATATTTGGTGCTTTCGACTCTTTTGATTTTTGTACCATTTATATTCATATTTAAGTTTTTTGGAGTACTATCACATTTATTGCCATATTCCATGTATACTGTTTTTTCAGTCTCTAAAGAGAGTTTAGAGCTAACCAGTTAGCTATTTTCTGTAATCGATCATTCATTTTAGATTCAACTTGAAGCCACGTTTTAGCTGTCGTAATAACAGCCGTATCATCCGCATACGATACTACAGAGTTTTCAGGCATATCTACCAATAAGTCATTGATATAGAGTATAAATAATAATGATCCCAAGATGGTAGCCTGCGGGACTCCCATATTCACTTTTTCAAATTGGCTGGTTTTATTATTTAATTTCACTCTTTGTTGTCTATTTGTGAGGTAATGTTTTAATAGATTGTAAGCGCTACCCCTGATTCCATAATTATACAATTTATCAAGTAAGAGTTGATGATGCACAGTATCAAACGCTTTGACTAGATCTAGGAACGTTATAGCCATAGGAGTACTTGTGTCGAGTTTATTGTATATCATATCTGATATTCGAAATAGCGTATCTTTGGTACTTTTATTTCTCCTGAAACCATATTGATTTTTTGAAAACAGATCGCATTCGTTAATAAAGTTTATTATTCTATTATGTATAATTTTTTTGAAAATTTTTGCAATATTAGAGACTAGTGATATAGGTCTATAATTGGTAGAGATATGTTTTTCCTTAGATTTGTGCAGAGGTACGACTTCCGCTACTTTTAAAGCATCAAGCCATATCTCCATATCAATACAGAGGTTAATAATGTGAACAAGTAGATCTACAATGTGAAAGCTAAGAGTTTTTAATATTTTAGTGTTGATGTTATCAATTCCACCATTTTTATTATCAATGTTATTTATAAGATTTAGAATTTCAATATGGTTTGTTGGAGTAATAAAAATACTTTTATTGTTCATGGGTGGTAGCTTTATTTTCTCATTTCTTGGAGGCACTATTTTATCGCTTAAATTTTTGCCAATTTCGCAAAAAAATTTGTTCATGTGTTCCGTAATCTTTGTTAAATCCGTTATTTTCTCGCTATTATCTATAATATAATTAATGTTTTTGTTTCTTTTTGAATTTTTCCCGAGTTTTTGGTTTAATACATTCCATAATTTCTTTGGGTTTTTCATCGTTGCCTTTATTTGTTCTTTGTCATAAGACTATTTGGCTTTATTTATAATACTCTTTAACTTTGAGCTAAATTTTTTATAATTCTCTTTTTTATTAGAATTATTTGGATCTCTTTTACATAATTTATAACGTTTTTCTTTGGTAGTGCAAGATTTGATTATTGGATAAGGAAGTTATCCAATTTTTTCTTGGATACAAACTATTTGTTTTGCAATCTTTTTTTGAAAAGTCAGCTTTGCTAGACATATTTTTATTTTACTAATTAGGTTATTTAGTGCTAAATTTGGGTCATTGATTAAAGTCGGTTTCGACCAAATAATTAAGTCTGCTGTAGTCCTGAGCTTCTTATAATTTATACGATTAATTGATGCACTATTTTTTATTACTATGATCTTATTTGTAAACATGAAAATAGGAAAATAAGCATTAAGCGGAATTTTCAAAGTGAAAGTTTTATAGTTAATTTTATGTAGTTTAATAAAAATATTGTCTATGCATGTTCCTGAAATGTTGTTACTATCAGATGGTCTGGTAATATTCCAAAAGCCTGGACAGTAACCATGTTCTAATAAAATATGTAAGAATTCTTGGTTGATTGAATTATGTTTGGAAATGTCAAAGTTAACATCCCCTATGATGAGATCATTTTTATATTTGCTGTTATTATTTGTCAAATTTTTGAGGGATAATAGAAATTCAGATTTACTAATATCGTGCGATCTATAAAATGCGGATAACATTATTTCTTTGTTATTTTCAATAGCTATTTTTGAATTAATTATTTTGAGTTTACTAAAGGTCAACACTTCTGTTGTCTCCGTTATGTAATCGCTCACGTAAATCACCAGGACATCCAAAATATTAATTTTACTATTGTTGTAGAACATTTGTAACCTGTTATATTAAAATATTCGTAATGTTCAAGGTTCCAAGTTTCAGCGCAATCAATAATGCATGGTTTTATAATTAGACTTCTTATGTTTATGTTAAGAATTACTTAATTTTCAGAAGCCATGCAATTATTGAGTGCATTAATATCATCACAATTATAGTCAGTGTTAATTATTTCATTCTGTAAGTCTTCAATAATATTACAGTTATTCTCCATATTATTTTGAAGTCTTGCGTTACTTGGATGACTGAAACGGATGAGCGCTGTGAGCTTGTAGATTCGCTGCTTGCCGTTCTTAGTCTTTCTGGCGTTATCTTTTGCTGATAATTTGTGCGTTCTACCTTACCGAAGTATCTTGAGAAAGTAGGCTGCACAGGGTAATTAGTCATTTCAATGTATTTTTTAATTTTTGTTTTTAACATTTCACACAATTCACTGTCAATTGCACAATGGTTGATATTATAGTTGGTTTTAAATTTCTCGTTACTGTAAATACAGTTAGGACATTTATTTATTGCACTTGTACACTTTGAGGCTATGTGATCCCCATTACACTTGAAACACGTGCCTTCATTCTTGCATTTTCTACTGCTGTGTCCAAATCTTGAGCATTTATTGCAAGGATATGTATTGATGATATCAAATGCCTTGCAACTCTGATAACCAATGAAAATACGGTTCTTGTTATCTTTGATATGTTTGCATATATCTGAAGTTACTTCCATTATTGCACTGTTCGTTTCTGTTTTTTTTGTTAGTATATATATGCAGTATTTTGCACTTGCCTTCCATGCTACTGAGATTTCTAATGTTGATATCCTGTTCTAAATCTTTTTCCTTATTCAAAGTATTATCAAAGTTTATTACTCTTAGTTTTGGTTTATTTATTTGTTCTTTTTCGATTTTAACGTCCCAGTTTAGTACCTTGGTCAGGGCACTTTCAATTGTGTTACTACTATCTTCATTGGTGCAATTGATAACTGTGTCTTTATTTTTGCATGCTATACTTTTTGTTTGAATTGTTTTATTTACCGTTAATTGGAAGCGTATCGTTTTTTCAAGGTCTGTAGTATCTTTGTTGTTCGTTTTTTTAATAATGAGCTTTGGTATTCTTTCACTCTTTGGTTTAAAATTGGCTGCTATTTCCGCAAATGTTTTGATTTTATTGTAGCTGTTGATATTACCTTGCTTTTCTTTTGTAAGTAATTCGTTTAATATTCTATTTTTATCTTGCAATTCACTATTGAGCTGTTTCAACAATTGGTTTTCAATTTTTAAAGATTGTATTTCACTGTAGTCTTCATAAATCATCATGCCCCTTCTCTTTTTCAATATTAATTTTACTAATAATTTCTTGTTTGATTTTTTCTTTAGTAGTAGGTTTCACTTGAGCTATTAATTCTTTTGCTTCGTTGCTCAATGTACCATATGGCAAGTTTGAGGTTAGTGCTACGTTGGCATGGTCTTGACAGATTATAAGTGTGTTACTAATAAATTTAAGTGGACAACCTGCGTTGTATTTATTAACAATTTCCTTAGTGTGGAATGCGTTTTCACATAAAATACACACAACTGCTCCAACTTGTATTGTTGGATGACATTTGTAGAATTTCATGAGCGAGACGTCGGGTGGCTGCCGACGCCATGATGGTAACATGATAGACCTCAAATTCGGATTCAATATAATCAAAAAGCTGTATATATGGTGATAAATGGCTTTGTCTCATTTTGACCTTGAAATGACCTGAAACCTGAGCTGGTGAGGTCAAACTGACTCCGGATTCGGACTCAACGACCCCAAAAACCCTATATGTCTGGTGCTTTTTTCCGATTAAGTGGCTTTTTCTAAATTTGACCTTGAAATGACCTTCAATATCCCCTGATGCGGTCAAACTGACCCCGGATTCGAATTCAGCGACCCCAAAAATCTATTTTTCTGGCAGTTTTTACCGATTAAATATTTTTTCTCAATTTAACCTTGAAATGATCTTGACCCTGATCCAATGGGGTCAAACAGACCTTGGATTTGGCTTCAGTAGGTCGAAATACTATAGTATATCTGTGCCTCATCCCCCCGATCCGAAAATGATTTTTTTTTTGTGTGGCTGTGTAATTATTATCCGAGTCAATTTATGCTCTCTGCTTAGAATGAGAATTAGAATGACATAAGAGATAAATTGGTATCAACACCTGGCCGAATGCGAGATTAGCAGGAGCACGGTAACGATGTCTTTCTAATTACAGAAAGACAATAATCTTCAATTATCAATATTCTAGCTCTTCTCTAATGTAGCATTTTCAGCTTTCCCACAAGAGAATGGAAAGTCAAGTCTCTAACGATTCGTGACCAAACGGGTGAGGAACACAGGCACGCGAACCGCTAACTTTCACCGGCTTCAATGATAAAACGTTTGAAATTTTTTTTTAATTTAAGAGGTACAGCTTTCGTTCAAGGAGATAAAAAACTGATTTACTATTGATTCTTGACCGAAAGGAACACCGACGCAAGCGCGCCAGGATCGCTGACGATTTCTCTCGTGCATACGTTATTTTTCGAGTTCTTCTTTAATCTAACGACTTGAGTTTTCTCACAAAGACGGTAAAAATCGATTGGCTATCGATCGTTGACTTTCTAAGAGACTTTAGAAAGTGTACGAAGCGCACTGACATTCTCTTACGTAGTGAAATAATTTTTCGATATTTTTTTAACGTAGTGAATGAAAAATCGCTCTCCTGTCGATTCTTTACCGAGCGGGACACTTACGCAAGTGCGCGAAGCGTACTGGCATTCTGATAGTGTGTTGAATAATTTTTCGAGCTGTTTTTTAATCTAGTGACTTTTGCATTCTCACGATAATAATAAAATAATGATGGGCTATCGATGTTTTATTGTCTGAGAAGCTATCAAAGGGGAGAAATGTTTACTTGCTAAAATTAATTTTTCTTCAAGCTCTTTTTTGTTATTGGGGCTTCTGCTTCCCTTGCGAAACAATAGTTTGGCTACCGGTTCTTCACCAAACAAGAGATATTCGAAAGTGCGCAGAACGCACTGATGTTCTCTCACTGTGATAAATAATTTGTCTTCCTTCCTTTTAATATATCGACTTCTACTTTCTAATGAGAGAAAAAATGATTAGCTATCGATTCTTGCCTGTTCAGGAGTCTTTCGAAAGTGCACTAATCATGCTGCTGTTCTCTCCCTTAGTTAAAGAATTTTTCAAGCTCGTTTTTAATGTAGCCATTTTTGCTTTCTACTGAGATGGGATTCGCGGAAGTACCGGCGCGATTGAGCCTGCTTTTTTAAAATCGCTTGTTTACCGTACGTCTCACGTTGTAAACATTGGGTAAAATGTTTTGTTTTGTTACTTCGACTGTCGTTCTTGACGATCAGTCTCGCGACGTTATTGCTTCAAACAACACGATGGCAAATTACCACATGAACAAGTACGTCGACATGATCATTCTTTTCTTTGAGAATCGCCAAAGTGGTGTCATGGCCCCGGCTGCCTATCGAAAGGTTTATCCGAATCGTCGGCATCCTGATGCCAATGTGAACAACGCTACTGCGAGGCACTTGCGACAAACTGGCAGCGTTATGCCTGTTCGTGCTGGTGGCCACCCTCGGGTCGTGAGAAACCCGGCTATGGAAGAAGGTGTGATTAGGCATGCATTGGACAATCCGCGCAAGAGCACCCACAAGATCGCACAAGATATCAACGTTTCTCACATTCTAGTTTATAAAGTTCTGAAAGCTGAAAAAACACACCCGTATCATTTTATGCGAGTGCAGAAGTTACTTTCTCGTGGCTATGCTTCAAGGGAAAATTTTTCTTTGAAGATAGTCAACAGGATTGCCAATGAGCCCGAGATCTTGAGACGTGTTTTGTGGACAGATGAATGACGCAGGATGTATTTTTTAATTTCCACAATTACCATCACTACGCTGTGGAAAATCGATTTCTCACGTGGGATGGAAATGCGCAGTTCCGCTTTAAATTGAACGTCTGGGCAGGAATGATTGATAATCAGTTAGTAAATACATTTCCATTAAAAAAAAAATCTTCTATTTTCTGTTTTT
Organism: Torymus aiolomorphi; assembly: GCA_036365515.1. NCBI lineage: Eukaryota > Metazoa > Arthropoda > Insecta > Hymenoptera > Torymidae > Torymus > Torymus aiolomorphi. The sequence goes on from CM070875.1 coordinate 72,041,134, forward strand.
AAATTTGATAAAATTGATATCCGGTGGTACTGTTAGACGTTTTTAGTAAAAGTATTGTTTCATAAAAGTAGTATTAGAATAATCACTTACAATTGGGTGATTATTTGATTGATTTTTTGTGAACTTTTTCTCCTCTTTTTAATGCTGATGTAATGTCACATTTTATCTTTATTAAACATTTACTGAATAAATTCGTAACCGATTAGAACCAATAGTTTCAATTTATTTGTTTCGTGATATTTAGTATCTTGTGGAACTATAGAATGTAAAGTGACTCCGCTGCTATATATTTTGTGACGTGGTGTTTCCTCGTCACCAAAAAGTCGCGCGATAGTCGCACACGCGAGTTATATGACTCAACGCATCCGTCAGCAACAGCTCATCGCTGCATACCGAAGCTGCTAAGACAATGGACCTAGAAAGACAAAGAAGATGCTTTATGCATATACTTTCATATACACTTCTCGCGCTGCTTTCGCACCGGCGATCAGCAGTCGCTGTCGGGCGTTCATACTGTAACGACGTAACTTTATGTAGAGTATTCAATAAACGTTTTTAGTTCAATTGATTTACTTACTTATTGTGAGTGTACCTATGAGTGTGTGCCACCTATTTTTGGTCGTCCACCGTACTCCCTCACTTAACTTGCGGTGCGCGGACAGTACTCTACGAGGTTGCTGAACAGATTCTTCTCCAAACTGTTGGACGAAAATCATCACGGAAAAAGTAGCCGGTGTTTCAACCCGGTCGTCGTAGATCCACACCTACATCGACTCTGAAGCCCACCTGTACGCAGTGACTCACCTGGAATCATCGAAGCATAAACAAAAATAGTAAGTCTTTGGAATTCCCTACTTCCCACCTAACCTTATCCTTATAAATACGATTGATAGCGTAAAAATAATAAAACAAAAAGCAAAATGGCAAATAATCAGCAACAAGCAAATCAACAAGTAAATCAAGTTTCAATCCCAATGGAACAATTTAAACTCAGATTAACAATATGGCGCGAAGCCATCCCCGTGTACGAAAGATGCACGAAGCTCCTATCGCACTTTCTACAAACCTGCGACAAATTTGCCGCGAATCTAGCGACGGACGACGCCGCGATAAACGAAGGGTTATTCGCTCTTATCAAATCTAAAATTCGGGGAGGGGCATTAGATTTAATTAGAAATCGATTGGATAGGATGCTCGTTAGAGTTGATAGGATTTTGAACATAAATGATCGCCACGAACCAGACACTTTCTTTATCCAAACACTTTATTTGTCGACGTTTCGGCTCTCGCAGAGAAGCCCTTTTCAAGACTGGAGTAAAACAGAACACAAGAATACACGTAAAATTAGAATAATTCGCACTACTACGTAATAAGTTGCCATAACAGATACATTACGTTATAAAAATCTTCGGTTAGATACACATTCGCAGTCACAAAAGTTAAAAAAGAAATATTCCGCATTGACAAACTAAAAAAATACAATTCGTCGTATTGTGTCAAATTGTTATAACAGACATTAAATAGTGAAAAAGATTGACTCGTCACTGAACAAAAAGAAAACAAGGCGGTGTATTTATAGTACGAATATAGTATGATGTGTTCATAGTTTGTGTATCATGTATATATAAAATCAAAATAGATACTAAACGGTTTAACTGACTATTTGAAATTTCTTTAAAGAATTTTTGTATGTATTTTTTAAGAAGCATATGTCTAATTTTCTATTAATGTTATTAGTATGTAAAAATATGTGAAGCATTTCAGAAAATTCTCGTTTAAATTAATTTTTTTCGGAATCTAAAACTTGGGCGTTGTCAAAATCGAAACCGTGTTTATATTTGTGACAATGGGTTGATATGACGGATCTCTCATCTAACATTTTAACGGATCTACCATGTTCATACATGCGCTTTTTCAACTGTCTACTGGTTTGTCCAATATATACGGCGTTGCAGTCAAAACAATTAATTCTATAGACTACTCCACTCTTCACATGATTGTGTAGTAAATCTTTGCCTAGTTTAATAAAATTATTGAACGTACTATTTAAGCAATTAATTAACATGATATTATTCTTGTGCAAAATACTCTTAAATTGTGGATTCAACGATTTGATATATGGTAAGACTAAAATCGGTTTGTGTGCAATGCGATGGTTATACGAAACGATTGAAATATTGGCCATACTATTTAAATAAGATATGCATTTAACGATCAGTTTATTGAAGAACTGTTCTGCGTAATTATTAGCAATTAAAAGTTTCTTTATGAAGACAATATTTTTATTATGGAAGGATTTATGAGCGAGTTTTATGGCTCTATCAACAAGATTATAAACTATTGCTTTTTTGGTAGATAATGGATGATGTGAAAGGAAAGAAATGAGACGGCCTGAGAAGGTATTTTTTTGTACCAATCAGTCGTAGAGACATCAATTCCTTAAGTTTTCTCGATCTCACTATTTTCAGAGTACCTGATGATGTCTAAGCGAATTCCTAAGAAAAGAAGTCCCCTTCTTAGGACACATTATAACGCCACAGGGAATCAAACCAAATCCTGAAAAAATTGACGCTATTGTAAGATATGTATATGGTAGAAAATTCACTATTGAAACAGACCATAAGCCGCTCACTTGGCTCTGGTCATTAAAAACACTTACTTCCCGACTAATCTGCTGGAGAACCAAATTGGAAGAATACGACTTTAATATAAAATACAAGAAAGGTAAAGAAAATAGCGTAGCAGATGCCTTAAGTCGCTTAGAAATCAATACTCACGAAAAAGATGACTCACTTTCAATGATAGCCCAGGCACCTGATGTCGCATCTCGTGTAGCTGAAGAACTAGACGAAATACTTGATGACGATATGGCAACCGTCCACACCTCTGATGAAGATCCAATCTTCTCCTTACCTGTAACAGAGAAAAACATACATGCTTTTAATTACAGCATAATTCTCAAATCAGGAAATGATTATGTCGTAAAAATGAATAAAGACAAACTTAAGATACAATATATAGTAAAAATAAAGGAGAGAGATGCAGAAACGCAACTATTGAAATTTCTTAATGAAAACGTTAAACCAGATAAACAATATGGAATTTACTTCGCAAATAAGGATTTGGAAATCACTTATATATACGAGGGTCATTTGACAAGTACCTAGCCTCACCGCCAGATGGTGCCACTATCGCACCAGAAATACACTACAGTGCAGTATCTTCCTGTAAACGGTTACAGACGAAATTTCAGCCGGATCGGAGTTGTAGTTTATTTTTGAGAGCGTGTGAAAGCAAATGTGTCCGTTGATTTTTGAAAAAATCGAGAAAGAACAATATCGGTCGGTGATTCGATTCTTGTTTTTGGAAGGGAAATCGCGCAGTGAAATTAAAGAACGCTTGGATGCAGTGTATGGGGATGCTTCTCCTTCGATGGCGACCGTTAAATTTTGGTATAACGAGTTTCAACGTGGTCGTACGTCGGTTTTTGATGATCCACGCCCAGGTGCTCCGAAAACAGCCACTACGGAGGAGAACGTGACAAAAATACACGATATCGTTTTGTCAGACCGCCGATTAAAGGTGCACGAGATAGCTGCGATAGTAGGCATCTCAGAAGAACGCGTGTGGCATATCCTACATGAGATTTTAGGCATGAGGAAGCTGTCAGCAAGGTGGGTGCCGCGTTTGCTGACTGCAGACAACAAGCGCATCCGTGTGACCAGTTCAGAGCAGTGTTTGGAGCTGTTTAATCGCAATCCAAAAGAGTTTTTGCGTCGTTACGTGACCGTCGACGAAACATGGATTCACTACTACACTCCAGAGACCAAGGAGCAGTCAAAACAGTGGACCTTACCCGGTGTACCTGCTCCGAAGAAGGCGAAGACGGTCCCGTCGGCCGGAAAGGTGATGGCCACTGTTTTCTGGGATTCTCAAGGTGTGATTTTTATTGACTATCTGGAGAAGGGCAAAACGGTCACAGGACAGTACTACGCCGAACTATTGAGCCGATTTGACGCCGTGTTAGAAGAAAAACGGCCCCATTTGTCTAAAAAGAAAGTGCTTTTCCACCACGATAATGCACCGGCTCACACTTCTGCACTCGCCACGGCTAAATTGGTCGAATTACGCTACGAACTGCTGCCCCATCCACCGTATTCTCCAGATTTGGCTCCGTGCGACTTTTTTTGTTTCCGAACCTAAAAAATTCGCTCGCCGGGAAGAGATTCCACTCCAATAACGAAATAATCGCCGCCACGGAGGCCTATTTTGCAAACCAAGAGAAAACATTTTTTTCAACGGGGTTAAAAAAATTGGAACACCGCTGGACCAAGTGTATTCAACTAAAAGGAGACTACATTGAAGAATAAATTTTATTTTTTGTAAAATTTTGGTGTTTTCATTTGTAGGCTAGGTACTTATCAAATGACCCTCGTATATATATATATATATATATATATATATATATACCTGTAACGGATCAAAATAACTTCATGAAGAAGCATGAGGAATATCACGGTAAAAATTACAATGGAATACAGGAAACGACGGCACATTTTAAGAGAAAATATTACACACTCAACATGGACAGAATTATCCGAAATTACATAAACCGATGCCAGGTATGTCTAGAGCACAACTATGAAAGAAGACCTTATGAGACGGAAACTTATGGCCCCATTATTGCTAACAGACCGCTACAGCACGTACACATGGATATCTTTCACATTGATAAGGAAAATTTTCTCACAATCATCGATACATTTTCAAAATATGCCCAAACTTACCATTTGACAGATGGAAGCGCTACGACTACACTAAGCAAAGTAAGACACTTTGCCTCCCATCATAATTTTCCAGACAAAATTATCACGGACAATGGAAGTGAATTTAATTCTGCAGTATTTAAGGAATTTTGCAGAATACACAAAATTGAATACCACCAAACTACCATCAACAGACACACGTCAAATGGGCCAATCGAAAGATTGCATTCTACTTTAAGAGAGAAATTAAGTATTTTGATAGATCAAAATCCTAGAGAATTAATTAAAGACCATATGACGACAGCCGTCTTGATATATAATCAAATCATTCTAGGAAACAAAAGGGAAAACAAAAATTACATGACGATTCAGACAAAAATTTAGAAAATAAGGAAATTTATGAAAAAACCCACCAACAGCAACAAAAAAAAAACAGCACCCCGTTATCAAAAATTACTTATACAAAAACAAAAAGGCTCTGCATTAGAATGTTATATTCATGGACAACCACACCGTTACAACCTAAGAAGTGCAAAAAGATTAACAAAAACTTTTTCTTTACAGGAAGATGAAGGTGGCACTAATTCTAACGCTATCAATCCTGCTAGCGAAGAGTAGTAAAATTGACCAAAATTCTACATACTACGATTATCATCAAGGAATTGGAAGGATAGTCGAAAAATATCATGATCTCCACTTCAACATTAATATTACAACCCTCTTAAAAACTTTCAATCATATAGCAGGGACCTATATGATATTATCTACTCATCACGAATTAAAGGAATCAAATCTGCTAAAATAAGCTGAAATTTTATGTGACGAAATACGTCAAAATATACAGCAAATAATGCCATCGAACAGGAAAATGAAAAGAATTCTGGCAAACGGATTAGGTACAGTAATAAAATACGTCTTCGGAAACCCGGATGCCAACAATTTGGACAAAATAAAAAGTTATTTAAACTTGCTCGAACATCAACAACAAGAAAATGTATTTGCTCTAAATATATCAATAAGTGTTATAAATACAATAAGCAAACAAATAAATAATAATACAGATGTAATCAATAAAAATCTAAGAGATATGTGGAAAATAACCAAATTTCACAATCTAATATGTTGAAAGCAGTCATTACTCTTATAATTCAGGAACAACATTTTCTTGACTTACTCGGTAAAATTAAGAGATCATTTATTTTTTCTGAACAATTATTCGATTTAGAAATATTAACATACGAGCAAATTCTAGATATCCGCGTACACTTATTAGAAACTTATTCTCAGAGAGAAATAATGTTAGATCACCATAGTTTGTTAGATTTCCGTTTTGCTCAGGGATCAATCGCATTCACTCAAAACTCTATTATTTACACTATTAAATTCACTATCCTCAATCCTATCGAATTCTCCCTCTACCAAAAACATGCTACAATCAAATACAATAATCAAACAGAAATTATCACCACACCATGGAACTTAACTGGGTCATCAATCAAATTGTCTGCTAATGAATGTCAACTAATGTACGAACAAGATTATCTATGCCAACAAATTACAACAGAAAAAGCCCAACCAATTATTATTTTGATTGATTCACCCATAATATTGAAATATAAACTATCTGAAAATTTTACACTTGTATCGAGCAATTATTTTATTACAATTAAACATGATAATGATGAGACGACGACTCGAGGAACACATCAAATTCAAGGAAATGACATACAGGTACAAAGTTAGACACCTGACGACCGCCTCGGTGAAATAAAATATTCCAGCTTATTTTCACCTTTGATTATCAAGGACCATCAGTTGAATTTTGAGCCTTTGAAAGCTTTCACTTTGCCCACAATGACTATACCAACTTTTAGTCAATTCGGAGTTGAATTTCTTATATCTACAAGCTCGATTATACTTGTATTACTGTTCTTAGTAATTACATCAACTTACTTAATATACAAGCGTCATAAGAAGAGTCAACTACCTACCGAAGACATCAAAGACGAGGACGTCTTTGAATTTGGCCGTGGAGGAGTTATATAACTCAACGCATCGGAGAGACGAAGAAGATGCTTTATGCATATACTTCCATATACTTCTCGCGCTGCTTTTGCACCGGCGATCGGCAGACGCTGTCAGGCGTTCATACTGCAACGACGTAATTTCGTTTACAGCATTCAATAAATATCTTTAGTTCAATTGATTTACTTACTTATTATGAGTGTACCGATGAGTGTGTGTCACCTCCTTTTGGTCGTCTACCGTACTCCCTCAATTAACTCGTGCGTGTCCGCCCTACCCCAAACAATTATTCCCCTCCGTCTGCTGCCCCTGCCGAGCGGTTCAGCTGCGGCCAGCGGCAGCCGACGCGCGAACTCTTCCTCGCGCCGAGCACAGTCGGCGCCGCCCGTGTTACCATCGCCGCTATCGATGAGCTTGCACTAAGTTGTCAACAACGCTGCCAGAGAGGAGCCGTCGAGCCACGATCGGTGGTATCGACAGCAGCCGAGAGGACAACTGGCGAGAAAGAACAGGAACGCGCCCGAGCGCCGATGGACTGGCCCGAGGAAGTAGCGCGCTGGCCGGTGAGCTGCCTGCTCGGCACTAGCTCTGCCGCGTGCGTCCGAGGAGCATTGGAGAGAGTGTGCCGAGAGTGTTTTGTGTCTTGTATGTGCACATCGTCAGGGTCCCCGCTGAATCTCCGCCGACTCCGTGTCGTCGCCGAAACGAGAATCCGCACCCAGCCACCAGTGTGAGGACGAGCGAGCTGCTGGAGCTTGAGAGAGCGCGAGAGAACGCCGTATTGCAGCTAGTCTGGCCGCAGCAACCCGTAAGTCCCCTATTGTTCACTTCCTTCCGTCTAGTTGCCCGCGTGTGTGTGTGTATGCGTTCGCCCTGCGAAAACCCTTCTAAACCCCCCGTCATTGTGTGTAACTGAAGCTACAGGGGTTTGCCCATTAGGCGTAATTCGCGTCTTGTTCCTGTCGCGGAGTAACGTACTTGTAGCTAAAGTTACAACAGTTGAGATAGGTTAGATTATTGCGGAGTCAAACTGGCTCAAGTGATTGCGCTAGCTGGATAGAAGTATTATTGTGTAATTCGGTACGAGTAGCACGTGTACCTGGCGCCCTAAAATTGTGTATCTTTGACTAGAATAAAACTAGTAGGTTTTTCTTTAATAAAGAGCATTATTTAATTACCTTGGAGATTCGTGGGTTTTTATTTCGTGAGCGAGTATCTGAAGGATATATATTGTGTAATTGTCACTTGCGTAGCTTTTCCCACCCGCGGTTGCCCTGATCCCCAGCAATCGTGATAAGTGGCGCAGTCAACGTAGGGCCACGGTAAAAGCCGTGGCTTAGAGAATCGGGATCGCGTTTCGCCTTTGCGGTGCGCGCACACATGGGGAAGATGGCGAGGAAAGCGCTCTGGCAGTCATTTTGTGATTTTTGCGAAAACGTTTTTTTGCTTGAGTCAAAAATTTCTCGCGATATGTAGCGTCAGCCAGAGCTTCTTGTTAGAGTTATAATAACTTGAAAGTTTTATGACATTTGTAGTTTTTTACAAATTTTTTACACTGTTTTTTACACTGAGGCTTGGCACAAGGGCCAAGCGAGTCAATCTCGACGTATTTAAGTAAAGTGTGAGATCTACTGAAGCTCTACTCGATCAGCTGAAGCCACCGTTAACACTGCATGAACAGCTGAAACGAGTTTATCAGAAATTGCACCCTTCATATCGAATGAGGTTCTATAAGAAGGATTTCGAGACGTTTCCGGAGTTACAGAAGCTGGGGAAGAAAGAAGAGCTTCGTCGAGCTCAAGATAGAGCTTTCAGCCACCACCCTCGCTGGCGAAGTCGTCTTTCCCCTCTTCAGCGTACATACCTCCGAAGATCCCACGATCAGGTACAGTTGCCGTGATCGAATGCCAGAAACGATGGAAATGTCGTTAATCGATGCACCGCCGCTGGATGTTGCCTCGGTATCTTCGCCTCCGCACGCTACGGCTCCCAAGCGTAGCGAATAAGCTGAGAAGTCGGTGCCGAAGAAACCATTCGGTAAGAAACCGGATCGGCGAAGCTCGAGTCAAAGACGTCCCGCAAACAACGTGAAAGTTGAGCCGCCATCGCCAGAGTCTGTCACGATACATGTTGTTCCGCGGAAGCTGAAGCACGAGGATATGCAACGACGCAAGGAGCGCAAGTGTTTCCGATGCGAACAAGTTGGATATTGAAGCACAGAGTGTATTAATGGTGCAGCGTGCCGAAACTGTGGCGCGTCAAATGCCACAGCGAAGACTTGTGTTAAGTGTAAGCTGACGTCGGGAAACGAATAGGCGGAGAGAACAGCGGTGTCGACTCTCCCCCGCCTACAACCAGTGCGACTCCTTCAAATGAAGTGAAAATTGTGGTGAGCTGCAAACAGTCTAAAGCTGAGCTATACCCGATGAAGTCGCTCCGGAAGCTTCAAGGTCCTTAATTGTGAGTAGTCCCGTTGGAAGTATCGAGCCGCGACCATTTTTCAACATCGAATTAAATGGAATGAAGCTGTTGGTATTGCTGGATAATGGAGCCGAATGCTCATATCTCGGGAAGAGCCTCAGCGCCAAGTTTGCGGATAAGCTCGAGCCTTTGTCATCGTCCGTACACATCACTGACGGCAGTGCAGTGCCTGTGCAAGGGCTACTAAATGTCGAAATTACACTCGACGATATGAAGCACTCTATGCCATTTCGAGAATCGGATGACCTTCAGTACGAATGCATCCTCGGGATTCACTTCAAACGTCGTTTTACGTTGAAGATCGATTATGAAAATGATACTTGGTGGACCCAGAAAGGAATTGTTCGTCAATTTTATCCGTATGGGCACGATCCTACTAGTTTTCCAGCTTTAGCTAGTATCGGTGGACTGAGAAAAGCTACAGTAGATCAGCAAGTAAAAATTGACGAGATTAAACAGAGAGTCATCCCATCTACCCCTAAGACGTTAGGATTGGCCAATGATACATCACACTTCATCGATATCGAAGGACACGAGCCAATTCGAGATGCGCCGCGGAAATACTCGCAGAAGATGTTGAAGTAGCGTGGGACGAAGTGGACAGGATGTTAGCGGAAGGTATTATTGAGCCTTCAAACGGGCCGTGGAGACGCTGCCCTGTTTTAGTACCTAAGTCGTCAGACACGTTTAGGTTCTTTAGCTTATTCGCTGAGGAATATGGGTGACATGCTCGACAAACTCAAAACCGCTAAGTACATTACTAAACTTGATTTAAGCCGGGCTTATCACCACATTCCCCTAGATCCAAAATGCAGAGAAGCCACAGCGTTTTCGGTGTCAAGGCGACGACTGTTTCAGTTCTTACGACTCCCGTATAGATTGACCAACGCACCGGTTGTATTTCAACGTATCATGCACGAGCTGATAAAATCGGAGTGGGAGCTGTACGTTTTTGCCTACTTAGACGACGTGATAATCGTTGCGCCGACCTTGGAAGAACACATCAAGTGGTTAGGGACAGTTCTCGAAGCGCTGAGGAAGGCAAATCGTCAGATTAATCTTCAAAAGTCCGAATTCTGTTGTGCAGAAGTGAAGTATCTGGGATACATAATAAATGAAGACGGTCTGAGGCAAAGTGTCGCCAATTCTCGAGTACTCATCCCCCACTAACCTTAAGTAATTACGGCGGTTTTTGGATATGATAGGCTGGTATTCCAGGTTTATAGCTCAGTTAGCTGAATATAAAGCTCCGTTGTCGAAGCTATTAAGGAAACACATGGGATGGCATTGTACGGATGAGCAGTAGGCGGCGTTTGAAAAACTGAAGCTCGCGCTTATACAGGTTTCAGTCCTAGCTAGGCCTGACTTGTCGCTAACATTCTCAATTCAGACAGAGGCCAGCACTATAATATCGCAGGAGTGCTCACTCAGGTGTTTAATGGAGAGGAACACCCCATTTATTTCGTGAGTAGAACTCTCTCTCTCTCTCGGGCAGAACGAAACTATACAGTCACCGAGAATTGCCTCGCCGTTTTATGGTCGGTTCTGCAGATGTACGACATCAGCTAAGTCCACAGGAAAGGAGCTCTACGATAAATGGAAAACTCGAAGCAGCAGATTGCCAGCGTTACACGACTTAGACGTCATTGGGACAAAGCTACAGCTACACAGGCTAGTAGGTGACCTAGTGCGTCCGTGTAATCATGTGTTATATTCGGCGGAAGATCGATTCACCGCGAAATACGCACCTAAGTTCGTAGGGTCAACGAAAGTGATCAAAGTTTTGTCCCCAGTCGTATACTTAGTAGAAGACTTCACTCAAGGCGAACAAGTAAGGTGCATATGAATGATCTTAACCGTTTCGTGCCGCCGCGTGAACCAGCTGTAGCTCAAAGCGGAACTTTAAATGTTTCAGAAGGAAATGGACAGCGATAACGAGAAGCCAGCATACACTATGCACCGCGCAGGCAGCATTCGTCCAGACTGCTGGAATTGCGGCAGGTTTGGCCACAGCTAGGTCGACTGCCCAGAGCAGCGACGTCGCTTCTGCTACATGTGCCGCAGGTTGGGCTGCACCATAGCCACGTGCTCGTCCTGTTGCGAGGAGAGGGGCCTGCGAGAGCTCGAGGAGGGAAGGCTCCGGTTGGAAGAGCTGCCGCCAAATTAGCACCTGGCACCGTTGGCCCTATTAGTGCCGAAGATGTTTGTGCCATGTTTCTTTTTCATTGCTCAAGCTCAAGTTCGCGTTCAAATCATATCCACTCCTAAGTTATAGAATCTCGAATTAGGCCACCGCTGACATCGGTACTCTTATTAACAACCAAAGACCTTAAGCTCGCGTAATTTACTGTAGCATCAGCTTGGACATCGAAGACCGCCAGAGCATTGTCGAGAGGCAGGCAAATCAACGTTAAAATCTTTTATGAATTTGCATTTTGGGGCCAGGATGCGGTAGTTAGGAGATACACCAACAGCGCGTACACTGACACAGCTATCGAGAGCAGCCCAATACAGGAGGGCATTGATGCAGTTCAAGATACACACTCCACACCGCTGTAGCTAATATCATCTAGCTTAGAGTAAAGTAGTCAGAAGTAATAGGAGCGTTAACATTGAAGATAGTTTACCGACTACTTCAATTAAGGGTAGAGGATTTGTGACGTGGTGCCTCCTCGTCACTGAAAAGTCGCGCGATAGTCGCAAACGCACGTGTCCGCCCCGCGCCAAACAATTATTCCCCTCCATCCGCTGCCCCTACCTAATAGTTCAGCTGTGGCCAGCGGCAGCCGACGCGCGGACTCTTCCTCAAGCCGAGCACAGACGGGACCGCCCGCGTTGCCATCACCGCTACCGATGAGCTTCCACGAGCTGGCCTACGCCGCTGCCAGGGAGGAGCCGTCGAGCCAAGATCGGTGGTATCGACAGCAGCCGAGAGGACGACTGGCGAGAGGACACGAGAACGCCCGAGCACCGATGGACTGGCCCGAGGAAGCAGCGCGCTGGCCGGTGAGCTGCCTGCCCGGCACTTGCTCTGCCGCTTGCGTCCGAGCAGCATTCGAATCCTCGGGAGAGAGTGTGCCAAGAGTGCGTTGTGTCTTATGTGTGCCCACAGCCAGTATCCCCGCTGAACCTCCGCCGACTTCGTGCCGTCGTCACCGAAACAAGAATCGGCGCCCAACTGCCAGTGTGAGGACGAGCTAACTGTTGGAACTTGAAGGAGAGAAAGAGAACGCCGTGTTACAGCTCGTCTTGCCGCAGCACTCCTTAAGTCCTATTGTTCCGTTCCTTCCGCCGAGTTACCCGCGTGTGTGTGTGTGTTCATCCTGCGAAAACCCTTGGAACCCCTGTCATTGCGTGTAGCTGAAGCTACAGTGATTTGGCCATTAAGCGTTATTCGCGTCTTGTTCCTGTCGCGGAGTAACGTACTTGTAACTAAAGCTACAACAGTGGAGAAATGATTAGATTATTGCGGAGTCAAACTGGCTCGAGTGATAACGCTAGCTGGATATAAGTATTATCGCGTAATTCGGTACGAGTAGTACCCGTACCTGGCAACCTAAAATATTGTATCTTTGACTAGAATAAGACTAGTACGTTTTTCTTTAAAAAAGAGCATTGTTTAATTAACTTGGATATTCGTGGGTTTTTATTTCGTGAGCGAGTATCTGAAGGATATATATTGTGTAATTGTCACTTGGAGGAAAACTACTGTCTAGTATTGCCCTGATCTCCAGCAATCGTGATTATATATATATATATATATATATATATCAAGGAGCGCGGGAGCCCTTCGAAGGCAAGTATAGAAGAGCCTTAGGAGTGACCGCGCGATAATATACATTGAAATGGATATACAAGAAAAAAATCAATGCACTTATACCTATTGCGTTAGTCTCAACTATATAACATATCCTCTTAATCGAAAGCCATTTCATTGCTCTACTCAAATCAAAAGATTTTATTTAAAAAGATTACCTCGTTTAAAAGATATAGAGAGCTGAATTTTGTTATGTCCACTTTCAGATTCTAAATTTTCTCCATAGTTTCAGACTCTCATCTGGTGTTGCGACTTCCTCTCACGTGATATATATATATATATATATATATATATATATATATATATATACACACACACGAACGCACGCCCATACATAACGACCTAACCTTACGCATCTCTCAACATATAACATGTATATACATACACACAATATCACGGATGATTGTTTTTATATATACATATATATTCGTTTCAATAATCAAAGAACTGAGGAAGTCGACTGACGAAAAGAATAAAAGATTTATTTACGAGCATCAATGAGGCAACAACATTTTTTAGATAAGTATTAAAATGACTAAATGTTAAATAGTATTTTTTTTAAAGAATTGATACTTTGTGAAAATTTTTATTTACAGATAAGTAGTCAAGAAAATTTTTTTGGAGTCATAAAATTTGATGAGGTATAGCTATACTTCTCCACAGTCCACAGCTCTGTGAGAGAAAGTATACGCACGCACGCGCGCACGCACGCAGAGAACCATCAAAAGTGAAGGAGTGTGATGATGATAATATATAGTAGAAAAAGACAAGAGAGAGAGAGAGAGAGAGAGAGAGAGAGAGAGAGAGAGAGAGGGAGAGAGAGAGAGAGAGATTAGATTAGATCATTTATTGACACCTTGGGGTATGACCCCGTCTGGCGCTTAATAGTTATACAATAGCGAGTAATGATAATAAAATAAAATAAAAATACGAAGCTTATACAAAGTGATATGTAAAAATAAAAATGCAAAGCATATACAAAGTGACATGTAAAAATAGGCGCAATCGATGATAAATTAATATATATATATATATATATATATATATATATATATATATATATATATATATATATATATATATATATATATATATATATATATATATATATATATATATATATATATACAGAGAGATGTGTACAAATTCGCAATATTTACAGTACGAATTCTAGAAATAGGCGCTAGGACGCATTCAGCTTGATGACATCGACATAGGTAGGTAGAGTGTGGCTAGCGTTTTATACGATTTATGGGAGGAAGGGAGGGAGGGAGAGAGAGAGAGAGAGAGAGAGAGAGAGAGAGAGAGAGAGAGAGAGAGAGAGAGAGAGAGAGAGAGAGAGAGAGAGAGAGAGAGAGAGAGAGAGAGAGAGAGAGAGAGAGAGAGAGAGAGAGAGAGAGAGAGAGAGAGAGAGAGAGAGAGAGAGAGAGAGAGAGAGAGAGAGAGAGAGAGAGAGAGAGAGAGAGAGAGAGAGAGAGAGAGAGAGAGAGAGAGAGAGAGAGAGAGAGAGAGAGAGAGAGAGAGAGAGAGAGAGAGAGAGAGAGAGAGAGAGAGAGAGAGAGAGATTTTTATTACAACATAACCTCTAGTCTATCTATCTAGTTTTTGTTAAAGTTTTATGCAGATATATAGAGAGAATCATTTTCATTTTGTTTTAGAATATATCTCAACAAATTGGAAGGGATTCAGATAAGTAGCAAACTTTTATTAGAAATAATCTCATTAATATAAAATCTAAAAGTTCTTGTTACTTTGTGAAATCTTTTTTTATATTATAGAGTATTAGCACTACAATTAGCATTTACAAGTTCTTGGTTTAAAAATGTTTCCGGAAGAAAAAATCATCATCTTCTAAAAAAATTGATGAAGCATTTGTGACAGCTGACGACATTTATAATAAGGAGGATATTCACTGTAAATTTTTCTTGTTGGAGGATGTTATCAAATCATTATGCACTACAGCCATCAAAAGATTACGTTCAAGTCTGTCAAAGCACGCAACCTCCTGTAGTAGAGGCGGAAATACTATGGCAGATATCCCACTAGCAGAGCCTCGTTCTACTTTATAGTGTTTCAATTATCAATGCTTTACTGACCCTACGACTTTTAAAGGTAAACTAGCAATTCTTCCAAAGGCAACTCGTCCAAAATTGGCCCAGGACCTGTGACTTTAGTTATGAAGGCGATTATATCCATCTGTCGGATCTAGAAGTGCAAGAATCTTAGAATATTACAATGTAATACTAACTAAGCCAACATCTGGTTATAATAATTTATAATTATTAAATGTCAGTGTTATTGTATCTGTGTAGAATGCAGAAGAACGATGTAATAATTAATAACCATATTTTCTCAAGATCCAAAGGAATAGAAGCGAAAACTTGCATGAACAAACAGCGGATATGATTCAAATAATTAAGATAATAGCACAGTTTGAAGGATTACCATTTGTGATGTGACTCATTTTTGACTATGATGCCTCCAAGTGAAATAATATCTGTGGGCTTTTCTGTAAGTGGAATATTATCTGTAGATTATCTTATTGGCAAAAAGTGTGATTTTATAATCGTATAAGTATATTCAACCACGAAAAAATCAAGTAACAATGCTTGCTTGTAAATACTTTACAGATGGGACTTAATCCGACAACATACCTATAAGTATTAAGAACTTTTCAAATTTGGCAAGATAGAAGAATAAGTGAGTGGGAATGAGTATTTTGTGAAAAATGTATAAGCTGCTCTTATGGAAATTGTAGTCAACTTTGAGCTTCAAGTTTTGTAAAAACTAGAGGATCATCAGTTAATACATAGATTTGAATGTAAATTCTGAAGAGTGAACTACTATGTAGTAAAAACAGCATTGGCAGCTGATCTTATTTACATGGATAACTTTAATTATAGTGGTTAAAAGTTATTTTGTTGTGATACTGAAACCCGGAAATAGTGAGATGTAAGGTTTTCCCAGATTATTGGAAGTGCATCAAGCTCAAGTATTTTATACTTACAGACTCAGATTTCACTCCTTGAAGAAGATATTAACGTAAATAAAAACAAATACTACAAATTGATAAAGTTTATTGCATATCAATTGTAACGTCCGAACGTGATTATGAACGCGAATATGCACTAAGATCTTTTTCATTTCGAGACAGGCATGAAGAGTAGGCAACTTCTTTACCTCGAGCCGGCACCCCATCAGCCGTCGGCTCTCCAATATTTTTTCCTTGAGACCGGCACCTTACCAGCTGCCAGCCCCTCCAAATCTTTTTCGAGCACTTACCTTCGCCCGTAATCCCCTCTACTTACCTCGAGCCGATTACGTTCCACCCGTCGGTAACTTACCTGCTCAACCATTTACCATCACCCGTAATCCTCCCTACTTACCTCGGGCCGATTACTTACCACCCGTCGGTAACCTACCCGCCGAGCAGTTACCATCACCCGTAATCCTCTTTACTTACCTCGAGCCGATTACGAGCCACCAGTCGGTAACATGCCAGCCTACACTTTACCATAGTCTCGAGAGCGCACTCCCTCACATTCATATATATATTCACATGTATTGTACACGTGCCTGCGCACGTCATATTATTAATCAATCTGTATTAACTAACATTTGATTGTTTATCGTGACAGAGAAATATGTAACTGAATAGTTTATTTAGATCGACTGGCACGCCTTCTAAGAACGTACGTGCACAAGTCAATGCATTTTTTTTTATCTTATGTACACATATTCCTTTCTCACCATATGTAAAGTCGATCCGCCGACTATAGTTTATAAGTTTAAATATACAGGCACGTCCGCCCTTCAGGCGAACTGCCACATAAATTAGATAGGATAATCAATAATACACTGGGCACATTCATCTTCGAACGAACAGCCACATAAATAAGATAGCATAATCATTTATTAAATAAACAAAATACAAAGGCACGTCCGCTCTTCAAGCGCACTGCCGCCTAAAGAATAATACAAACCGATAACGAGAACCGGCCAATATCGTATATTTATTCATGTATATCAATGGCTCACCGATTAAAAATAACAGTCCGTACACTAGGTGCAATTGATGGAAATTGAAGAACACATCGAGCCGAACATAAAGGCCGTGCCGACTTATCGAACCATTTGATTAAACACTTTGTATAAGCAGTACATGCTTCGAAGCATTCTTTTTCCGAAAAAATGCTCATTAGGATAAGCGATAAGTGAAGCAAAGGCACACGAGGCGAGATTAACATTTTTATCTTTGAATTAAATAATCAAAACGTGTCGAGTGCCAGAGCTCTAGATGTAAGCATTAGCTCATATACCATTGTAAAGGCATGCTCACTCTAAATAATCGAGCTGATTGCAATGTGTCATAACTGATTATCGAGTGAGGATGTTTATGCCGATCAAAAATATCGAGAGTAAGCCGAAGCTCAAAGACGTCAACATCATGGCGTCACCAAGCCAAGCTGAACGGCGTCCTCACCGCCAGGCGCCATGACGCCGAGAAGAGAGAGAACCTTCCATCACCACGGATTGGCCAGCGCGAGCCAATGAGAGGAAGCCACGCCCAGCGCCGAGCCAATCAGAGCACAGCAGCGGCTGACCCACGCCGTAGCAGCGGGCTCCCCCACCAGAGCAGCGCTCTCCAGCATCAGAGCGGCAGAGCGGCCAGTCAGTCAGCCTCCACCATCCGACCAGAGCAGTCCACTCGTGAGACGAGCTCTCGATATTTCACTCTGTACCCTTACGCGTCGAAACTTTTATACTTTTGTACTTTTCAATTCTTTTTTCGTCAATATACGTGGAACACCTCCACATTTTTGCATAAAATCACTCGTTTTTACTTTATTACCTTATCCTTCGAAATTCCCGTCGAAAAGTACCGCCGTATTCCTCAAAAGCCTAAAGAACCGAAGCAGATTCCGGAAAGTAGAGAAATGCATTTCGTCCGCGCCGCGTCCGAAAGCATTCTCTGTTGCAGGGCGACGTTGGACCAGCACGACAGCCCAGCCGAGCGAACGAGAGTCTTCCTCCCGCCGATCTGAGGAAGTGGTGACAGCAGTCACGAGAGGAAGCACTACGTCTCGCCCGGGACGTCAGCCAGCCACGCAGCTCATCGACCTACTCAACTAAGTAGAATAAAAAGAAGTGCGCGATCGCGAAAAATAAAACCTTTAGAACATACACGCGATTTCGGACGTAACACAATGCGTTAAAGAATGGATTACCAAGTATTTTTTAATAGTGTCAGTAATTTGAAAAAACAACGCGCAAACATATTAGTAAATTGTTTAGACTATCTTATTTTCATAGACAACTTTAATTATTGTGGTTAAAAGTTAGGTTGTTGTGATAAGTGTTCAATATATTATTATTATTATTTTTTATTTTACAATAGAAGTGGATAAATAAGTGAATTTAAAAAGTGCATTTAAAAATATGTTTATTATGTTGGTGATCTATGGATCCAAGGTCTTATATGAGTGAACCTTGGAACACGAGTTTGTTATATGTGGGTGTGTGTGTGAAATAAACAATAAAAATTAGTACAGAGAAATAAACATTTAACATATGTGAAATAACTTTTTTTTTGTAATATAAAAACATGGTGCTTCCCAATGAAATACATTTGTGGGTTCTTATGTCAGTGAAGTGTACGTTATTTTGTGTATTTTGATAAAAGTGTTGTAAAGTGAAAAGCATAAATGATTAAAATGAGAGGAGTGAATATTTTATAATATAAAAAATTTGAATATTTTGAATATTGAATATTTTAATATTTAATATTAAAATATTATTTTTAATATTTTTTGAATATTTTATTGTATAATATATAAAAACATGACGCTCTCAATTGAAATACATTTGTGGGCTTTTATGTCAGTGAAATATACATTATTTTTTGTATTTTGATAAAAGTTTTGTAAAGTGAAAAGGAAAAATGATTAAAATAGGAGGGCATAAACAATTAAAAAATGCATTCAAAAATATGTTTATTATGTTAGGTAATCTATGGATTT